>ML681995.1:1050703-1385396 GCA_007922195.1 Podocnemis expansa | reverse complement strand
TTTTCTTTTCTTTTCTTTTCTTTTCTTTTCTTTTCTTTTCTTTTCTTTTAAGGACTCTGCCTAGAGAGAGACCAGTCGGTTTATTTCTCCTCGCTTCCATACTGCAGATGTACTGTTGAGGAACGTGTTCATTGCTTAAAAAACCGACGTAAATTGGACTGTAGAGTGGGTAAATCTAGTTTTCTTTGTCCCTAGGAATGTAACACGGCACGAAAACGTTGTATTTGTTCTGCCTAGTCTCAGTTATGAGACTTCAACACTTTCCCTAACAAACTAGTTACATTTCTGCAAAATATGACTTACCTGTGTATGTGTTACACTTGATTTGTGTGCAATAGCACATCAGCCACAGGCTAAAGAGCACGAACATTTAGGTGTTGATTGTGGCATCAGGAGAGACATTTAAATAGTTATTTTTAAAAGGGTACGTGTTGCTGCAATTAAGTAGCATCACAGACAAAAGTAAACTGGAAAACAGCGTGAGCCCAGGGGATTTCATGGAATACTAACTTAGACGGCTGGAACCATAATTTATGCATGCACTTCTACAAGCTGACTATAAATAGGCATCACTGTAAGTATGACTGGGGTATGAGCCGCCTTGTAGAGAAAGTGTTTATCACAGTGACAATTCTTTGCGATTTCTCTTCAGCTCTTAGAACAACTCTTTCACCACTTCTTCATCAGGGGAGCGAATCCGGTTTTTCGGAGTTCCAACCAACCAGCTGGTGATAGACTGTAAATTAAACTCCAGCTGATCTAATCTTCATGTTCGTGAAAGATGCCAAATACATTTAAAGTAGAAATGGTTTCGCGAGATGTAGAAATCAGGCCCTATGTACTACTTAGTTATTGTCATGTTGATAGGAGATGGCGATTATATGGACCAAACGGCAGATAAACAAACAGCTTTCCCTTCCATCCCATTAATCATTTATAAACACTCAAGGACACTCTCAAGGAACACTAATTTATTTTACTGCTCTCTTCCACATCATTATGTGCCCCCCTCCCCGCTGGATGCAAATACCAGATTGCACTAAATAAGCATCTAAAGGCGTTCCTTTCCGAAGGGCATAAGGGGCTTTGTTACTGTAAATGCTTTATCCGCGTTGTGTTTTGCATCAGAGGAAAAGAAACAGATATGTTCTAGGATGTCTTTAGGATTTCAGACAGAAAGTATGTTCAAGTGCCATAAAAGACAAAAGTGAGCAAGGAAACCTTGTTTCTCCCATTCAATATAACGATCTTAAAGACAACCCTGGTCTCCTGGAATGATAAGAGTAGTGGAAGAAGTCAAAGCGTTTTATCCCTCCTCCCCTGCACATGGCTGTCTGTCACTGGAAATCTCAATTAATACCAATCTCACTTTCGGAGAGGAAATTACTGCTGTAATTGGTCAGTACTATACATCTCTTTAAAAGCAGAGTAGTAAACTACATTCTCTGATTTTGTGGTCCATAACAAACCCTGATTTTGTAAATTAAAGGCTCCGAGATCTGCACAGGGGCTTTCTGGAGAGGATGGTCTAATTATCCCACCCCACTCTTAGGGGGCATAAGGAAACTACGAACAACTGTATCCTAAGAGTTGCTTTCTAGTCTTGCCTTTGCAAGTGTTGTCTAGTAACAGTCCACCCTGCCAGGCATTAAAAGACTGAAACAGCAAAGATGATCTTGCAACACTAGAAAGCAATTAAAAGAGACATGGGAGGAAGAAGGTGGGCGTGCAGCTAACTCTTTTTGCTCCTGTTTAAAGGGAGAGCTAGAGAGGTACCCCAAGAAGGCATTTTAACGTCAAAGAGCATGCAAAGGATGCGGCAGTCATTCACAGCGCTGAGTCTTTCTACCCCATGAAGGTTTCTGGCGGACCAAGATTGCAGCAGGCCAGCTCGCTCACAACCATCCCATCCCGCCCCGCTCTGCTCTCCATGCCTCCGATTTTCTCGCCCTGGCCGGGTGCTGGCTGTGGTACCTCTCGCTGCAACTCACCCTGAAACGGGACTCCATTGAGTGCGCCAGAGTGACACCGGCCGGCAGCCAATCGCGGCTGGCGGTCGCGCGAGGGCGGGGCCAGAAGAACGAGCTCGCACCAATCGCAGCGCGCCGCCTGACGAGCAGGTTGCGTTGTGTGGCGTTTCGGCGTATACTTCCGCGCGTGGCGCCCGGGCTAGGTGGGAGCGTGGCACAGCTGCAGAGACACACACGCACACACTGGTGCGGAAGCAGAGGAGCGCTGGGTGATCCGGTTGCTATAAATCTGTGTGATCCAGTCCACCTCCCTTTTAAGGCGTCCTCCCCCCTTATTTCTCTTCTCACTTAGCGATGCAGCATTTTACTCCTGTAGCGAGCTGCTAAAAAGAAACAAGGAGACGGAAAGAGACCGTCTTTTTTTTTTCCACGCGTCCTTTCATCCCTTCTTTTCTTTGTTCCTTCCTTTATTTCTCTCCCCTCCCCCCTTTTGGTTTGGTTGTGTTGCTACAGGAGGATAGCCTTGTCACATTCCTCGTTTTAAGTTTGCCTTTTAATTTTCCTGATTTTTTTTTAAGTGTTGGACTCTTGAGAGGGCAAACATTTCCCTTTTATTTGCTTCCGTTTAAAACTGTCCAGTTTAGGTTTTGTGTGTTGTCTTGAGAGCTATCCATCTGCTTCTTACTCCTCTGTATTGGGAGAACTCCAACGTTACTTTTTTTCTTTTTTTTTTTTTTTAAACTGAAGAGAGAAAGGTAAGTTGTGGTTTGATTCTTTTAATATTTCTTTAGCTAATACATTGAGTACATCAGCAAGCTTAGGATGCATGCGGTAGGGAATTAAACATATGCTTATGTTTCCTTTAAAGCAATCCATGTGCATTGCGGGGTGCTAACAGGACATCCCTACCTGGAGCTATTGGCAATATTAAGTCCACTAGGAGCAAAGATCCATTATCTTGCATTCAAGCAGATAGATGCACGTATTCAGTACTGAGGCGATAAACTAGCAAGATCGTGGCTGAAAGTTCGTATAATACCTTTCTAACTCAATGCATCACTTGCGTAAAACAGCTGAAGGGATCCACATCATGCAGATGAATGAATGAGTATCGCTTTGAAAAGGCTAAAGCTACGTTTGCAGATTAGGCGGGATAAGATCCCAGATCTAATTGCATTAGCTAAACAGTATTTTGTCAGTTCTGCAGGGATAGGGGATGGCATGCATGCTCCAGCACACAATGAGTTGTAGTTGGCTGGACCAAGTGCATGCAGCCCGTGTGGTTAGCTGAGGGTAAATAGCTGTCAAAACTGATGGCTTGGGGAGAAGGGATGCAAGCGAGGTCCAAGCTGGGGACGCTGATAGATGTAATGGGGCGGGGGGGAGAGAATTTTTCAAACGTTTGAGTGAAATTGAAAAGCCTGTGTGGGGAGGATTCAGTCTACATGCGGGATACAAGAGTCCCTTTGTTCTGGGAAAGCTAAAAATGCTTCGCGTTGAGGCAGCAGAAAGGCGTGAGCGGTAGGGCGGCTGGCAAGGGCAGAGAGGCAGCTACTCCAATCACTGTCCGTGGTCCTACTGGAGACTGCATTCAGGGCTCAAAAAGCGATTCACTGCAAGTCCCCGGGAGCCATCCCGGCAATCCGAGTCCCCCTTTTTCCTCTCTTAGCTATTGTCAAGCTGCCACCAGAGGAGAAAAAAAATGGTTGATCAAGCGAGGCGTTTCTGGTCCAGGCTGTAACTCTCTGGCTGGTCGAAGTTGCTTCATTTTAACTTAAATACCGTCCCCCTTTAGGATAAAGCAGCCTCCCGATTATTGGGTGGGGGAAGCAGAACCTAGGGGAAGTCTGGCTCTAGCATGGGAGAAGTTCACCTTTAGTGGCAGAAGCAAAATAAGACGGCGACAGGCGGGGGGCGGGCTTGAAAAGGGTGCTCGGGATTTACAAATGATAAATCTTCAATCTCCTTCCTTTCCCTCTATTCCATGATTTGCCTAGGTGGCATTTTAGAGCTGCTAACTGATTGCTCTGCAGCCTGGTGAAGGACAGGACCTAGCACTGGCATTGTTGTTTAATTTATGCCCATCACGTTTCTACGTACCCACCTATTTCACGTCTGAAAAGAATGACTGTGAGAGCTATACAACTGGGGCAAATTGCTGGTTGGACACCTTCCTTCATTCCCTTTCCTAGGATTGGTAGCGAAAGCGGGGTTGAGATGGTATATTAACTAGTAATTACACCTTACAGAGCTTGCTTTATTGTTGGGAGGGTGAAAGGAATATTAAACCATTAGTCCTTGTACTGAGCTTTGAGGATGCAAGTCTCCCCTTCAGTTCAGATCCACTCTCCACTGACTGAAGCTTATTTGCTGCCTGCCTAACCATCCTTCCTCAAAGAAAGAGCATCCAGATTGCTGCAGGTTTGGATGAAAGAAGCTGTAGACAAGTAGTCTGTAGATGTAAGCTTTACTGAGCTGCTTTACTGAGAGGTGGGGTTGTCTCTCCTTGCTGGATTTGTAACTCTCCAATATTGCAGTTTTAGAAAGACTTCTGCGGGAGCCCAGGGGGGTGTGTGCCTCAAGCTGAGGAGCGCCTCTTACAGCCCAACAGTGAGTCCCTGGACTTGGTCAATACCCTCCAGTCATTTTCCTGCCTAGTCCCCAGGCCATTTCTGGAGCTGGTGCCATTAACTGTATTCTCTCACTAGACGCCCCACCTGTCTCTGGAGCGCATTTTAGCTCCAACCACAGGGTGACTTGAGCTACTAAACTAGGAGTCTCAATTTTAGCAGGGAACAGCCTCCAGATGCAGTGGGCTGGCGCTAACTGCAGCTTCAGAGAGAGGAAGGCAGCCTAGGCCCTTATGACTTCTGAGTGGCTCTTTTGACTAGCCTGCAGGGGCATTAGAAGAAAAGCAACGTGGCATTTGTCTCTCCTGCTTCCCCTCCAAATCTCTAGCAAAGTAGGACGGGGAGAGACAACAAGAAGGCCCTCTCCTGAGATAGAAAGCAGGCTTCAGCCCTTTCTTGTTGAAGAAACAGCTTGTTGCTGTTGAACCCTCACTTTCCTTCCACCTCTGGCCTGCAGGGGCCCTGCTCCCTGCTCAGAGAGATGCCCCCGCCCACGGGCAGGTGCTCTGGTAATAGCTAACGAGGCCCTCAGCTGTTAATGACAAGGAGCACGTGCAAGGATGCACCGCCCGCTTGTTTGCTGGAAGGGCGAGTTGCTTCACAGCTCTGGGACTGCAGAGGGCGGGAGTTTTGCACGCAGCCGGCCCAAGAGGCGCCTGCAACTCCCAAGCAATCGCAATTGGGCGCGAGGCAGGAAAAGCGACGCCTCATTAAGCTAACTACCCTCGCGACCATGCAGCAGGGGGACACACCCCCCTAGGCATGAGCCCTTCTTCCGGCCCTGACGGGAAGGGGGCATAGCAGCCAGAAATAGCTTGCAACTGCGGGTAGGGAAGCAAAGTTTGCAAGAAATAGCTTGCAACTCCGGGTAGGGAAGCAAAGATTGCAAGAAATAGCTTGCAACTCCGGGTGGGGAAGCAAAGTTTGCAGCATGGCTTCTGCAATCAGGAGGAGTCACTGATGCTCAGGCTGAGAAAAAGGCTGAGCAGCAATTGTGCACGGGATGCAAGGAGGAGACACACTTAGCAGCGCGCTCCGCCCTTCTATGCGAGGCGGGGCGGGGCGGGGCGGGGCCGCTTCCAGGCGGGAGCTTCGACGCCTCGCGCGGCCGCACGCTCGCGGCGCTCTGACTGGCCGCTGCCCGCTGTCAATCAAGCCGCCGGAGGCGGGCTTTCTTTATTTTCCCGCCAGCGCCCGCGGGCGGCTCATCCCTGGCGCGGCTGGCCGGGGCGGGCTCGGCGGTGGCGCGCGCGCTGCAGCGCAGGGCCGGAGTAAGTTCATTCGTGCAGCCCTAAGAGGATGCTGCAGGAGTTGCTCGCAGTTTGCAAGGGCGGCCGCGCCTTAGCGGCGTCTCCTCGCCTTGCAGCGTGCACGGGAGGCGGCGGGCTGCAAAGCGGCTCCCTCCCTTGCAATTGTTGGCGGTGTGCAAAGGCCCGCCGGGTCTTGCCGCCAATTTGCCTTTGCAGGCTCGCGCGCCTCGTCCTGGCCCTGCGGCGTGGAGGCGGGAGCGGGCGCCTGGGCGTGGCGGGGGCAGCTGCGGGGAAGGTCCCGGGAGGGGCCGGCTGAGGTGCAGAGCAAAAATGCATCTCCTGGCGGGCAAGCTGCTCTCCCTCTTTCTTTTTGCAGCGCGCTCAGTCTCTTGTTTTCCGTGCACGGCCCCATTGGGTAAAAAGCAGCTGCTTTTCTTTTGCAATGTGTCTTGCCGACGGCGTGAGATGCCATTCCCCCCCCCCCAGGGGTGCCGGGGACCGAGGCGGGGGGAGGGGGGGGGGGAAGTGTAGGAAAGGAGGGCACGTGGAGAAAATGCAGGATTAATGTCCTATTCTTCTGTTTTTAGGGCACCCTGGAGTGCATCCCCCTAAAAATAGCATGTTCTGGGGCGTGCCAGCATACCCTTGTGAGTAAAAAGCCAGACAAAATCAGGTATTTTTTAAAATGCCTGCTGGATGGGGGATGTGAAAGTAAAAAGGAGGCATGTCCTCCCTTTGCCTGATATCTGGTAACCCTGTTTTTCCCCCCTCTTATTGCGTCGTTTGCTTTCATTGCTGTGGGTCAGCCACTCTTCTGCAATGCCAGCTGCCACGTTTCCCAGTAAGCTTTTGGCAAGTTCAGGACTGGTAGCCATTTCCGCCCCCCCCCCCCCCCCAAGCTTTCGGGCCTGCAGATGGAAGGTGGTGTGATTGCTGAGTTTGGCCAGGCTTGATAGTTATGCAAAAAAGTGAGGGAAAGAGTAGTCAGCATTAGCAGTAGTCTAGACCAGTGGTTTTCAAACTTTTTTCCTTGGGACCCAGCTGGAAAAAATCATTTATGCCCATGACCCAACAGTTAAATTGTTCAGCAAGCTTTCTAGTCCAATGTTTCCCAGCCAGTGTGCTATGGCACAGAGGTGTGTAGAGCCCCGCACGGATACAAATACGCAGAACTGTATCCGATTTGCGTCCGCAAGAAATGGATGCGGCTTGCCGCATATTTGCAGGGCTTTACGAGTGTACTGTCAGGGCTGAGCAAGTGTGCAACAAAAAATTTTGAAAATGTACTCAGAGCTCTGAACTGGCTTTATCTCAGAAGATTTGTGAGTTTGGAAACTATGGCGGTGTGCCTCTAATTAGAGGTAGCAAGGTGTGCCACAGCAGAGAAAATGTTGGGAACCACTGGTCTAGTCTTTTGGCGGTGGCAGCAGCAGGGGGTGCTGCACCCCTGTGCCTGAGGTTATGCAACCTGGTTTTGGGTCCCGATCCTGAGTTTGAAAACCACTGATCTAGACCCTTTTGAGAGTGACAGAACAGTTTCTTGGTGTGACCTATGTGCTCAGCAGATACTGTAGAGTGAACCAGCTAAAGTGTGAAGTTCTTATGTGTGAACACTTATGCAAAACTGAGCTCAGAGTGTGAAACTATCACTTGCATAATTGTTACATGAGTGGGTGGTTAAAGGCTCTGGATACAGATGACTGACTTTTTTCCTCGGTGGAGAATGGTGCCTGAACTTGATGTGCAAGAACTCTAGCATCACCTATTAAACCTTTTTTCCTTTTCAGTTAGGAGTGGAGGGCTGGGAGGTCACTGGAGGTTGTCCCAGTTTCTAGTTGGGAAGGAAGTTTGGGAGGCATAGCAAGTGGACAAAGATGGTAAGGGAAGGATTTCGTTGTGCTGGAGGCTACAGATCATGGGGAGAGCTGGGCAGTATTTTACTTCCAGATCTCTTTGGTTGAGTGTGAGGGAGAAGTGTGTGTAAACTCAATGGGGCCTTCTCTTGGCTAATGTGCTTTCTAGGTCTTGGCCATATTGTTCCTACACTCCGCAGTACTTGCGTTCGACTTGTTTTTCAGAACAAATACTGTCAGTGATGAGGCATTTCTTTCTTTTGTGGCAGAAGAGCTTTTGTCTGGTCTCTTCTGACTGCATGGTTGGTTTGGTCTGGTCTTGTCTTTCCTTATTGCTTCCTGTCGTCTCAGATATTTCCTGTGTCCCCTCTTCTTTGTTTTTCTCTTCTGATGATGCTTCTGCGTTGTAGCTTAAACTCATCTCCAGCACCTGCTTCTAGGACAGGAAGTATTCTTTGGACTCTACTGTTTATTGCTTTAACCTTCTGCTGTTAACCCCTCTATTGGGATTACTCTTGCTCTCCTTCCTGTTTCTGAACATGATTATCATTCTTGTGCATTCATCCCTCCATTCTCTCTACAATCTGCTCCTCTCCATCTCCCCCACCCTGGGTCTGACTTGGCTCTTTCTGGATTTCGTTCAGTCATAACCATACATCTGCTGTCTTCTCCCTGGATCAGCTTCTGCAGAACACAGAATTATTTCTTGTGCCTTGGGGCAGCATTTATTTTTCTGCACAGTTTGCATTGCCTTTAGCTTGAAGAACCATGGAATAACTTGCGCATTTTGAATGGTCTGTATGCTTCAGAAATGCTGGATGCGAGTGTCTTAAAATATGCAAGGGTTTCTTGTTACTGTAAATTAAAGTGAATGTGAACTGTGTAGAATTAACAAGCAAGGAGTCCTGTGGCACTTAGACTAACAAATTTACAGGTGCTGGTTCCTCTACACACCTGGGACATGTTGGAAGTTGGGGCACTGGGCTTTTTAGCTTATCACAGCGCTCCACCCTGTGGAGGAAAGTGCCTTAGCTCTGTTGTTCCTGCCCATTGGCAGGCACCACTGCACCTTAGTGGGTCCAGATAGACTAGATGGTACCTAATGGTCAGGATGAGTAACATGGCAAGGTGATAAATATAAATAAGTGCATTCCAATGTAAGCTCTTATCTTAATTGAGTAAAAAAATAAGCTGATTTGCATCTTCTGTTGCCTATTAACTGATTAAAGAATATGTGCTTGTGTAGATGTTCCTCCATAGTTTTAAACTTTGACTCATTACCTTTCACTACTCCCACACATCCACCTTAGAGAAATGAATGATAGCAAGAAAGTTAGTGGCTTGGCACCAACTGCAAACTGAAAAATGGAATATTTGTAAAGAGAATGTTGTTCACTGTGGACTCTCTGAAGGCAAGCATCCAGTACGGAAATGTCAACATAGGAATGACTATATTGGGTCAGATCAGGGATTCAGTTAGTTCAGTATTCTGTCTTGGTAGTGGCTGGTACCCAGTGTTTCAGAGGAAAATGCAAAAGAACCCACAGAGAATTTTTCTCTAACTCCTGTGATGTGCTTGGGTTACATTCTTGAAACAGATCTTTCTTTCTCTCTAAAAATTACTTTCATGAAACTTGATTTTCTCATTCATATAAATGTGCAATCCTTTCTTGAATCCTAGGAAGTTCATGTCTTCAGGATTACCTTGTGGCAGTGAGTTCTAGAGATTACTCTTTGCACACTACTTCCTCTGATTTAGCTTTTAAATTTTTCTTTAATTTCACTGGATGGTATCTCATTTTGGGGTTTGCTGGTCCATCTTGGCTTGCGCAGTAAAACTGAGAGGGTAAAAATGTCCAATAACCTCAAAACTTAGGGTCTCTCTCCTCAGTCCTCCTGTTTTATGTAGTATGATATGCATTTGAAATATGTAAATTATGGGTGTCAGTGGAAACAGGTTGCATTTTTTTAAGCACAAGTAAATAAAATTGGTTGCTTAATGTTTACTTATTGACTATCAAACTCCTTGAGACTAGAGTGGAGCATTGTTTAAGGCAGAACTTGAGAGAGAAATCTTTGAAGTGACCACAGAAAAGTTTCCTTATGATTTTAGTAACTGGTCATGAATTAAATTTGTTCAGTGGGTGGCAGATGATAGTGACTGTTTTCTGTTGCGTTCAGTAACTAGTACATTTGTGTCGTCTTGACTTTGCTGTGCTGTTACGCTTTGGAGGCTACTGTTCTCTAATGCTGAATTAGTACTTTAAAAATAGCTGTGGCTCATGTCTTTGCCCCACACTTTTGGGCAGTCAAAAACTGATCGGGGTGCAAAGAAAACAAATTGACAATCAGTACTATACTCACCATCTGAAATTTATGGTAAAGGGGAAGACGACAATGTTATGTTGAAGACAAAGCATGGCTTCATTTTGGCACTTTACATTCTATGTTGTGAGTCCATAAACCACATTTAACTCTTTTTGCTGAGATCTGTTGGAGATGAGTGACTGACAGTTCCAGTAGTCTCTGAACCTTTTCCACAGCTTGCCTTCTCATAGGCAGCGGAAGAATAGAGCTGCTGCTGATTTAGTATTCATGGTGCTGTAAAGGAATGTGAGGTGTATCTAACATCCACAACATAGGTGTCTCTGATTAAGTGGTTTTCTGATGTACATAGCATTGGCAGCAAAGGAAGCTGAATTAATAGCAGATAACTGTGAAACTGAGAAATCCAGTCATTCTAAAACTAAAAATTGGCATACTGCAGCTTTTATTTTTCCCTTTCCAAAAGCCTTTTACAACTATACTTGAACTGACATTTCCCTTCACAGTGACAGCCTTCTCGGTTCTGATGTGCTCTGTTCGAGCAAAATGGTTGGTCCTTCTTTGTGCACTGAAAAGACTTTAATTGTGTTGTCTTGGGATCAACGGATAAGTCTAGAACATTCTAGTTATATTTGCATAAATGTTTCCATATACTGGCCTAATCACATTAGTTTATTGTTAAGGCTCTGATTTCTGTTACGCAGACTTTAAAGTGATTTCTTCTCAAACTGATCTTCTGGTATTTTGTCACTACCACTGTTTTTTGTATAAAACTGTCTTCAGAAAGTGACATCCTCTGTTACGATGGCCTTTAAATCAGCAACAATGGAGTCCTATGGCACCTTAAAGACTAACAGGTTTCTTTAGGCAAAGCTTTTGTGGGCTGTAACCCACTTCATCAAATGCATCTGACTGAGTGGGTTGGGGCCATGAAAGCTTATGCCTAAAGGAACTTGTTAGTCTTTAAGGCGACACATGACTCTTTTGTTTTTACTGTACGCAGACTTTTAACACGACCACCCCTGGAAATTTTAAATCAGCGATTTTTTTTTTTCTCACCAGAATGGGAAAAGACTTAAGACTGTCACATGGGTAGTTCAGATCTTTTGTATATTATTTGCCTACCTTGTGAATGGTCACTGTTTTCAAATGGTTCCCTTTTACTTCCTATCTTAACCTTATTTGTCACTCATACAGGCCTTGTTTAGAGTGGGATTAAAAAAATCCTTCCGTCACACCACTGAGCTATTTTAGTTGGTATTTTAGTAGCTAGTCCAATTAAGCAAGGGAAAAGAACCTCCTCTTTTTGTCTAGTGGAATCCAAAGACTGTCTTCCACCTGCCCCTTTTTTTTTGTGCTGCTTTCCATAAATAAGCCTAGCTATTCTAAAATACGTGAGATTCTCTGAGGTAGAGTTGAAGCAGAAAAAATTACTTACCTACTTGTAATAGTAAGCTGCTTATTGATTGCTGCACTGTTAAAAGGTTGCTTATGACAAAACCTTACTGTCATTCAGGCTAATGGCTTTTGATCTCTTCTTGCTGCTGTCACAGCCATTGATTCCTGCTAAGCAAAACGTGAATGAATTGATTTGTATCTAAAGATGCATCCCATGGTCTTCAGGAATATATGGTTTTTTTTGTTTTGTTTTTTTAATGGGTTCAATATCCAGGGTTAAAATCTTGTGTGCCAAGCACAGCTATCTTTATGAGAAAAAGTTGTCTTAAAACATGAAGCTTGCTTTTTTGTGCCAATTCAAATTTATTTTAACAAATTGCAATACCATCCAAAGTGACTACTAAACTGTTCTTGTGGATATTTTGGCACTCTTGCCAATTTCTAAGCAGCGAGTCAAACTCTTTCTGATCCGTTAGTGCAGTGGTTTTTTGAATAGCTTGTGTACCCCTGAGATGCACAGATTGAGGTCTCCTGTAGAGTAGGTGAGAAGTCTAGTGGAAGACAGTTCACTTTTATGCAGTAAGATTTGGCAGTGTTGTATATTATGACCCTCTCTCTGATGGGTGTATATGGTGGACTATATTATTTGGAAGGGGGCATGCAACCTAAAAAGTTTGAAAACCACTGTTACCTGTATAAATCTAGAGAATTTCATGAATTTGAATGGATTAGTGCTGGATTTATGCTAGTGTAACTGAAAAGTACTGGTTTTACTGTTAGACAGGTCTAACAGAAGAATACAGACCTGAGAAGAATCTGAAATGTTTGCCTGTGTTTTTTGTAGTTTTCATTTCAAATGTGGTGTATTGTGCAAAATATTGTGCAGAAGTATCTTATGACTGGTAGCCAAGATGCTTGAGAATACAGTATTAGTAGCTCAGTAGGCATCGTTGTCAGTTTGCAGGGAATCCTGTTGCCATTGCAGTTAGGTTTTTACAGTATAAGCTTGGCAGAGGCTGTAGCTAGAAATAGCTGCCTGCTCTCTTTCACCACTTCTGTGTAAAACCATTTGCTATCTTGCTTTATCAAGCCCAGACTTCCAATGAAAATGCATTCTTGGGGATGGTCCTGAGGAGACTCACTTTTTAAATGCTCTGTAGAGAGCTGTGATGCTTCGTACCACTTTTTCTCATAAAAAGCAAGTCTAAATTGCAAGTGTTGCTATTCTGTATGGTTTTACTGTTACCATGAGGCTTTTTTAAAAACTGTTTTTCTAGAAGCTATGTTTAGCATTTCTACTATAAGCAGTCAGCTAGAGATGAACATCATAGAGTTCTAGGAGAATGAATAAATGCTATGGGGAGAGGTGGCAAACATTACAATATGTGGCTCTTATAGGTGTGCTTTTGAGATAACCTGTGCTCCATATATGCAACGTCTCTTAGAACTCCTCTAGGAATGTTTACTTAAATTTTGTTGGTGCTATTTTTTGTATCTTGTCTGTAACTGTAGTTGCCATGAATCACAGAAACTGGAAGGAGCTGTGAGAGGTCATGGACTCCAGTCCTCTGCCTGGCTCAAAGGGAATTGTGCATAGCTCCAAGGAAACATCCTTAATTCTTCTCCCTCCTCTTCCTAAAATAATAGATGTGATGCTTGGACCCCAACTAAGTGGATGCTTCTGTTGGTGAAGCCATGCCAGTTTAGGGCCAAAGATAGGAGAGAGGTTGTAGACAGAGCCTCAGTTTTCGCTAGTTCAGTTATTAGGGATATAGCTCTGCGGTGTTCTATAGTGTTTGAGGAAACAGTGCAGACAGACCTAAACATCTAATGTGGATGCTTAACTTAAATTAAAAAAAAAAAACTTCATAATTCAGGGAGAAATACCAACAAAATAACCATAAGCCTGTCCTTTTCTTTGCAAGGTCATCTTAAAAACAGAAGGGAGGTTTCATTTTTCTCTTGCTGGATTCAGTGTTGCTAATGTCTCAAGTGATGTAACTTGCTCTAGCAAAGTTCTTGTGCTGCCTAGCAGAAGACTTATAGATGTCCATCTCCAGAGGCAATGCTAAGCTTTTTGGGGGCCCCTAAGCAGGAATATTTTTAGGAAAAGGCAGATGTTTCTAGCTATAGCCTCTGTCAAGGTTATACAGTAAAACCTAGCTGCAGTGGCAACAGGACAACAGATGTCCCTGCAAAATCACAACAAGGTCTACAGAGCTACTAGTGCAGTTTGTTCTTTAATACTGGCACTTGGCAATAAGTGAATGGGGGAGCCCCTGGGGCTGTAAGCAATTGCTAAGTCTGCTGATGCCTAGTGCTGGTTCTGGCTGTCTAAAAACTGAGGGCTTTTCTAAGAACTCTTCTGTTCAGTTTTAAGAAGTGCTTCTTATTCTAGCTTTTATGCTGCTTGGTTGAAAAGAAGGCAATAAAAACCCTGACAGTCTTCTCTGGACTGGAGAGGTGGGAAGGGTCTTTATGTTTAGCTAGCTTTGGGTTGACCAGCTAAGCATTTTAAAGATCAAAATCTGTCTTGTAAACCAGCTCAAGTTTAAGAAGCATTTAATTAAAACAGCTAGCTGAGCCACTTCTCAATCTTCATCCTGGGTTGTAGTGTGTACCTGAGGGTAGCATATGTGTATAACAGAAAATGACTGCATGTCTTGCTTTTCTGAGACATCATCTGTATTTTGGAAACCAATAAAATCACTGTGGTCCTCTAAATAGCTGCCTGGGCATCTGAGTTCATAGTACTGAAGACTCTGGGCTGGTCAAGTGTGGAAGTGAAAACTACAGTTAATTAGCTGATTGCCCATTTTTCCCTGTAGTAGCATGTTAAATAGATATACTACTATATGTAACAGTTGCTGAATATAGTAGTTGAGCTGAAATGTGTGTGGGACAGTATCCTGAATAGTTCATACATTAAAATAACAAACTGGGATAATTTAAAGCTGAATGCTTAAAGTACTGTAGGCAGAATGGGAAAGGGTATTCAGGCCCTCATGGCTTATTTACATGTTAGCACTTCAGGTGTTAATTGCCATGATATCAGCTTTTCAAAGTGATTCAGATTTTTTGTTGCTGTTTTAGCCAGAACAGTTTCTCTTGGACTAACCAAGTTTGCACAGAGTATTTTTGTGTGCGTGGGAATGGAATTGCTTTCACCTGTCTCTTGAAGTATGTACCTTAATTTACTGCTTAAACTCTTATGGGGTGAGAAGTAGATACTGTGGTTGGCTTAATAGTATTGCAAATATTAGATGAACTTCCATGTCACTTGCTAAGAAAGCAGGGAAATGTCAGTTGTTTAAATACTGTCCACAATACTTAATGTAAGATTGGGTGAGGAAAGAGGAGAGCACCATGTGTCTTGTTGCTTTGTCTAGTGAGAGGTATTCAAGAAATGGCTTGAGTCCTGCAAATTTATCCCTTGCCTCCTGTGAATAGTCTGTTCTGGTTATCTTTTTAAAAACATGCAGAACTCAGCAGAAGTAGGATTATGTTGAGTACATCAAAAACTCAAGTACCAAGACACGTCGAAAGTGTGTTTCCCCCCATGTACTTAAGGTTAGCCAATGACTTTAGAACATGCACCACTGAATTTCTTTGCTCATCTGAGAACTATCATGTGAAAGATGGGCCAGATTGGGTTGGAATAGGGGGAATGTAATGCTATTCTTCCTGACTACACAAAATAAGTGTAGTGAACTAACAGAATGAGGTGCTACCTCCACTAGGTTGTACTAATGGTCAGAATATGACTGAGGCATGAATGTGTCCCATGGACTTTGTGAGTCTCCTTGCTTGCTGCCTCCCTGATTTGGGAGGGGGTGAACAAATTGTATATCGTGTGCATCATCCGTCTCTGGCATGAAAATGACATCATTTAGTAAATTGTGCAGGTCTATGACCCTCTTAAGTGAGGAACTTGCAGACACTTGAAATTGTTGTCAGTAGGTTTCTAGCCCACTGGTTCCTAACCTGTGGCTCAGGGGCCAAAAGTGGTTTGCAGGGAGTCTCAAAAATTGCTTGCTGCTCCCCTCCTGCTGGCTGCAGAAAGGAAGCTACTGCCAAAGGAGCCCAGCGGAGTGCGTTTCCACTGGATTACAAGTCCTGAGCAGGCTCCTTGCTGTAGAGCAAGGCAAGGCATTGCATTGAGGCCTGTAAGTGGGAGGGTCCTCTCTGCAGCCAGAGGGAGGGTAGCACTGATCTCCCAGCCACCTGACTATAGAAGGGAGCTACTGCAGGGGTTGGCAACTCCCAGCACATGTGCCAAAGCTGGCATGCATGCCTATTCACAGTGGCATGCAGGGCTCTCCACCCTGTGGTGCTCCAGCTGGGTGGTGGGACCAGCAGGGAAAAGCAGCTGCTGTGTGTATGCAGCTCTCGTCCCCAGCAGCTGCTGAGGTTTGGGTGGGGCACTGGGGCTGGAACAGGGGCTGGCAAAGGTTGTCAACTTCTGGCCTAGGGACCTGAGTGGAATGCACAGGGCTACAGGGTGCATGTGGTTTTCTGCTGCAGCCAGTGAGATGGGAGATCAGTGAGGAGGCAGACTTTTTTTGAGGGTGGGCTGGGGGGCTGCTGACAGAGGCTGGTTGCTCTTCATGACTAAAAATAACTGGCCCTCAAGCCAAAAACGTTGGGAATGATTGATTTAGTTAATTTCCCATGTGGTGAATAAGACACCTCAGCTATGGTTCTAGGCTTTCTGCAGACTTATCTCAGCATCCCTAGCCTTTGGCTCATGTTTGAGTCTTTTCACTACAGTAACAGCTACGGGCTTTACAAAACGTGGACACAGATTCTGAAGAACAGGATGGTAGTTAGAGACACCTGGTGGTATTGGTTTCTAAGTTCTAGCTGTTTCAGGTCTTGCTCTTTATTCTGTATCCTAGAGGAATAGGAGCAAACACAGATAATTGAGAATGCGCTGCTTCTCATGGGCTTGCATGTGTACTTGTGTAAGGATATTTTGAGAAAATGCCCTTTTGTACTCTAGTTTTAAGTGATGGATTATTTACTGAAGTTCAGGCACCCTCCCTGAAGAGCTGCTGCTGCAAGTTGTTCTGTGATTGTGTGCAGCAGTTTAGGGGCACTGGAGCTGGGGTATCCCTTGGTTACACATTCACTTTGAAGAAGAATGTACCAAACTGTCATATAGCTTTGAATGGCATTGGTTGTATACAAATGTCTGACTATATAAAAACCATTAAGCTTGGGTGGAACAGCTGCCATTGGGAGTGTGGTGAGGAGGTACACAACCTTGATGCTTTGCTTTAGTTCAAGGAGGATGTGATGGAGAGGGTGGCAAGAGGCTGAAATTCTGACCGTGCTGCTCCCCCCTCTGGCTAGAGAGAAGATGATGAGAAATAATTGATCTCCTGAATATATTTCAGTACATTTGTGTAAACATAGTAATTAGTAATATAGAAGTATTCTGTATAGTAGCAGACATTTTTCATAGATTCACACCTTGTTCTGTAGTGGCATCTTTCTTCAGTGCAATCCTTTTGAAATGCCAGAAACTAAAGTTGTGACCTGTTCCTGTTGGTTCATTAGCATGAAATTTTATCAAATTTCATGTGTATCAGGGCTGAGCAGGTCTTGGGATTTACTTTGTTTTTTTTAGCTTTGCCATTATGTCCAATCTTGAATCAGCAGTCATAAGTAGTTAAAGGTAAGCAGCAAACACTGTTACTTGTATAATTGTTTATCAAGGATTTTCCAAGTCATAAAATTGTTTGACTTCAAAACTTGCACTTGCTAGCAGACAACAATTAGAATTAGAACTAGTGGTGCTGGTAGGCTAAAAAAACCTTAACCAGTTTTAAGGCTGATATCCTTCTAGCTAGCATATTCTGTAGTTTGGTTTGTTTATAACTGCTAGAAAAAATACTGTTCTTATTCATATAGCGTATATGATAACTTGGATGTATGGCATTCACTTGAGTGAATAGTTTTAGATCATAAACCAGTTCAAACACATTAAGTTCCAAAGGGGTAGCTGTGTTAATTTCTTTCATCAAGAAAGCAGGGAGCTGCGCACCCCCCCCATTTGTTCATATCCTTAGATATATAGTTAAAAAAATGTAAATTTTAGTGTGCAATTTTACATACATGACCTGGCCAAAATTGATTTGAGGAGTAAATCCATTCATTGACTTGATTTTTTTTTTTTGAGCTATATGAAGTTGAGGGAAATATTTTTGTTGAAGAAGCTCTTCTGTATGTGTAGCACAAATAGCTAAACTGTGAAACTTGTCTTGTAAATAGTACTTGACTATGGCTTTACTCCAAGGAAAGATCTTGGTGGGCATGAGGGGAATTGGTCAGTTGTTAAAGCTATTAAGTGGCTGAAATTGTTTGTTTGCTCAGTAGCTCTACTGAAAATCAAAGATGTGGATATCTTCTTTATAACAGCTCGTTCCCAGCCTAAAATGAAGATTCTGGTTGCTTCTGCGTCAGTTTGCGTAGAGGCTATATAGATAGCTTTATTCCCCCTCCACCAAAAATTTCCTTAACTGGATCAAGCAAATAAAGTGAATAAAAATGTATTCCACATTTTTGGGAGTTTTCTACTTTTTTGCTTTTATTCAGATGCTCTAAGATCTTTACTCAAAAAAAAAAAATTGGTTCTCTTTGAAACAGCAGTATCTTGAAAACAGATATGCTATTTTGTCAAACTGTTGTAGAGAACTATGCAATGGCAGCAATATGAACTACCATCCCCTTTTACCTCATTTGTCTTGAACATTTAGATGCTAACATACAGCCTGGGCAACTTTCTCTTGCTCTACAAATAAGTGCACAGAACTGTAATGCAATGTCAAGGTTCCACAGTTAAAAATTGAAGCTGAGAAATAAGATGCTTACATTGCTGAAGCAATGCTAACTAGGCCCTATTGCACATCATGTGTTATAAATTGAACAGAACAAGCAAATGCATTAAGCATCACATTCAAGAAAAACAAACAGAAAATGAGTTAATGTTGCTATAGAAACCTTTCCCATTTTGACTTTTTAAATTAACTGCTATTTCAGTGTTTCATTAATTTGTATTTTTGCTTTTATTAATCTTCTCATACCCTTTGGCTGAACATAATCAGATTAGCCATTAGTGATGTTGCTCAGGTGTTAGTACCAAAAATCAGAGACCATTTAGTAAACCTCCAGCTCAACTAATTGTGTTGGCTTACCCTAAGTAAATCTCCTTTCCCCTATAATGTGAGGACTTGTCTGTCTGAAAACCTGTTCTGGTTCAAACTAAAAGGGTGACAGGTTTGTGTGGTTTTTTTTGGGGGGGGGGCGGGGCGGCGGGCAAAAAATAACTTCTGGTGAAATGGGTGCAAAAGTCCGAACACTTAGTTCAGTGTAAACTAGACTTATTTCATGCAGAGGCATAACCAGAAATGACTTTTCTGGCAGTATCTCTGACCAGCATGGGTGGACCTGGGTCATTGCCTGCTTCCAGTCATGTGACCAGAAGCAGGAAGTTCCTGCAGGTGATGTGATAGGTAGAGCCCTGCGTGAATACAAATATGTGGAACCGTATCGGATCTGCATCCGCAAGAAATGGCCTGCGGATATCCATGTTGTATCTGCGGATGTGGATGTAATGCAGATATCTGCATATTTGCAGGGCTCTAGTGATAGGCTGAAAGCTGCCCCCTGACACTCAGACTGTTCGGTAGGCCTGCTCTCAAGTTAAGTGGGCCTGGGCCCAGGCCCACCCAAGCCCCCCTGATTTCACATTGATTTAAACAGACAAGAAGTTGAAGCACAGCTAAAATGACCACATCCTTGCACCAGTTTCACTGCATTATTTTTACCATATCATTTCTTTAGTTAAACTGGGAAAACTTCTGCATGATGTAGATGTGGCCTTAGCTGTTGCTAGTTTAATTTTTTTCTGGTGTCACAGCTGCTTTGTAAACGTCATTCTGACATTTGTTGTATGCTTTTTGGTAATGGGCTTAGCCTCAATACGTGATCCAAGTCTGAACACATGGTGGGAAAGGAAATGATTTTCAATAAACCTGTGTATACATAAGACTCTGAAAGCTAGCATTGGTGCTGAACTTCTGAACACTTGACAGTGTAGTAGTACAAATAAAAAAAACATTTGAACTGAAGTTATTGTGCCCAACCCTTCTCATTCTTAAAAAAAAAAAAAAAAAACCCAAAAAAACCCAAAATCAAACTTGTAAGGCTTCAAATGGTGGTAGCTCTGGTTAAATGTAGGGCAAGATGGTAGATGATTCACTATGTCATGCATAGTGTTTCTGTGGATGGAAAAACCCTTTTTAAATTGTCCTTATGAAATAAAGTTTATACATTCCCTTATTAAAAAGGGAATTGGGGAGTATGTACTGGAGTCTGACTACTGCTTTTCTTGCAGGAAACAGTCAATCCTGCAAACAAATGAAAAAATATTTGATGTAATTGACTGTGACCAACGATAGAGCTTCTCCTGGGTAGTTTTGTGTGATAACTGTGCGTCTGCCTTTTTTCTGGCTCTCACAGTATATGAACTTTTCTCACCATCCTCCAGCAGGGAGTCTCTTGTCTGCTTGTAGCTTTGGGCACAGAACTCAAGTTTGTCAGTTTTGGTTTATGGGTACATCCCTGTTCCTGACCAACCTAGCAATTCTGCTCTTCCTCCACAGGTGAGGTGGGCAACCATACTGAAAAGCTTTTTCTGACTGATTGGTTTTTCTAAGTTAAAATACACCCTGAAAGTAAAAATTCTGCTGTGACTGATTTAATTCAGAGTCTGTGTGGATACTTTTGAAATTTTAAACTTGGCTTGTGGTGTTGTCAGACTTCATTTTTGGCTTTTTTCTTCCTCCAGAGGCACTCCAGCTATATGTGAGGAGTATGTCCTGCTTGATTCCACTATGGGCAAACAAGCAGTGAAGAGTTTACCCATCTCATTAAATACTGAGCATTGGTAATGTCTACTGGGGAGTCCCCAAGAACTACCTAGCCCAGGAAGGGATTGCACACTCTTCCCTCAATCTGGAAAACATTGAACTAGACAAGTGAAGGGGAGCAGGGCGATTTGTCTTCTCAAAGGACTGGGGGGAGAGTTGGCTTGCTGTAGTGGGTCCCCTGCCCTCCTCAGTACAAAGCCATGAAAGGAAAACCAGAGTCTATTGACACAACACTCGGGCACTCCCTAGTGCTTATTCCCTTGACCAGCTGCCTGAGTCTCTTAACCTCTGTTAGCAAATGTTTAACCATATGCTTCTTTTTGGGGACTCTTAGAATAGGCTGCCTCATCCAACCAGGTCTGACATACTCTAGTTGCCTCATGGTTCCTTTAAGTAAGTGGAATGCAGGAAGAGTGGCCTAGTTCCTTTAGAGATTTCCTGGGAGTTCGAAATCCTGCAGGGGGTAAGGTGCTTGCCTCTAACTTGACGGAGAACTGAAGGAGCAGAAGCTTCTTGTGTCAAGTAAAGGTATCACTTTCCAAGGAGGTAAACGCCCCAGCTGTTGAATGAATTCATCAGACCTAGGTCAGCCGGCTGTGCTCTTAGCTAATTAGAGCTAGGAGGCTAAACATAGAAGATGGCGTGAACCTTGCTGCCTCTAGAGGAAGCCTTTATCCAAGGATCAGAATTAGCTTTTTAAAATCCGACTCAGTTCAGAGATCCTATCTAAAGTACCGTTTAGTGTCTATTTAGATCCAGTCAGTGGAACCGTGGTATTTGCAAATGCCTTGGATTTCATAGGGGAAAAGAGAAATCTGAAATAAGATTGGACTCGGTCTCCTTGGAGGAATGCCAAGGACTGGAGGAGAATGCAGAGATGTTTGTTCCTTCTGGAATACTCAGACATGAACAGGCCAAGCAAGACCCAGCCTTTGTGCGTCCGAAAGGATGGCTTATTGGATGAGGAACTTGTTAGTCCATAATAAAGTTAGTGGATTCATGGCCAAGAAGGAACTAGTAGGCAATCTTCTCAGAGGGTCCTTCTGCCATGTTTTCTCACTCCACTTAATTAATGGTTCGTGGGAAGCCTTTGTTCAACTTCGTGCCAAATAATGAGAGAGTCTTGTGGGCTGAGTGTGTGCCATGAAATGTCCTTGGCTGAATTGTTCATCCCAGATGCCTCTCTAGATGGTTTGTGTCTTAGCCATGGCTGTGGTCAGCGAGCCAGTCATAGAGGAATGGCTGTATTCCTGGAAAGCTGCCAGTCAAACAAAGGGAGTTCCTGGCAACATCAGAATAATGTACTTGAAGAAAACCTCTGGAAAACTGACTGCTAGGGTCTTGGAAGGAGCTGAAGTAAATCCTGCCATTTGAGACTGTATAAAAGGATCCAGTACAGACTACAGGATGAAGCGGTCCAAACAACAGAAGGATGGAACTAGTAAGGGGACAGCTTCTTTTGGAAGAACCAACCTTACTATGAAACACCATAATCAGAATACACACACTCAGAATTGAGGTTTTAACTGAGTAGCAGGCTGCCTTTTTTTCGAAGAGGTAACAGACATAACCTCGAAGCATTTATTTGGTAGAATTAAATAGACTATGTAGGTACCAGTACACATTGTTCCTGGTCTCTGGGTGTGTCCTTATTAAAAATAACTAAACATGGATGTTAGGGAAACTGCAGTTTCCTTTTTGCATTTTGCTTCCTGGTTCAGAGACCAGGAGAGAGCCTTGCAGTTCCTGATCAGAAGTGCTGCAGAAGTTGAGTGTGTGTCCCAAGAGGGCATGATAGACACTGAGGCAAGCTGCCTTGTATCTGTTCATCATGCAATAGTTTTTTCCCCATCTCACTTACGATCAGAACCACTTCCAGTACGTATCTTTATCGTTTTGTTTCATGAAGTCTATTTGCTGGTTTTCAACAGGAAGGGGTTAATATCTATAGTTTCTCTTAGGACTTCCTTATCCAGGCACCAGTCAAACAAGATCGAAGTGGATGCATCTCAGCAGTCTGTACTACGTGTACTTCTAGAGCATTACTTTATGATAACTTTGTTTGTAGTTGTCAAACACTAACTTATATGTAGGCTCAGTAAAGAGTTCACATCTGCAGAACAAAAACCAGAGAGGACAGAAATAATATGGAGATTTTTGTATCTTTCAGAATGCTCACTCTAGTTCCTTCTGAGCCTCTTGGTATTAAAGGTTTCCTATATGGATAACTTCAGATGAGCTCTCAAATTTCTGTTCTCTGGAATTTTTCCACTCCCCTTTGACCTCATCTCCCAACATGCTGGTGTGATCAGCCAAATATATAGTGTTCACATGACTTCAGTGATGAATGAGAGAATGGGCTGAAAATCACAGAACAAGACAAGATATCCTACCATGAGCCATCCTGGAGGGAGGATGAGCCCATTTGGACTGTTAGCACATTTGACATCTGTTGACGGAAGACATAACAATAACTGGTTAGAACTGCAAGGTGTTAAAAGGCCTGATCAATACCTTCAACATCAGAGAGGTGTTATGTCAGGCTTTGTTTGTAAAAATGACAGCCACTAGCTTCTCAAAGAGTTTGGGTCCTGACAATGATCAAGAACAACCTGTTGATCTATACAGTACATGGCAGAGTGCAAAAACTACTACATGGTGTACTGGCAAATGGAACCAGGCAGAATGATACATTCCAATGTTCTGATTATTTGCTAAATATTTAAGTCAATAGATCTGTTCTCAGGCATAAAGCAACCAAATGCTGTTCCCCTTCAGTGGTGGTTGTGCAGAAGCTTTCTCAGCCTGAACTAGAGGACCTGTTACATCTCTTCTGCTGTCCTGCTTCTCTTTAAAATTATGCAGAAAATTGAGGAACCAGATGCCTACTGTTACTATGGTAGCACCATTCTGGCTTGAAGAATGTGATTAGTGGAGTTACTAAAGATGATTTCAGAATTACTGCTGTTCATCCCCTACAAATCTCCTCTTGCATGTAGAGGCTCATCATGTAGCTGTACTCCAGCAGACAAAAACTGGTTGCTGGGAATTTATAAGAAAGCAACTAAGGTGGATGCATAACCTTCCTCTTGAGTTGCAAATTAAATAATTTATCATACTGCGTCATTTGGCAAAGATGAAAAATCTGGTGTAGTGAGCAAAGTTGCACTAAGGTCCATTAAAATACATATTGCCTACCAGAGCCTTCAGGATTGGATTGCTGTAGATTTAAATGACCCAAATTTAAGGTGTGCACCTACTCTGTGCACTACACAGGGGATGAAAGTAATTAGGAGATCAAGGTCACTTTGGGTTCATCTGGCTGTAGAGTACAACAAGGCTTCAAAGCTTTTGCTACTTAGGTGGGTCAGATGGTATTCAAAGTGTACAAGGCAGATGCTTGTCTTTGCTTTCTGCATTCTGATTATGCTCTCAAAAGCGGAACCAGTCACTTGCAGATTTGACTACAGTTTTCCACGCAATATGTCCACCTGGCACACAACTTCTGAGTTGACTTTGTGCCGGTGTCATACGAGGCTCAGAAACAGGTGTCGGGGAGTACTTGATCCGTCAGTACAAAACCACAGATGCTGGACTTTTTTGCTTTACCAAAGGGAGCTTGGGTGCCAAATCTCTTCTTGATTCCTCTGGAGAAGCACTCTAATGCATACTGCTGCCTTCTCCTTCCCCCTCTGACTCTGTGCAAAATCAAGTGAAGCAAGGCAGTTCTGATGCTGCTGTATAGGTTTTTATATGGCAGTGGTCACTGTTTCTTAGCATTGTAATAGCTACATGTCAGGTTGCTCCTTCTCACTAGTTAGGATCCTCTGATCTACCTTCAGTGTCTATAGGACACTTCTATTTTGTGGAAGGGAACGTCTCCTTTCGGACAGGGTGCTCTACCCCACACTCAGATCTTATACTAACATACCTATGGAAAGTTCCTCCAATGGTTCATGTTAAGTTGCAGTCTAAATCTTGCTGAATCACTTTTCTTAGGCTTACAACTCTGTGGGTCAGCAGCTACTTGGAGGATGCATTAGCCCTCACTGTCTTTCCATTGGGACATATCTTTGCTGACTCTTTTATGATTAGAGTGCACCCTGGCTGTTCTTGGAGTCTGAACCTGATTTTGTACAGGCCTTGTTTTTGAACTGAAGGCTTTAATTTCTCTTCTGGTATTCTAGTAAAGTGTCCTTAACCTTGCTTAGGGGACCTGGTCCTATCCTGAAGATACCCCTTTGTAGTTGCCCAAAGGGAAGATGTTTCCTCCCCCATCTTAGCCCTAGCCTATACTGCAGGGAAGACTTTGGCAGTAGTTGAAGGGACACACAAGTAACTCACATCTCTTTAACTGCCTCATGCCTGCTTGCTGCAGCATCTTTAGTATGCTGAGTCAAGGGGAAATGCTCTCCCATCAACTCGGGGTGGTGGTCATGAATTGACTTCCTGAGCTGTTGAGCGGGTCTTCATAGATGGGAAGATTGATCTGATGGTGATGAATTTCCTGCTGTCAGCATAAACAAGCCTTTAGTTCCCTCTCTTAAACCACTGTCTCCATTACACATTCCAGAGGGGTGGGGGTAGGGTAGCTGTGTAGTCTAGTTTAGCAAAACAAGCAAGGAGATCCCTGTGGCACTTTATAAAAAAAAAAAAAAAAAAGACTAACAAATGTCTCTTTTTTGCATGAATTTTTGTGGGAGGAAACATCACTGTAGTGTCACTAATAAATGCATGTGGGAATTTCTCCCATGAAAACTCATGCAATAGAGACATTTGTTAGTCTTTGAAAAGTGCTACAGGGATCCTTGTTTATCTTCATTACAGCAATCAGTCTGTGTCCCCAGAGTAGTCCCTGACCTTTTTCTCCCATTGTAGTCCAGACTACATACATGTTATGAGCAAAAAACACAAGTGTTCAGGACTGTCAACTCCTGTTCCATGTCCTCAAAACTGAAGAGGTGGGGCATGTTTGTATGTGCATTAGGGATGACTACATGCATAGCAGAATGGTATCATCTCCTGTGAGAAGGAAGGACTGACTTGAGTAGCAAGAGTATACATTTCTAGAAAAACTTGGCAGCTAATCACCACTACTCGGTGCTCTGTTCTGGGTATTTAGCTGGCATCCATCTCTAGCAAACGGAGACTTCACAGATAATAAAAGTAGTTTCCTAACTGGGTTAAAAGAAGTATCCTCATTTTACTAATTGCTTTGGGGGGGAGAGTAGCAGGGAAGAGCTGAGTAGCAGCTTATGTGATTTGACTAAGGTTATTCAGAGTTTGTGGCATGGCACTATAGGAAATCATTTTCTTGTTTAAACAAGCAAGGAGTATGGTGCAACTTTAAAGACTAACAGTTTATCGTATGAGTTCTCATGGGAGAAAAATCCCCCTTTTGTCGGATGCTGAAGGATGGGGAACTTAGCAGGATGGGTGGAAAATAAAATATTTTGTAAGTTCTCCATCTTCAGGCATCTGACAGAGGTATTTTCTTCCATGAATGAATGAATTTTTAGTCTTTAAAAGTGCCACCAGACTTTTTTTTTCTTTCCTGACCTTCACTAACATGGCTACCCCTTTGGAACTTGTCATTTTCTTGTTGTTTGATTGTTGTGGCAGCAGTTGCAGTCTTTTGCTGTCGTGTCCAGAGGTCTGATCAAAGAAAGTACTCCTCCTTATGGTCCAGCATATAGCTCGTGTCTGGACGAATGCTCCTTGCAGGAAGGGGTGATTTTTGGCTATGCACCTATGCAGAGACCACTGCCTGTCTTGACACTCCATCTGAGTAACATGTATGCGGTATATGTGTTAAGCTGCTTAGTCATGGGTGGAGTTTTGAGACTTTGGGTGGGGGATACCTAGTGTCTGTCTGATGGGCAGCACTACCTTTACTTGGCAGCAGAGTGCTAGCCTAGTTACCCTTCTGTGAAGAGGACTAGTCTTGACTTACAAGGCTGGCCACATGACCTCCCTCCTGCAGATAGATCTTGCCAACAGATCCTCTTCTGACGTTTCACCTTTCTTCCACCACCTTATCCTTTACCCAGCTCCTCTGTGGGAAGCCTTTGTCATCAAGGAAAGACAAGAAGACTTGATACATCAGAAGACCTGCCTGGGCATTCCTCTGCCCTCTCAATCTGGACGGTCTCTTCAGAGGAGGGGGCGTGGTAGGTAAACCTGTCTCAAACTGTGGTGCAGCTCACTCTAGCACAAATCTGTCAGCTGCTTCCTTCCTCCACTCCCACCGGTCAGGCAGACCATATGCTGCAGCCAAGCCAAAACAAGTGAAAATCCTGTTCTGGCTATATTGAATAAATAAAAGGTAATTGGGGAACCAGCAAAATGCCATGTGACTCATTTGATCGATCTCAACCAGCTAACCCAATTCTGCTTTGTAAAACTGGCTGCATGTTTTGTGCATTGCAAAATCCTCATTGAACTATCAACTGTAAAACTGCTCCTATGTGTTGTGTTTTTTTTGGGGGGGTGGGGTGGGGGGGGAGAGCATGTGCTGTCAGGTGCCTTTATTGGGTCCTGACAGGTTTTGGTGAAGTTTGGGACAAGACAGCTAGAGGACACCAGATGTCACAAGTCCTTAGAACTGGTGCAAGCACTCAATCTATGTAGTTGCAGGCATTGCAGCAAGTTTGTCTTGCTCCCTGCCAGCATCTGTATGCACGCTGACACCAAAATGAAGCCATAGAGAGCTGCTGTTGTGGACAGTGGTGTGTGGGTTTAATTTTTCTTGGGTTCCCTTCATCCTTCTTGATATTATTCAGAGGAGGCCAAATACAGGCAGAAGATTCTGGCAAATGCTGGGCTATGGTCCACTTCAGGCTCTTAAGCAAGTTAACATCTAAGACATTGTTTAAATAGAAGTTTGTATTGATCTGAAACTCAGTTAGTTTACAGATTGTTTAATTTGCATGACCTCTGTAACTGAGAAAGTTTGGTTGAGTTGTGGTATCGTATATTTAAAAACTGGCCTGAGGAGGTAAGTATACCCATGGTGGCTGCACTGATCTAACTGGTCCAATATCTATATCAGTTTAGTTAAGTAAAACTTTGTGCCATAAATGGGCACAAATTGTCCTGTCATTCCATGATATCAGTTTGCTGCTTTCCCAGTTTTTTGGTGGTGATGCTACCCATGTTCAGTGATCCCCTAGTGTAACAGGCTGTGTAGAACATTATCATGTGGTGATGCCACAGGAGGCCAAGGAATGTTCAGTCTTCATAGTCAGCTCAGCCTATTCTGCTAATCCTTTTTATGACGCCAGCAATGTCATGCCCCTGGCAGGAGAGGGACACAGCTGCATGTCGATGAGATGACTGCAGTTCATTTTATAAACAAGATTTACTGCGTTGGTGGCAACAGCACTGCATCACTCCCTCACCTTCCACTAAGGACTGATAGTGCTTCAGAAGTGACGCTCTTTACAAAATTAGCTTACTGGTAAGCACACTGCATCAGGTGTAACATATCAACTGTCTTAAGATTTGCCCTTATTCTCTCTTGGAGTGGTGTATCAAATTAGGCATCTCAATAGGATTCATATCCAGAAATCTGATGAGTATGCTAGTATAAACATATACAGAATGTTTTTTTTTATTTATATAATCTTGCCATACAAGATTGGCCAATAGAACAAAAAGACGATGAGTATTACTGGTATTGTTAAAATGTTTTTATTCATCATTGTGATGTGTGCCACATTCCAAAATCTGTTTATCTAGATCTTGTGTCACACCACACCTGGTCCCCATTAGGATCATGGAAGACAGATGATGGGTGAGGCAAAAAAAAGATATTTGACGACATCTCCTTTTACATATGCATATCATTCAAGGTTGAATGTTTGGTTACTCTTCTGAAACTGATTCTACAGCCTTTTTTGTTAGCAGCATTTTAGAGTGCAGGTAAGGTGGCTGCAAATCACTTTGATTTGGAATAAAAGAGTGCAAGTTTTGTAAAGGCAGAGAAACACTGCTCCCTAGTGGGGAAAACCAGTTTGTAATGGGGTGGGAGAGGCACTGTAGATTTGTAAAATTATTTAAAAACTGTTAGGCAGTGGCAGTATTCATTGGTCGTCATGTAATGCTGAGTCAGCACTTTTAAATCACATGCTGTCTCTTGTGCATGGTGAACACATTGCAGAAATGGCCTCTAATGCCCTTTTAAAAATAAGGATTTTCACATGCCCTTCCGGTGCATAGCAATTAGTGGCCTGTACATGTGCCTAACAAACTGTCATCTCATCTGTGTAGACAGTGCCAAACTGTCAGTGTGTTGTACTAGTTTTAGTCCTGCGAAGACCACAGTTGGGATTTAAAAAGCCAGTTAGGTATAATAATTAAATGAGCTGGGTTGGGTCTAAACCCTCCAGCTTTGCAAGCCTCACTATAGGGTTTTGCATTATTTTGTAATGTAGCCATTAGGCAGTTTGTAGTTTCTATCAGACTGCATAATATGGCAGACCCTTAATCTTGGAGTATTGTAAGAGCAGACTAACAAAATAAAGCTAGTAATTTATTGTACACTTATATTATAATTAGAACTGTTACAAGCATACATGTATGGTGTTAAGAGGAAAATGGGCTGTAACAGGTTGGCTTAGAAAAACCTACTTACCTGGTCATCCAGGTGACTAGAAATTTTGCCTGAGTTAGTGGCCTGAGCTGCACCAGAGAGCTGCTGCTGCCTTTGAAGAGAGAGAAAGTGGCACCTTGTGTGTTGTTTTTTGGGTGGGGGTGGATGGCAGAGAGCAGAGTGGATGTTGAGATCAAGGAAAGCTTGGTACTTTTTTCCCTTTAAGGGGTGGGGAGAAAGGAGCAGAAAGGCTGGAACCTCTGCTGCTTTATCCAGAAGAGTGAGGAGCAAAGTGGCCTGTATAGGAAAGGTTTTCTGGCAGGCCAAGAGCCTCTCTTCGTAAAAAAAAAAAATAGGTGGGGCATGATACCAATTTCTTGGGAGGATTATGGAGCCAGAAGGAAGGTAGAGGCCAGAACTCACCTGGGAGAAGCCTAGAATTTATTAAATGAGTGTGGAAATTTGTGTAGTTGAGCTGACTTCATGGTAGAAAGAACTAATTATATGTGGGCAGATTGTGGTTGGGGACCCATGAGGGGCAGTGAAGTGCAGCACTGTAATTAATGCCTAGCCTATAGGGAGTTGTGCCTGCTGGTGCAGGCTAGGTACACTTCTGCTAGCCTGGTAGACTTAATTCTTGGAGGCGTAGGTACTGATGAGACTTGAGAAGCCCTGAGAGATGCACTGTTAATCAGGCAAAAGCTGTTGTCCAGTGTTTGATTTTACTAGCTGTCATTCAAACTTCCTACTATCAAGTGTTCAGAGCAGATGTTAGTTTGTCTAGTTGTGATACCCCCAAACTGTTGAAATGCTGGGGGACAATCCTCCTTGCTTCTCTTAGCATTAAAAAGCCTTAAACTTAAGGCTCAAGGCTTAAAGCCTGTCCTAGTTCTTTATAACAACTAGCAGTTTAGTGAGTTGTAACAACCATCTCCTGCTTAGTAAAAAGACTTCAGTACATCAGCTGAAGGTCAGCTTCCCAAATGAACCATGAGGGCTTCAGTGGTTTAATAAAGAAAACAGCATTTGAAATGCATCTTTTCCTGGTGCGGTCTCAATCTTCATGGCTTTCCTGCTAAAACCATACTTCATCCCAATACCTGTATGCTGTACATCCATCCCTCTCCCCCCAACTGTTGATCTATATTGCTCTTCTGTGATTAGGACGTGCCTATGATTTATTGTCCTGTGTGGGTGTAGATGTAGCTGGAGCATAGCTCATTACTGGCTAGTCAACACTTCTCTTCCTTTTCACATTCTGAAATGTCTCTTGCTAGATTCATCTTGTTCTGCTCTGAAACCCTCCCATGCAAGGACTTCTGCACAAATATGTTGCTGGGGTTTGCACAAACCCCAGCCTCAGTCTTTTCTCTGTCCTCATGAATACTAGTTTATATGTAATAGAAATATGAACTTTCATTTAGCACCCACCCTGCTCATAAGTGTATTAATTACAAAACTTGCAACTTTAGTTATATGCATTGGACAGCATCAGGTTTGGACAAAGATGAATGGACAGTCTTGAGATCAAAACATAGCTCTGGTCACCTGATGGCTCCAGTCAATGAGCAAATGACTTGAGACACAAGAGAACTTTTGAATCCTAATGTGTAAAATTCTTCAGATGCTTGAGGGAGGTGATCATTGTTCAGTGTCTTTGCAGCATGCATATTGTATAAAGCAGGGCCGTCCTTGGGGTCGGGTGAGGGGCAGCTGCCGGGGCCCTGTGGGGCCTGCTGCCCCCTCCCCCCCCATGCCAAGGACTGGCCGAGCCGGCCAAAAGCAGCAGCCTTGTTCAGCATTGTCGGTCTGGCCACCCATGCACGCTGCTTTCTGCTCTGTGCTAGAGCAGTGGGGAGGTGGAGGGAGGTAGTGTGGGACCTGTACTGCTACCCCCTGCCTGGCTGCGCTGTCTCCCACCCCCTCCCCGCTGCTCTGGTATAGAGCCAAAAGCAGCATGTGTGGGGAGAGGGTGGACAGGCAGCGCTGAATCCGGCCACTGCTTTTTGCTGGCTTGCCTGGCCTCTGGCATGGGAGGGCTGGAGTAGGGGCCTGCCCCTCCCCTGGTCTGGCCATATCTGCTCCCTAGTGCTGGGGGGTGAGTGGGGGCACCTCAGAGGGCGATCCGCCTGGGGTCCCGCAGCCCCTTAGAAATGGCCCTGTTGTAAAGTCTTTCAAGTCCTCATTTATTTATCCAGCTTTGCTTACATATGAATGTTCAGGAACGTGATAAATCTATTTCTAAAACTTGCTCATACTAATATCTGGACTTGGCTGGTATCTGCAGAGATTTCCAAAACTTATCTATTGGCCACTACCTGATGAATTTGGCTAGTCTTGATACTCTGTTTCTCTCCACAGCCCCCTTCCTCAGGAATAGCATAGTTTCTGTTCCTCTGATATGTGATCTCACAAAATTGAGAGTTGCAATTTTTCTGATTCATTTTGATAGTGTACAGCATGTAATCTTTGTGGATTCTTGTAAAAAAATAAAATAAAATACCTGTGAAATTTTACTCGAGGCCTGAAGATCCTGGATCAACTGTGTAGACTGACCTCTTTAGTCTATCCATGTAATAAATGCAGTGTATGCAAAAGACTTTTTTTTTCTCCTCTCTGTAGTGTGGCCTTTATGGGGTAGTTTCTGCATGTGTTCAGCTAGAATTATATGGTAGTTTCTAGCCATGATTCAGCTGAATTGGCAACCTGTTGTGTCCAGGAACAAGTGTTTGTGAAGTGTCTAGGCTAATACTAAGTTGATTTAACAATCAGTTAAGTAATATGAAGGCTCCTGCACTCTGTTTGCCGCAGAGTCAGGTTGAAAAGTTCCTTCACTGTTATCACTCCTACCTTTTTGCGGCATTGGGAAGGTAAAACAATATTTGAGGGGTTCAGATTCTGCACTGCTGGAGGTGGGTGTTCTCATAGAAGAATCTAGAGGTCATTAGAGTGCAGAACAGTAGATGTGACTAAATTAAACTAAAGAGGCGGAGGTCTCTTTGGTTTACATAACACAGCAGTAATTTGAATTTTTAAGATGTCAGCTGAATCTACTACATTAGGTGCAGAATACATGAGTAACATTCAAATCTAAAACTTGTGTGTGGTGGATAATAACATGGGAGTTCCCTTGTTTAAGGGTGGCTTTTCAAATTTACCTGAGTGTACAACATAGCCTTGTTAGTTTGTCCATTTCACTTTTTCTCTGTCCAAAAGCTAGTCTGTAACTATTCTTTACAACAAAGAATCCCTTTCTGAAGCTTGAGTAAAAGCATGACCTGTCTTGTTTGTCTCCTGGTGCTGAGAAGCTGTCATAAATAGCCTCAAGCAAGGCAGGTTTGGGTAGTACAGATGTTGGAACATTTGTCTGTATATGTGGATCAACTTGATGTATCTAAAGTTCAGATCTTTACATAAAACTTTGTCACAAGCTCTCTTAACCAGAAATCCTAAGGTATAGTCTGTATTAATTTATCTCCCAGAAAGAAGCCTCCCTGAAAGAACACGAAGGAAATTGCCACTGCAGTCTTGAGAGCATTCTGTTGAAAGAGCCATCTTCCTTTTGCTTTAGGATGCCATTTTGAAGTGTGACTTTGCTGAAAACATGCAAAGCTCTGATGCCTCTATGAGGAAATACTACTTATCAGAAAAACCACAGATACTCTTCTTCCTGGCATGATCTGAGTGTTGGATGGAATTCTCAAAACACTCATGTATCTTTTTCTATTTTTCCTTTTAGGCTGGAGAATGGGGAGTTGTATTGTAATCCAATGACTGTAAATTAGGGTGTACTTCCTAATAATTGTAAACATGTTTTCTGGGAGATGTGTACTTTATGGATGGGGGAAACTACACCTGCTACACAAGCAGAAAATCAGCTGGTAGATGGTGGTATATTCCATGTTTCTTACCTTTTTTGAAGCTGTGAGCTTCAACACAGTTGCTTATGAGACCTGCGTTCTCCTCTTGCAGAGATCTTGGCCATACTTACTTTCAGCACAGTTGCTAAGTATGGGGCAATCATACTTCAGTGTGGATTAGAAGTGTGGTCTTGGTGTGCATGTTTACTAAAGTCCAAGGTTGAGTTACTGTTTTGCTCTATAAATAAACATGAGGAAAAATGCTGGTAAATGTCATTGGAAGACTCTGGAGTGTCTTGGCACTACTGAGAACTTCGAGATTACTTGTAAATGAGCTTTAGCCTTGTTACTCCTTAGTGCTGCCATGCTGTGAGCACTGGAGAAAGGACACATAGTTCATGATGTAGCAGACATTAATAATTGATGACAAATGATTCATCTGTGGGTTCCTGTGTGATGGTGTGCCCAATAGGCATTTAAAGAGAACTAACCTTTGCTCATGTCAGCTTATTTCTGTCCCTCTCATACTATTCTCCTATCTCTGGCAAAATGTGAAGCACAGATAACACAACACAATTGGCCAGGCAGCATGCTCTTGTGGATTGGGAGTTGGGAACTTTAGGAGTCTAGTCCTGGAACTGGCATGCTGTTTAACTTCAGACAAATCAGTTGACTTGTACCTTTTTTCCTTCCTCTGTAGACTGGAAATAATGGTTATGTAACACATGTGAGGACTGAATTTAGTGTTCTAAAAGTGAAGTGCTGCAGTTCTCAAATGTTATGTAATAAAACAAATGCTAGTGTGCAATACTTGGATGCAGTTACAATTAGACAGCTACATGACGACACACAAGGACTTTAATTTCAAGGACTGTCTCCCAATTACTGATTTTAAAAAACTCACAGGACATAAAGATAATGGACTCTCCATGAGTCTCATGCTGTACTGGTACTGAAAAGTAAGTTGACATCACTGGCCAATGTAAAGGTTCTAGTGCCTAGTGGGCCTTTTTTGCCAACTTCCATATCTTAAAAATTGGTTCACATTGCATTCTGTAAGCAGAATAAGTAAGCTTTAATATGCTGTTCTCAAGGTAAACACCTGTAATAACACACATTCTTAATTTGTAAAATCAAATGTAGGAGTGGGAGGGACCACAAGAGGTTACCTAGTTCAGTCCCCTGTACTTAAGACAGGACAATGTAATAAGTTGGCCATTCCTGACAAGGATTTTCAAACTTCTTAAAATGAAGATACTACAACCTCTGTAGGGAATTTGTTCTGGTGGTTTAACTACCCTCACAGGAAACTTTTTTTCCTGATATCCATCATAAACATTGCTTGCTGCAGTTTAAGCCCATTGCTGCTTGTCTTATCTTCAGAAGTTAATGAGAATAATTCTCTTCTCCTGGTAGCAACCTTTAATGTACTTAAACTTTAATGCCCCCCCCCCCGTCTTCCTTTTTCTAAACTAAACAAACTCATTTTTAATCTTTCCTCACAGATCATGTTTTCCAGGCCATTAATCTTTTTTGTTACTGTTCTCTTGACTCTCTCTCTAATTTCTCCACATCTTTTACTGAGTTGTGGTGCCCAGGATACTGGATGTGATATTCCAGTTAAGCTTTACCTCTTGTTAACAAGACTCCTGCTAATACATCCAAGAACAATGTTCCCTCCCCCCCCCCCCCCAACGGTTACCCTGACTTACATATAGTGTGCAGTCCACTATAATAACCTCCAGATCCTTTTTTCTGCAAAATTCCTTCCTAGGCAATCACTTCTCATTGTTCCAGTATGTAACTGGATTGTTCCTTCCTAAGTGAAGTGTGTATTTGTTACTCCTGAATTGATTCTTCAGACCACTTCTTGACTTTGTAGAGATCATTTTGAATTTTAGTCTAGTGCAGGGGTCTGCAGCCTGTGGCTCCAGAGCCGTGTACAGTTCTTTGCCTACCCACTTGTGGCTCTGGGCCCCCTCCCCACCAGTGGGAGACTGTGGGCAGCCTGTGCCAGGCTCCCAACCACCCCCACTGAGGGACCCTGCAGGAGACCCACTCCTGGTTCCAGGCACTCTGACCTAACTTCCTCCCCTCTGCTGAGTGCTGCTCCTCTTCTTCCCCCCCTCGCCAGAGGCTATACCCATCGTGGCTTTCAAAACACTTGGTTATAGAGGGAATTTTTAAAAAATGGCTCTTACCTTTTGGATTGCTGGCCCTGATCTAGTGGTTCCCTACCCTTTTCTTTATGTAGACCACTACAGTGTCTTCAAAAACCTTTGCAGACCACATTCTAACCACTAGATGTGCAAAGAGCATTGATTCCCATTAACATCACAGAAAAGAGTCACTACTTACGGTTCACAAACCTTCTCTGAATCTGTTACATTCACTGTTCCCTCTCAGGTGGGAGTGTGTGTACAGGTTGTGAAACCCTTGCACACAACACACTAAAGAGCTCACAAAATAATTCAACAGTGCTAATATTAGCACCCATTTTTTTGCACACAGCCTACAAAAAATTAGAGGGAACATTGGTTACTTTGATAATACATTGGATATGCTACATAAGAGATACATGTATTACATTATCTAATGCCACTCATCTTCTTCCCTCCCCCCCCTCCCACCACAGACCACTGCAGTAATCTTGTGGACCACAAGTTGGGAACCACAGTTTTAGTCATATCCTCCACAACACTTCTTTCAAAACCTCTCCAAGCTTGGTATTAACTTTAAATGTACTCTCTGCTAGCATCGTCTTTGAAGATATTGAACAGAACAGGCTTCAGGAACAATCCCCATGGAACTCTACTCAGTATACCCATCCAGATTGACTGACTGTGAATCATTAATTAGTCTTTTGGAATGATTGTCCAACAGTTATTCACCCACCTTCTTAGTCATACAATGCAGGCTATGTTTCTGTAGTTTGAGAAAATCATGCAAAACAGTACTAACTCTTACTCAAGATGCACCACATCTGCTTGTTCTGTCAAAACCATTAGGTTGGTTTGACATGGCTGTTCCTGACAAAACTGACTGATATTATCACCTTACCTTTTGAGGTGTTAGCAAATTGATTGTTTCCTCTTATTTTTCAAGGTGCTCAGGTTAAGCTGTTTACAGGGGTGTCACTAGCGCTGGGCTTATGGGGCTCAAGCACTGAGTCCTAGCAACTGAACCCTGAGTCTGCACCTGGGCCAACTGCAGCAGTGGCAGTGTGAGAGCCCTGAATGTCAGTGGACCAAGCCCCACATCCTTCTTCTGGGCTAGTGGTACTCCTGGCTGGCTGCTCTGTAATTTCCCAGGCTGACCTTATCCCTTTTCATATAGTTTGGTGCTGTATGTGTGCTCAAGTCCTCTGGAGTCTTTCCAGTCTTCCCTTAGTTCTCCTAGGCAACTGCTAGTATCTTCTCAGTTCTCTCTCTAGTGGCTTAATCTAGGATATATTTAATCAGGCTTGGTGAATTGAAGATGCCTAACTCATCTAAAGGACTTCTGATTTGTTCTAGCATTGTTTTAGCCTTGGATCATACCTCATTTTTACTGTTAGACATCCAAACACTACAACCTTTTCAGTAACAGCTGACACATTTTCTCTTTCTACTTTATTGAGCAATGGGCTCATGCTGTCCTGATCTTCATCTTGCTCCTCAGGTATTTGTAGAATATTCTCATGTTACTTTTGTCTTTTTAGCTAGTTTAATCTCTCCATGCCTTGTCCTTTCTAATTTTCTCTCTACACTTGTGGTGATCATTTTATAGTTATTCTTTGTAATCCTGTTTTTAGCTTCCAGTTTTTGTAGGACTTTTGCATCTTTTCATTTCTGATAATTTTTTAAGATGAAAGTCCTTTTGCATTACTTCCTATTTTTCCTGCATAGAGGGATAGTTTGCTCTTTTGCCCTTCATGTCTCTGAACAATTGCCATTTGTCTTCTGTATAGGTGTTTCCCATGATACCTTGCCTACCATGAGGTTGCTGAAATCTATCATCTTTACTTTGCTATTTTTTTCCTTTTGACCGTTCCTTAGAACCAGGAACTCTCATGTTGTGGTCACTTTTATCATATCTGCCTTTTATTTCAAGTTTTTACCAGTTCCTTTCTAATTGTCAGTCAAATCTAGAATAGACTCTCCTTTAACTGCTTTCCTCACCTTCTGAAATAAAATTAGTTGATTCCTCTGTTTTAAAGTGCTCACTCCTAATCTAATCTATAGGACACTAATTCTACCAGTGCTTTTTCCCACAAGCATAATCCTCAGGGATTTTTCTAAATCTTTAGAGTAAGCGTAACATGTTTCCATTTCTTTTCAGTCACTTGAGCATATAAGCACAAGAAAATGAGATCTTTCTTGAATTCATCTGCAGTTGCTGCTTTGTCTTATTTTGCTGTAGTCATTTGACTAACAAACTGGTATTGGAGCATCAGGCTACTGCTCATAAGTTGGATCTGGTTGGTGAAGGTGAATGCCTGCTTTAAGGAAGGCAATATCTCAGTTCTGTAAAGGTAAGTAACTTCACACTGTGTAGCTAAAAATCACTTCCCTGCTTATAAATGTACTAACTTGCTGACAAGTAGTGCTTAGGAAACTCTAGTAATAACTGAAGTCCCCTGTTTCCTCTCTGCAGTCAAATATGGCTTGATTGTGCCGCAACTACTGCATTGGTGCTATTTGACTGGTCTAATGATGAATAGATAATTGGAGTTTTCATGCTGAGATTCCCTTAAATCTTCATCAGCATCCTTCACTACCAGAGGGGATATAATGGTGGCAGTGTAACTGGAGATACTAGCTGAGCTGTAGCTTGGAACTATTTTTAAGTAAGTTCAGAGGGTGTAAACCAGACAGCTGCTTGTATTTGAGAGCTCCCATATGCTGGGCTGGTTCTGTAGCTTCTGCTGTTCAGTGTGTATTCAGGGTTCTTAATAGGATTGGTGACGCTCTGTGGTGCCCTGTGAGTTAGTTCTTCAGCCTGGCTGAGAGACTTAAGCAATGGGTAAGTTTCTCAATGGAGACTGGTGCTTAGTTCAGGGCTCTTTAGTTTAGACTTTTGGTGGAGGCATGTGAAGAAGCTTGAAGATAAATGATTACTTCTACTCTTGATTTGGGAAGCTTGCTTGCTTTTTGCCTAGGCTTGCCACCTGAGAGTGAGGGAGGTCTGTCTAGCACACTGTAGACTCCCTTCTCTTTGTAAGGAGTAGCGATTCCAGCTTAATGCTCCTATGCAAGCCAGTATTCAAGAATAAAAATGATGTTGGAAGCTGAGTAACTGTTCCATAATGAAGTCACTTACTCTCTTTTGGAAAATTAACAACTGACAGTTATTACAGGATAGCTATGATCCACCTTCCCCTCTTTTGTAGATGAGGTTTGTTTAGGGTGACTTTCAGCCTGTGCTTGACTTGCAGTCTGCTTAAGGATCTCTTGCTTTTGAATGCAGACTTTGCCATAGCTGCTGCTTCTCTCCTTTATTGGATTATTGCAGTTTTCTCTTCATGTCTAGATTCTTGTGGACTGTTTGTGAGACTGTGTATTGTGTAGAACATAAGTTGTTGTTAGACATGTGATGTGGTTGTGAGACATTTGTGCTGTGCTCTGCTCTAGCTGCTTGTTTAAGTGCAGTACCAGGTGTGCCTATAGATACCAAAAAAATCACTAGCTGGCTGATGCTGAAATACAATATATTTTAAAGCCTGTCAAGATTTACTCTGAGAGCAACAAACACCAGATGCCTCAGAAAAAGTTGTAAATAAACCCACCCTTTTTGACATTTATGGAGTAACTTGTCTGTTGGAAGCTTTTTTTTATTTTTCCTGAATCCTGTAGATCTCAAAAAATCACTTGAGGATCTTGCTGCTAGGGTGGACATCTGGATTGCTGTAGTACGATAAGAGAAAATTAGATGAGGTGCTTGAGTGGATAGGTCTTGTGTATAAATGGCAGTGCTGCTGTCTGTACATTGAGAACTGTCTTATCCAACTCCAGTGACTTCCTCTGGCTCTCCAGGCAACCTGCAAGTTGTTTTATACCCCTAACAAGCAGCTTTTAAGGTGGAGCAAAGGTATGTAAATGAGGGGAACTTTAATCCTGATTGGCTTTAAAAATGTATAGTATTTTGGCAGACAGTATTTGGGGAAAAATAAAGATTTCTGCAGTGGACAGGTTACTTCATAATTGTCAGAAGGTGAGGGATTTTTATCTACTATTTGAGACATTTGGGATGTGTTGCTATCAGAATACCAGAGAAAATGTATTACTGGCTTGAGTTGTTACATGCTAGCTTTTGTAATAGAAATACCTATAACAACTGCAGTAAAAGCCAACCAACTTCTCAAACTGTATGTGTTCATGGAAATGTGCTTGTAGATAATGCAGAATTTAACTGAAGAGGCACTAACTGTGAAGTGCCCTGTCAAAACTGACTGGGCAACAAAATGGCAGACTAAATTCAGCATTGATCAGTACAAAGTAATGTACATTGGGGGGGGGGGGGGAATGATTCAAGCTGTACATAAAAATGTATTTTGCAGTGCAGTTACCTGTCAGATCTTGGTCTATGGACTTTTTTTTTTTTTTTTTGAAAATTTTCACTGGTGTGAAATGGTCATCAAATGAGTGTTAGGAACCAATAGGAAAAGAATAGATAAGACAATATCATTCCACTGTTCAAAATGCATGGTCCTCCCACACCTTGAATACTGGGTGCAGTTCTGATTGCCTGTCTCAAAGAAGTGTTATAGTTGGAAAAAATAAAGTACAGAGAAGTGCAGCAACAAAAATTAGTGTAGAACAGTTACACGAGGGGGGAGAGCTTAGCAGAGGCATTTATGAGGAGGAGCATGGTAGGATAGAGATCTGTAAGATCTGGCATGGTCTGGAGAAAGTGAATAAAGTGGTGGTCATCTATTCACGTAAAGCAACAACCAAGGGTCACTTAATTTATAATCAGTGGCCTATTAAATGAAACAAATGTAAGGAAGTACTTCATGCTTCCTGTAACATAGATTGCCAAGGGGATGCTATGAAGACCAAAAGTAAGAGTAGGTTCCAGAAAGGTTTAGGGAGTTCATGGAAGATAGCTGGCTATTGGCCAAGATGGTTAGAGATGCAACCATGTGCTCTGGGTGTCCCTCATTCTCTCTGATGGCCAGGAGCTGAGACTGAATGATAAGGGACTGATCACTTGATAATTGCCCTTCTCTGTTGATTCTCTCTGAAGCATCAGGCAGTGGCCACTGTCAGACAGGATACTGGGCCAGATGAGCTGTTAATCTTGACCTAGTGTGACCATTCTAATATTTTCAGTGTATATATGCAAGTGCATTATAGCAAACAGGAGAATTTTTCTAGCTATTTTTCATAAACTTGAAATATTTTGCAGTTTTGAGCATCTCCAGGTTTAAAAAAAAAAAAAAAAAAACTTTTGGAGATGAATCTTTCTGCCTCCTGGCAACAGTCAGCTTTCATAAAGATGCCGTCTGCTTTTATTAAATTTTCATCTTAATGAAAGGTGGCTTTTTTATTTTTGAAGGTACATGGTCCTCTTGTTCTAGATGTCTAAAGATGATTGAGAGGGCTGTGGATCAAATGATTCTCCAAATGGATATTTATTATGCAAGGGAAAGGCTCTTCAATGAAGATGGTTCACAAAGTACCATTTGATGTCTATTCTCCACTGGAAAATACTGTAGACTGTAAATGAATGGTATCTTGATAATACAGCTAAGGAATGGATAAACTAATTGTAACTTAAATGCTAGGTTAACGTGTCCCCTCCTAGGACAGAAATAACAAGACTAGTTAATTCCATGTCGTACTACTTAAATGTTTGTTTTGAAGTATAACAGGAATAAGAATTTGAGGGATAGTAGTGGGTGAATGTCTGTCGTCTGTCTTAAACTGACAATGCTGGAATTTACAAAGGGACAAGGGAAACTTTCACATAAAATTACTTGAGACTTCAAATCTTTTAGCAGTACGCCATGCTCAGTCTAGGGACTGAAAGCATCTACTTGCTACTGATCAGTTGATACCTTTTGCTGCTAATTCCTGAAAAATTTCAAGCTTTGATACAAACCATTCTTAGATCTTCATTTGTAAAGAATTGTTCATATTTGCACCTGTACAGTGCTTCCTGCTTGAGGCTGTGAATTGCTGCAGATAACTGCAGTGCTGCTGCTGGTTCTAGAGAGCCCCAGAAATGTTCAGAGGATGAGTTGCTAATAAAAAGGTGGGGTTGGGGGTGGTAAGGTGATGGTGTGAGGAGGTGAATGGAGGCCCTTTGGCCTCATCTCAGTAAAGTATGAGACTCGGGCAAGAATGGGTGTAATCAGCTTTTCTATACTGTGCAGGGGTAGCTGGGTATGAGGGACAGCTGCTTATCCTTCAGACAGGTAGGAAAGGGAGTATAAAAGGGCTTGAAACTTAAGTACCCAATATCCAGAAGTAGGTCCAAAAGATGGAGTCCCCTAGCTCCTGTGAAAGCCAGCAGCCTAATAAGAATCCCATCAGGGTTTTGCTAATGGAATGTACTGGTGTCCCCTTCTATTTACTGTCTTGGATCAGATGGTGCATGTTGTGTGGCTTGAATGAGATTAGATCACATTGTAATATTTTCTACTTGTTGTTGTACCATTAATACTGAAAACAAACTGGATCCTGAGTGAGGTTCTTCTTTTGTTTTGCCAAATGGCTGATTCTTCCGTATACTGTATTGACTTGAATCCAATGTGGAATGATGGATCTTTTGCTTGCTCTTTTTGTGCCACCGTCCAGATTTCTGTAAACTGGAAGCTTGTCCTGTTGTCAGACTTGAAATGACCACCGCCTGGGCTGGTTTCTTTGCACCCACGTAGGGGAGAAGATGTATCATCCTGCTTTCTGTGGGACTGCTCTTTCAAAGTGGCTGTGTTCAATTTTTAAGCCCGATTTTTGTAATGCTTGGAGAAAATTCTCTCTACCACAGACTTCTACTCAATATTTAGTTGTTTATACTAGATACCTTCCCCTCCTTTTTGAAAGAAGTTAATTGTCTCCTACTTTGCTTCCCAAAGAATGGGATATTTATTGGGGTTTAGTAAAATGGACTTAGCACTTGACCACCAGTCCAGTTTAGTAGACTGACTGGACTGGATTGTAAGGTAGACCTTCACTCTTCTGGCCTGTAGTTTTGCGATTGTTTTGTAGATGACAACAGAAGTTTTTGAATAGACATTGCTTCCTGCCAGAACCTGTAAAGAAGCTCAATAGAGGGGTCCTGTGTAGACATCCACCATAACTGTTCCTTTTTGTTGCTTGAGCCACAGGGCCTGTCTGTCTAGCCTGCCCTATTACTTTTCTGTTCCTGTGTTCTCCATGTGGACTGACAATTCGTTCACTGTCTAGATTACAGTTAAGTGGGGGAATAACTTGTATGGTATTGCTTGATCCTTGCACCGCTGTTGGCAGAGAGAACTATCCTTGATCCTGGTCACAGTCACAGTCCAAGGAAGCATGTGCTGTCAACCACCTGACTTCCCCTCCTGCTTTGAAGCTAAAGGACCTCTGAAACCTGATGTGTCTGATACTTGTACATAGTATGGTGGGCTCATCAGTGAATGCAGAGTGCTGTCTTCTCTGATCTTTTCTCACTAACCTAGTCATCTCCCAAAAGTAGCCATCTGGGTCCTGTTGGGAGATTCCATGATTAAGGCTTGGCTCTAAACTGCTAGTGCTTAAAATGTTGATGCTAGTTGTAGATAAGTTTGTTGTCAAGGTAGTGTAGGTAGTAGACGTGTGTGTGGTGTGTTTTTTTTTTTTTTTCTCCTTTCTCTACCAGGATCATTCTCTAATTCATTGGTTTTAATGTTTAGGGTTGAGACTCAGTACTGGGTCATGGACCCTCAGGACCTGTCGTGGCACTCCCTGCTGCTGCCACCAAAAGACTGGAATGTGTTGCTCAAATGTGTAATTGTTGGGTCGTGGCCATAAATGATTTTTTCAACTGGGTCCTGAGGAAAAAAGATTAACAACCACTGCTCTAATTCATACTGTAATCTCTTTCAAGGGATCAGATACAATGATACGAAGCCCTGGGTGCCTGTACTGTTTGAGGCCCTTGGAAAGATGTTAGTTACAAAGGTTTTTCAGTCTATGTATAATTATTGAATATGGCTTGCTTATGCTCGTAAGTGCAGTTCTATGTGGTGTTCCTGTCTGTTGACCCATCCATTTGGGACCAAAGTTGCGCTATGGCAAGATACAGATCAATTCAGAACTTCCTAAAAATGTTAATAGATTACCATATTGGTCTGTTCTGAACTTAATCTAGTCTGACCACCTACACACTACAGGCTGCAGAACTTCACCTGCTTTACTCCTCTGATGGTTAGAAACCTGCAGCTAATTTTCAGTCTAAATTTCCAGATGGACACTTTTTTTATATTAATTTGTTCCTGTGTCCCCACTGGCACTGTACTCAAATAATTCCCCCCCCCCCGTTGTCTCTCTCTCTGTATTTATAGAGAACAATCATATCTGCCTTTCAACTTTCTACTGACAATTTGCAGATCCTGTTGGCAGTTATCTCTCTTGCCATGGGGGGCCTAGATGGCTGTTCACATGATCCAGCATAGGTTTACTGCAGTAGCTATTAGAATACTATGGAAAAAGATGGTTGTATTCTGCATGGGCAGAGCAAGCAAGTCCCTTGTTCCAAGGGAGTAGCAGGAAGGCTGCCAAGCACATCCCCTAACTAGAGCAGAACAGACTGTTCTCAAGGAGAATGTGTTTCTACTTCAAGGTTCTTGCCTGGCCAGGGCATTGCTGAACAGACAAGGTAAGTCAACAGGAGCAAATAGCTTTTATCCTGGAGATCCTTGCATGGATCTTAAATAAATGGCCCTTTTGCAAAGTGGATGTAGGAAGCCACAGAGGAAATGGTGCAAAACCAGACTTCAGTTTTGTTTTTGTTTTGTTATTGACCACTGTTTACTCTGTTCTCTCCTGTGAAGTAGGGAATCCCAAATATTGTGAACCTGACTAAAGGGTTTTCTCACTTCTTCCTGTCAAATGGTCGCATATACCATCTTCTAGAGTTTTTTCTTTTTAGATTCAGAGGGCAGTCATTTCATTCTTTAAAACTCTTATTAGTGCTTCATCTGAGGTAATTCGTGGATCCAGTATTGGACAGTGGCATGTGTAGTTCATTTCTTCCCTCCTCACCCAAATCCTTAATTTAGAAGATTGTTCAGACTTCTGTCTTCCAATGGAATAGCTCTTTGGCTAACCTGTAGGAGAAGTCATTATTTTCTTGTGACTGTTGGTTGTGACATGATCAAAGTTCTTTTTGCATTTTGTCTGTCTAGTTACCTGGGAACCTTTTATTTCAGATTGAGGAGCCTGTTGTGTTACTGCATATATATTGGCTAGAGAAATACCCTGCTTCTAAAGGAAACCTGTAAGACCAATATCTAACTACATTATTTCTTAAGCATTTTGTAATTTGAGTTGTTCTCCTTGTAGTGCAATAGATTCTTCCGCTTCTTCTAAAAGGCTTTAAGGGTGGTGTGAACTTTTTTTTTCTAGGAAGCATTTTAGTAACTTTCAATGGTAATTGAATGCATTTTTAATTTTGGCTTCCCAGACAAGAGTTCCTTCTTGACAGTTAGTTAGCTCAGCTTTGAACACTTGTTGTATCCCCTTCTTCCGTTCACTGTTTTTATTACTACCTATGTGGTGGCCAGGTAGATGATCCTTGCTTTCTACTTCCTATGTTATGACTTATGTGCAGAGCTGTGGATCTAGTGCAGGAGAGAGACCAAATTCACGTAACTGACTTTGACTAGAGATCTTTTATCCTTTATATGCCCTCTTGTCTTTTATTCTGCATCTTGTTACAGCCATCTATTTGAGAAGGGGGAATGTTGTAGAGGATTGAAATATCACTTTTCTGATGGTGACAGTGGTAATTTTCAGATTCAAAATGTAACTGTAGTTTGGTGTTTCCTCCACCCTGGAAGTATTTGGGGGGGGGGAGGTGTGGCAGGGTGGTCTGTTCAGCAAACACCACAACAGCTTTTAGTTTCTCCCTCAAAAAAGAAACTGTTCTGCTGAATTGCATAAACATAGTCGTCATAGTGGATATTCTGAGTTTTTTCCTCCCCTTCTCCCAGCATAAGCCATAAGTTGTAGGTCAGAAAACAAACTTTGCAGTGCTCCAAAATGTTCCCGATTGTATCGCTTGCAAACGTTAGGTGATGGTCTCAAACTTGCCTGAGGAGTGGGAGGATATTTTATAGAATTCACTTTGGTTTTCAACTTTCATTCAAATCCTCTGATACTGTTTCCTCCCTTCATTCTGTAAGACCTGTTTGAGTGCTGCATATGGTATTTCTCCAACTACTTCTACTCTACAAGTTTAAACACCCTGTATACCACTTTGCTATCGGAATTGGATTTGTCTGTTGGTGACAAAAAGATGCTTCCTAAAGTCTCATTTCTAAATGGATAGGAACTCTGTTATGTGATTGGAACAAGCCTTGATACATTTTAAAAAATATCTGGATCAAATGACCACAAAGTAGAGCCCTGCCTGGATACAAATATGTGGATCTGCGTCTGCAAGAAATGGTCTGTGGATATCTGCAGATGCGGATAATCTGTGGATTTGCAGGGCTCTACTTCAGAGGAAACATGGTCAAAGTTCTTACAGCTTTGCACATAAATATGTGTAGTTAACTAGACTGTCAGAGAATATGGCCAGATGTTTCATAGCCCTGATATTTGGGACTTCCATATTGATGTGTCCTACCTATTCACCCTTACCTGTCCTGATCTTCTTGACACTTTGCTTTCTGTCACCTTACTGCCAACCCAGAGCTGGCCTAAGCATTTGGATGGGCTTTTAAAGCAATCAGGCTCTTGACTATAGGACTATGCAAAAGTAACCAATACATGTTCATTTTGATAAATTCCTTGGCATACGATCAGATAAATTTATCATATGGGACATACCTTCCTTTACTGAATTGCTTCAACCAGATGAGGGAGAGCTTTTGACTTCTCAACAGAGGGCCATTTCCTTGCACTAATTAATATGTATAGTTGTCACATTTAAAATGTTTAGAGAATTCTCTGAATGAACTCGGTTTGGAACGATGCCAGGGTTGTTGGTTATTTGAAGGGTTTAACTGCATTCTGGTGATTTAGGTCAAGCTAAAATTTCATAATTTCAAGCAAAAAGCGACATTACTTTTCATGACAATAGTGGGGGGGGGTCCTTTGCTGGAATGTCCAGTAGGACCTTTGCTGTTCCAGTTGAATAATTCAAACCTGTGCCGAGACACTGTAATGTGCACAGACCTGAAGCTGAGCCAACATACTCAGTAAAATCGAATGACATTTTTTCTAACTGTGTAGAAATAAAATGCTTTTATATGCTGGTGAGAAGTTGCTATTTATTACTCAGCATACCCGTTACTTTCACCTTATGACTCATATTGTATTTGTTAGTGTGTGTAGTTGGTAGGCAATGATGCACATGTTCTGAACAGACTATATTGGGGATGGGAAGAGGAAATGTAGTGTGGTTCATGCCCTTCTTTATCAGTACTGTCAAAGTTAATGAATTGCAAAACATAGTTCATTGTAAATGGAAGTTTGTAGAGTGGTAAGAGCATATCTGTTAAGTGGGAAAGTTACTCTAGAAGCTGATTCAGTAAACTTTTTGGGGTACTTTAGAAAAGATTACTTATTTTATCTGGGCAGCGCAGGATATAAAATGATTTTGACTGTGTTGGTAAATGTTGTTTAAATGCAGGGTGTCATACTACAAAATGAGCTAGTTAAATCCTCTGATGTACCAAGTTCAATATCAAACACTTGACTCTTTCTTGAATGGAAAATAGTGCTAGGCTAAAAAATGTAAGGGACAAGACTAAAAGCCTCTAAGGGTTGAAAATAATTTAGTGGTCTCCTAAGAGTGTAACTGTTTTGAAGACAGATTTGTCTTCATGAAGAAAATACAGATGGAAATCATAAAACGTAGAGAGAGTAGTTTTTATAACCTTGTAGTATGGATGCTAGTCTTAAAGTATTTGTGTTGCCTGGTTATGGGATGGGGAAGAGAGGTGGTTGTGAAATACACCAGAAATGGGATCATAAGCTGTAGGTTTCTTATTCTGCAATTTAAATTTGCAATAACATGTATGAGTTGTTGTGGTCTGAATACCACTTCTCAGCATTCAACAGGTTAACCCAGTTCTGGAGGTCATGACACACTTGGAGTATTGTGATCCTGCAGGATGCAGCAGCTCACCATCTCCAGGCCAAATCTAGCCATCTTTGCAACTCACCTTGACACTTACTACTTGCTGGTGACGCAGTAATGTATCCTAACACAGTGGTTGAAAACTACTGGATTAAACATTTACCTATATACTCATGTGTTTTTTAAAAAGGCAGATGAGTGTTGCCAGGCTCTGAGATTTTAGCACAGTGCTTTCAGAAGCATGGGCACAGTGGAACATGAATGGATCTGTAGTGGTGGAGTTGAGTGGAACCAGATGCTAGTCCTCTCTCTCCCACAGACGTAGAGGAACGAGAGCTAAACTTTGAACAGCAAGTCCCTGGGTTGGAGTAATCCACCTGTGTTTAGATGTAGCATTTCCACTGAAACAAAACATTTTTCACTTAATGAAAAGGCATCCAGGTAGCTGTAAGCCAGTATTTTAAAAGGAAGTCTGGCCTCCCATCAGATTTTGTGAAGGGGTGAGAAGGGGAAGACTTCTGTAGAAGTGTAAAATACTCAGAAATCTAGTAGTATTTGTTGCATCTTAGGAGAGATGATGGCACTCTGATTCAAACGACTACAAATAGATTGCTCTAAATGTTTGCCTTGTGTATCAAATTTTACTCTCAAACTTGAGTTTTTGTCGTACAAAAAAAGGTTGTTTTCCTGTATATGCTTCTGTAATGGAAGTTTGAAGGATAGAGTGCATTTGAAACCCTTTTGGGAGGGAAATGGTAGACTTCACTTTACACTTTTTTTGATGGTATGAGAGAGGAGTCTGCCATAAACTTTTCTCTTGCCTTTGCCTTTAGTGATAAGGAAAGATAAGTTCCACGTCTGTTTGCACAGAATGGGTATATGTGTGTCTGAGACTGAAGATGTGGGGTGAATTTCATAGTTATAGTATTCTTGGAGCCCATGTATTCTGTCTACCTACTACCTCTTTTAGCCTACTGTGAATAAGTATTAAATGCCTGTAAAGTTTCAATACTTAGCAGTAAGTAACAGTAATTACAAATAGAGATGGCACTGTTTCTTTCATTATTAAGAGCATGAAATTGGACTAAAACCTACTGACTTAATTTCAGATGTAAGTTTTTCATATATTTGGATGCATGTATGTCTGGTCTGGTTTGGTTTGTCAAACCCAGCAACTTCAATTGTCAATGACTTCTTGCACCCTATGGTACAGAATGTGAGGATTCCAGATGTGGCAGACCAATTTCTTCAGTACTGTCTCATACTCTTGTATTAGCTTGCAAAGTAGGCATCCCCTCCAGCTTGTCTTTCCAGATGTGATCATAATGTGTATCTCTCCCTTGCACAGACTCATAAAATTGCAGCCAGCTGACTGCAAACTTTGTTTCCTCACTTACTCCTTTCTTAGCTATGGCAACAATATTCAAAAGGAGAAAGGCATGAAAACTGGATGTGTTCATTGAACAGGAGATTATTTTACAATTCTGTGGATTTTCTAATGTGATTATATAAATATCCTTCTTTGCCTCAGGTGCCACCAAAGTAGACCAATGGCCAAGTCCTTTTTCTCTTCAGAAGCAAGTAAGTGGTCAGTGAGCCTTCAATTTTGGCTTCCTTTTATCCTGAGTCTACATTTCTACCTCTTAGCTCCCCAATTTACTGCCTACCTCTTTGCACTGTAGAGCAGCAGAATCAAACTCAGCTACTCCAGTTTTTTTCACTCAAGGTTCTTCCCCTCTGCCTTCACTGATCATTATAGCCTTGGCAAGGCTTTAGGTTGTCTCAGGTGAGGGAGCTGGACACAGCAGGTTCCAGGACATAATTGCTATTATAATTCATAATGGTATATCCTAGTTTCCTGGGTTAAAGACTGGCACTCTCCTTCTTTCCTTCACGCCACAATCCCTCTCAAATTTCCATGGCCCATCAACAGATGGTTCAGCGGTTGTCTCTGCTTAGGGATTTGTTCCTTTGCTTCCAGTACCTAGCATTAGAAGAACATATGTTGGAGGTAGACAGTTTCCCTCTTGCATCCCCATCCCCACCCCATCAGAATGATCTATAATGCTATTGTCAGACAAGTAAGTGGCACTGTTAATAAAGAGGTTCTGTGAACTCAAAGTGTAACCTACTATGGAGGACAGGGGTTATGGTCTGTCCCTTTTAAAAAGAAGGAAGAACACCTTGCCAGCTGCCTCTGATCTGAGGTGTTGTATTATAAATGTGCTTTACCCTTCAGGCGCCATCATTTAAATCACAGTGACAGCCATCTGGTGAGTTAGAGGTTTCGGCATAATCCCTCATTCCTGTATTTTGATCATGGGCCCAGCTTCTTTCAAGTATCATTCTAGCAGTTTGAGAAACTGGATTTTGTGTCTGAGCGCAATGTTAATGTGCTATTGTGATCTTTGAGCAGGATGGCTCTTTTACTGTCAGAGTAGGTCTGCCAGCTGGAACTGCTTGCTTCCTTTGTCATCCAGGTGTGGTTAATGGAGTCTCAAAGTTGCTTCCTATCTGGAGCAGTTGCCATTGGTGAAGCTGTCCCCTCCTCCCCAGTGCACCCTAAGCAAAAGGACAGAACATCTTGTAGAGGATGCTGATTGTATTTAGCTCACTGTTTGATTGCAACCTCTTGAACCTTGGTACTAGAACCATAACTATGGCAGAGCGAATGGGGCTTTGCCTGGCATGCACTGGAGTGGCTTAATAGAGCCACTCTATTAAAAGGTGTGTTTTGTGGTGCTGTCCCCAAGCTCCACTAATTGCAAGGGGCGCTTTCTGATTGGAAAATGCCCCAGGCACTGAGCAGAGTGTTACAGATCTGCTTGGTACTTAGTCATACTAAATGATAGTACAGGCCTTTGGAGGATATTGGGGGTGTGGGGGGAGTTCCAGGTTCTCATGCTCAAGGTTACTCATGAAAGGCTGTGCTGCTGACATGAAACAATTCCATTACTGCGTTGTCTTGTTTCAGCTGAACGTGGTGTGGTGGTAGCTGGCTATATAAATCAGCAAGGAGGCACTCAAAGCTCGTTTTCTCTGAGGAATATATTTTCCTTTATTCTTGTGGGGAGAATGCAGTTTTTCTCTTGAGCAAAAGACCCAAGAATCTGACTGACAATCAAGAAAACAGGAGAATGGCAACTGAAAGACATGAAAAGCAAGATTCCTCAAGTGATGAGTGAACGTGACCAGCAGCAAGATAAAGGTGACCACTTCTCTCTGGTGAAATCAAGGCAAAGAAAAAGGAAATGGAGCAAATTCTACTTTCTTCAATCCAGTCTCTCCTAGGCTTCCTTCATCTCAATGTGCAAAATTCCAGCTTATTGCTCACAACTTCATTGCACCCTGATAGTTTAGACTCCCCTGGTTAAACATGAATTTGAGTTAAATCTGTACTGTGATTGATTGTTCTGGATCATTCTCATTTCTCCAAAGCTAGTGGGAGGTAACATTTTAAGCATTTCCTCTTTGAGGGATTTTTTTAGTATTAAGGTAAACTAAGTAAATGCACTGGTAATTTTGAAAACCTCTGGGTAGAGAATAGCATGTGCAGTTGCAATAGTTGTAAAAGGAAAACTTACACTATTTCCTGCATGTCAAAATGGTGTACTTTAACTTCTGCACACCAAAAGTTGGCACCACTTTTGGTAGTCTGACAGGCACCAAGAACTGAATGGGCATGTAGATCAAACCATCACTTCACGAAACATATCTGCTAGAAACTACTGGAAGACCACGTCAATTCAATATATACAGGTTGCCCTGCGATTATTAGGCAGCAACTACTTAGTGAGTAATGACCTTGTCAGCATTCAAACCTGGAGCCTGGAAACAAAAGATGCTATATGACACAATGTGTGTTCTCCAAGCCAGACCCTTAGAATTCATTTTTCCGTAATAAAGCTTGCATGCTGATAAGTGGGTAGACTGTGTGTGTTTTCTGATAAGCAGAAACATAAAAAATTCTTGGCAGAAGTAATGTGTTCAGTTAGTATTCAACACCATTCCCCTTTGAAATTGTTAGCTTGTAAACAGTGAATTTTAATACTTGGCTTAAAATTTTGGCTGTATGGGTCAGAATCTCACAGAACTTTATCTTAAAAGGAACTAGTTAAACTGGATGTTTGAGTCTGCTACTTACAGAATTGGAGAAAAATGCAGGACATCTATATCCTTTCATGTCATGGGGCAATAGATTGGCTTGTCTTTTGTACATGTTGCTCAAAAGTGGTATATCCCTCATTGTTAGTAAATTCTAACAGCACTAGCACTTCTTGCATCTCTGTCTACTTGTGCTGTACTGCAGCTCTTGTCTTTTAACCTTGTGAGGAATTGAGGTTTTTAGGTTTAAAGTTTGATTGGGACAGGCATAGAAAAAACTTGCTTCAATGCACAGGTCTGGTTTAACGTCATCCATTGTATTTCTTGAGTCATTCAGAAGTCTGACAATTGGATGGGCCCAGGTATAAAGATAGACTGCACTAGGCTAAAACATACTACAGGTTTATGAAATAATTGATGCCACTTTCTTCAATTACATTTAGAGTGGACCCTCTCAACCAGCTGAATCACTTCTACCACTTAGTCTTCCCTGTGGTCTGTCAATAGAACACTGATACTGCTGTCACCTGCCTCACTAAATGCAAAACTCTCCACCTCAAGATCCTAGAATCTCTTTTTTTAGTGATTCATACAAGAGCCCTGATAATACCTTCAGCCTTGTAGCTAATCCACTTATGTATTGGATTGTATAGTAAAACACCGCAACTGTGCTATTATCCTCTAATTATAGTTAACAGCTTGTAATGTGCTAGAAAAATCAGAGGCTTGCATAAGAAAATTAGTATATACCAAATGGGTTTCTGATTTAGCTGGCAGACTGAGCCACTTGCAGTTCAGGTTCCTGTGAGCAAATGATCAGGAATTCTTGCTTTCTCTTCCCTTCTACAGTAGGTTCTGTTACAGCTCAGGCACTCAGTTGTCCTGTTGGGCTGTGTGCCAGCAAGACTTAGTGGGTTCAGGAGTTTGTGAATGAAAACAGGTCCCCTAAGCATTTCTGTGGACTAATCTTTCCCTGAGTGCAAACTGTTGTAAGTATTACTTCACAAGATTTGGCCTGGGACCTTCTAAAACTGTTTCTTAGAAAACAAATCGGTTGAGTGCAAACATATTTTGCTGGTTTTTGTTTGAAAAAATCAAAGGTGGGGGGGGTAGGGAGTCAAACCTAACTTCTGTCTTCTCACTTCAGCAAACATAGCTGCTTAATAATCTTCAAAATTCTTTTCAGGATTTAGGTATTTGGTAGATCCTGTCCACTCAGAACTTTAATAAGTCTATTGCTGCCATATCTATACTTTCACATGGTTTATAATTTGATTTACAGTTCCAAAAAAACTAGCTGTGACCTCTTTTGGATCTAGATGATGATGGAAGGTTGAAATGTGGATGCTAGCTTGAAGTTTTTTGGGGACTGATTAAAATGAATCAAACTTTCTGATAGCCCAATTTTTTTTAATAATGCCATGTTTTAAAATAGATTTCTTTTTATGGGAGGATTTATCCTATTCCAGATGATCTCTGTAAATCTTTATACAAAAAACACTGGATGGTCTAGAGAACAAAAGCAAACTACAAGGACAGCTGAGCAAGAATGAAAGTGTCAAACTTGCATACTGTACCCTAAATATTATCAAATGTCCAGATTTAATGAACTGTAGACACACCTGGAGGGAGATAGAAAGTCATAGGAAAAGAGCTGTTTTTGTAATTTAGATACTGCTTAGAACTACAGGAGAGGAAAAATGGCTTTCCATGTTGACAGCATCTCTTGAAGCATTAATTTGCAGACTGGAACGTCAATGTAGGAATACCAAAGATATTCATGGAAAAAAAATCTTAATTAAATTAAGGACAGAGAAAGATGCATTAAAAATCTGTCCAAAGCAAAAGGAATCTTGGTGATATTGGTCTAAGCCTACTAGAAGATGGTAACATTCTTATAGGAAAGAATGTGTTCAGTAAATATTTTTTCTGGATTTGGAAGTAAGATGAAGTATCCAGGTAATTCTGTAATAATGAAATGCTTTCTAGTCTAGCAGTAACTAAGATGTAAAGCACCATCTGTTTATAGTTAAATAGCTTTTTAATAGGCAGGACTGAATTACTCTCACCAAAAAGCTTTAAATTTATTTGGCCAAGGAAATATCTGCCTGATATTCACTCTTTTGGTAAATCATGGGATGCTGAGGAAATTCCAGGAAACTAGAAATAGATAATGTTCTATCAGCATTTAAGAGTTAACAGAAGGACTTGGGTGCTGTTGGTCTCATACAAAATCATGTTTTGATGTTTAGTCAAAAATTAAAAGATGACTTCATAACTAATGTCCAGCAACCTGTTCTGTGAAAATTGGTCTTGTTGAGCTTTTCTTGATGTTGAATTTGGTTAATAAAAACTGACACAATATACTTTAGATTTCTGTAAACAGTATTGCTGGGTTTACTGACTTAAAAAAAAAAAAAAAAAAAAAAAGCACTATGTATAGTGCATGTTAATTGAATAAAAATGTGACCTTAATTGGTTTGCGCATGTGTCAGGGAATCATTGAATAGGGATGTTCCTGGTGGAGTCTGACATCAATCCTGGCTTGCCTCATTGAGCCTAAATATGTTTAGTAATGACATGGAAGAAACATGAAATAACAGGTTTTTTGAGAATTTTTTTTTTTTTGTGGACACTGGGATCAGTGTAAAGATGGATTAGAATAGGCAAACTATACAGAGTGATCTAGATTGAAAGAGCCCAGCTCATCAAGCAAATAGCTAGCCCCAAGGTCCTTCATCTAACAACAAAGACTGTAGGTTGTGCTTAAAAGGTGGGACATGATAGCTTGGTCTGACTCTCCCATAGACTGTAGGGAGGGGTGATAGATAATGAACTGATTAAACTCATAGTGCTTTGCTGTGACTCAGTGAATGCAGTTGTTTTTAATATGGAATATTAAGCACAGTGGATTAAACTGGTTTTAGAACCAATTCAATAATGCTTTTACTTAAATCTGATTAGTATTAAACTTGAAATTGACACTGTGAAACTTATTAAAATAATGTATAACACTGACTCATTTAGCAGTCAGATTATAATGAGTTAAAGGGAGCTGTTTTTTAAATTAACTACAGAATTGGGGAGAAAATATCTTTAACAGATGAGGCCAACTAAGCTTTATGTGTGTCATGATGTCAGGCTCTTCATTAAGTTTGTGAATTTTCAGGTTTTTGGGGTGGATTAAAGGCTGATACTGACATTTTGGAAAAATGTCTTTCTGTTGAGTGGAAAGCCTTTGCTTTAATTACTTTGGATTTCATTTTAGCAGATGCAAAGAGACTATTTTCCTCACTTGGACTATTCTTTGAGTTCAGAACTGCTGCAGAATTGACAAAAGAAATCAAGACAGCTTGTTTTTTCCTTTTTTTACTCAGTGAATAAAAAACAGGTGGGAATGCATGAGATCTACTAATTCTAACACTTGAATGATTTTTGGCCAGATTTTTACAAGATGTATAGGTACCTAGAAATGCAGGTGCCTAATGAGATTTTTTTTTTTTTTTCAAAAGTGGTTAACACTTATTCCAAAGGGGTAGCTGTGTTAGTTTAGTTCAGCAAAACAGCTAAAGTCCTGTGCACTTTTAAAGACGAACAAATTTATTTATTGCATGAGCTTGTGTGGGAGAAAATCCCACTTTATCAGAGGCTTGTTTAACTCCCCTTCAGTGGAATTTAGGCACCTAACCTGCTTAGATGCTTCTGAAAGCCTAGTAGATGCATATGTGCAAAGGCAGTTAAGTGTCTAAAAACGAAAAAAGTCATGTGGCACTTTAAGACTAACCAATTTATTGGAAATTGTAAAAATGGAAAACCTGGCCAAGAGTGACCAGAAATAACTTGTGAATTCCTTTAAAGTTAATACTACTTTTCTTTAACAAATCAGTGTTAAATGGTAAATCTGTTTTGATAAACTTTTCTTTATGCATCTAGCACGTTCAAAGTAGCCTTATTTGACTAATAAAGAGCTATTTTGTACACTTAAAATTGAATTCCAATTTCTGTAAGTGCAGTTTGATGAAATTGTGGAAGAACTTAAACTAGTTAAGTAATTTGAACATTGCAAAATTTAAACATTATGATTTGAATACACTTTTAGCTATATAATTTGCTAATTCAATGTTTAAATACACTATTTTGTGGCTAGCAACATGTACCAAATTTCCAGGTAAGGCCTTAGTTTCAAATCAAACAGTTGAGGCTTCTCCCAACCAATAAGAATGAACTTCTTAAGCTGAAAAGGTATAAATGCAAAATGATACTTAAATGAAGTAGGAAACCTTTATTTTTTTTTTTAAATTTTTTAAAATCTGCACATGCTGAGATCAAGTGGGTTAGAGAAGTGATATTACCTCTTTTTGTTTGTCTACATTGCAGTTAGGTACCTGTGGCTGGCCATTGCCAGCTGGCATAGTAGGCTTGTGGGGCATGGCTGATAGGATGTCTTAATTGTGGCATGCATGTTCAGGTTTGGGTCATAGGCTGGGCTCTGGGTCCCTCCCCATCAGAGTCCTAGGGTCCAGGCCAGAGCCTGAGAGTTTATATGGCAGTTAAATAGCCCCATAACCTGATATCCCCCACTCCCCAGTGCAAGTCCAAATCATCCAGCCCCAGATACGTAATTGTAGTGTAAATATACCCTTTGTGGCTTTGAGACCATGGCTGGAATACTAGTGTGGTTCAGGTCAGCCCTTCAGAAAGGATGCTAAAACAATTTTGAGATGGTTCAGCTTCTGGATTTTAGTATTGTCCTGGTAATATATGCTAGCTCTAGGTTGGTTTTCAGTGGCATTGTCTCTCCTTGCAGTTTATCAATAATGCCTTCAATAACCTGGTATTAATTTATTTATGTAATCCAATAAAACAGCTTTTGGAGAACATTTGTATTTGATAAGAAGTAGGCTTGCTTGTACATCTCTGCCAGTCGTGCTCAGAGGAGCTGCCACTCAAGTGGTTTCTAATCAGGAAGACTTTACTTGGAAAATGGAAATAATGCAGCAACAAAAATACATTACTTAAAGTTTGTGGGTCTTGTTCCATCTTTAAAAGTCTATTGAGACTCAGAAAATTAGGAGTTTAGGAATCCTTCTTCACTATGCAGCTTGCATCTTTCCTTGTGAAAGTCAGTCAAGAAGATGCTGACTAAGTGGCAATATTCCAGCTGCCTTCTAGCCTCAGATGCTTGTCAGGATGCTGATGTCCCTATCATGCTGTGGTAACACTTACTTTCACTGAGGTGAATGTAATGTTGAATTTTTTTTGGGGGGGGGGGGTGATCTCAAATGTAAATCTTACCTTGATTGTTACTCCATTGAAAATCAAGGCTGTTTGTGTTATCTGTAAACTTTTTTCCCTATGTGTTGTGGCTCTGTTTTCAATTCTTACCCCCTTCCTGTAAGTAGAATAACTTTATAAAAGTGCTTATAAATGTTAGGTATGAGAAGGTGCCTCCTTTTGATGATATCAGTGAGTGTCTGTTGTCAGATCTCTAACCCAAGTTCTGGTAGGACTCTTCCCAGTAACTGTCTTCTGTTATGAAAACAAATTGGAAATATCAAATCATGTTAATTGTGAATTATGCTGATCATGGTAAGCAAATCAGTGTTTTATCATCAACTGATGCAGAGGCAGGGTAAGTGGACTCAGGAAAACCTGTATAGCACAGGCCTTGTAGGGCTTCTTTTACAGGTAACTTCTCCATAGCATTGTTAGAATGATGTACATGTGGTCACTGGTTTTTCTGTTCCTTTAAAATACCAAGTAGTATTCCTGGCACTGACGACTACTTTTTTGCCCTGACGGTACTTCAGTATTTCCTTTTTAGAAGTGCTTCTGCCCATTTCATGAAGTGGAAATCCTGCTTGGAACTTCTTTTTACAGCCCTGCTTCTGTTTAGGCTGGAATCCTATGGAACTCTCCCACTTGGTTCTGCAGGCTCGCCTGATTTCTTTTGTCCCCAGCTTTAATTTTACAGAAATTTCAGGTCTCTTCCTGTTAACTTAGCTTTTGGATGCATACTCATAACTGAGTACCTTTTTCAGCTGTACTTGGTCTGTTTTTGTTTTCAGTCAGTTTTTTCTAAAGTCATCTCCTAGAAAATCAGACTTCACTAATGTTCTATTACTGACCAAGCTTTTAAACACACAAATGAAGAAATTGTAGTTCCCATAGCAACGAATACTCTAAGCCCCTTACATGCATGTAGCTGTTTTTGTTGCTATATCTGAGGTTACCTAAGGTGTTTTTTGTATCACTTAAAAAAAAAAACCATAAACAGCTGATGCTAATCCCTTCCACATGGCTTGATTTAGCTTATGTTTTGGAGAACTGTAGAGAACCCTTCAAATCTATACACAGTGACACCAATTCCATTTTCTAACTGCTGCGGAGAAGACTTATCCCTATATGTTGACTCAGCCTTAAAATTAATGCATGAGATAAGGTAGGTGAGGTGGTTATGCTGGCAGAATAGGTGCCATCTGAAGACATGGGACAATTCATGACTTTAGTACAGACCAGAGCAGTTGTTAAATGTGTGAGTGTATTTGGTGTTTTTAAACTTAGTGAAAATCACTGGGGTGTTGCTTGCATTCTTCTGACTTACTGGATCCATTATAATGCATATGTCCCTGTAATTAAATAACCTGTCAAATGAGAGAGACTTTAGTATGCAAATGAACTTTTACAGAAAAGTGCTACATTCAAAGGAAGGTGCTGTGTGTAATGACAAGAGGTCAGAGACTCAAGCTGTATTCTTCAATCTGTCATAAAAACAAAAGCCCACATAGGTAGTGATAGCTGTCAACTTTTCTGCGAGAAGAAGCTATAAATGTGGTTTCAGGAAAAGCTTGTGGATCTTAGTACTTGGACCCTTTCAGAGAAGCATATCAAATGATAGAGAACCCTAGAGACAATCCAGGGTAGCCTGAAAAGACCTTTGAGGAAGAGGCAGTTAATTAAGTGCATTGACTGCTTAAGTAGTACTGCAGAAGGGGATCTGGGTGTCAGTGGATCACAAGCTATGTACGAGTCAACAGCATAAGAACTGTTGCAAAAAAGCAAGCACAACTCAATGTATTAACAGGCATATTGTAAGTAAGACATGAGAATTATTCCAGTCTGTGCTGATCAGGCCTCAGTTGGAGTATTGTGTCCAGGACTGGGTGCCTCGTCTCAGGAAAGATGTGAGCAAACTGGAGAAAATCCAGAGAAGAGGAGAGAGAACACTTGACTTACAGGGAAGATTGAGAGAACTGGGTTTGTTTAATCTGGGAAAGAGGGGACTGAGAAGGGATGTGGTAACAGTTTTCAGCTATTAAAAAGGTAGTCACAAGAAGAAGGGAGAAAACTTATTCTCAAACTTCTGATGATAGGACAAGAAGCAATGAGCTTAAATTGTAGCAAGGGAGGTTTAGGTTAAACATTTAGAAAAAATCCCTATATGTTAGTGTTACCAGAATTCAGGTACCAGGGTTGGCTTGGTGCCGACAGAGTCAATAACCACACCAAGTGTGGAAAAGGTATTTCCTTTATTGCATTTGTGATCACAAATGGGTCCCCTGCATAGTATGACAGACACTCCGGTTACAACAAACATTCAGCTTATATACCTTTTTCACCTTGTTACATCCAATATACCTTATAAGGTTACAAGTGGAAGAACTAGATACTGTTGGCTAAAGATGAGCTCAGGGTCATGGGGAAGTTAGGGGATTTCTGCTATCTTTATGTAGCTAAAATGGCTTCACTAAGGCTAACATAAGTAAGATGGGCCCTGTTATTGAATACATATACTTGCTTACATTAGGATGATTAACCACTGGAAGAGGCTGTGGAATCTGACATTGGAAATTTTTGAGAGCAGAATAGACAAACATCTGTCAGGGATGGTTTAAGATGGTACTTTGCCCTTCTATGAGTGCAGGGGACTCGACCTGGTGACCTCTCATGGTTCCTTCCAGTTCTAAGATTATATTGTGGCCACCATTTGGAATCAAACTGATTCACTTTTGCATACAATTTACTGCTTGAACCTTTTAATAACTCATTTCCTTTTCTTAACTAATAAACCTTTAGTTAGTTTGCTATAGAATTGGCTGCCAGTGTGGTCTTCAGTACAAGATCCTGAGTACCAGTTGATCTCTGGGTAAGTGACTGGTCTCTTGGGACTGAGCAATCTGATGTGGTGTGACTTTTGGTTTTTGCCTTTTATCACAAAGTCCAATCTATCTGGCTGGAAAGATACTCCGGAGAGTCTCGGTAAGGGGTGTAGTAGTCCAGGAGTTCACATGTGTTACTAGCTTGTTGAAATTTAATTTATAGAGCATTCCACCAGTTGGGAGTGTCTGCTCTGTTTTTCTGACAGATTGCCCTGAGATAGGCACTCAGTTCTGAGCCACTACAGACAGCGGGACAGAGGTAACATACTTCACTGAACCAGCTTCTGCTTCAAGCTTTTCTTTTGTGAAGCTTGAGCTTCACCAACAGAAGTTGGTCTGAGAGATTAGAGACAGACTGGATAAGGTAATGGTGCCAGGACCAACGCAGCAAGCAGCTTGTGGTTAGTGTGTGCATTATGAAAAAGGGAACAAATTTGATTTTTACATCAACATCTTAAGCTTGAAGAATAAAGCCCTATGAAATGTACTACAACACAAGGGAAAAAAAACCTGCTCTACCAACTTCTTCCTCCTCCCCCTCAACTTCTCACATGCCATATAAATACCAACAAAACAAGATTCTCTCCACTAAAAAAAATGACCTAGGTGTATCAGACATGCCCATCTGTTAAAAACAGCACCTCTGAGCTTTTTATGTAGAATAGAATGTATGTCAAGTAGCAGCTGGCAGACAAATTCTTGCTGCCCTAAATAATAGTTTGTCTTAATGCTGCCAGTGCAAATCTACAGTATTTGGGGAAACACCTGTTCAGAATAACATTTATTTTTAGTGGGAGGACTCCTACAACAAGGAAGATAGACCACCAGCCTAGCATATTTCATGCTCTGTCAAGATACACTGGTGAATGTTTCTGATCTGAGGCCTTCTGCACTGCACACAATAGTCCCAATCAGAGCTGGTAGTAATTAATACTCTGCTTAACTAATTTGTATCTTATAGCAGCAAGAAGTTTAATATTCCCTATTTCCCTGCCTTTTGTCCTCTTTCCTCCTCCTCTTCCCTAGTGGTTTCTCAGTCTGTTAGCTGTCAGAGCATACTTATTTCTTTGAGGGAACTCTTCCTGGCTTTTGTAATTGCCAAACATATTGGTACAGTGTCAATTGGTTTTGGCAAAGTTCCTTATGTGTTTTGGTAGCCTAGGAGATGCACAGTACAAACTGACATGTTTTCACTCTTACATTCTAGTTCTAACTGTACTTTTGAGAAGGTGAAGCAAGTAGGAGGAGGGTGCACATAACTTCATTTAAGTGAAAGACCTTAGGTTCAACCCACAGGCTAAAGTTCCCACCTGTCTTTGCTGCCTCCACCCCACGCCTCCCCCAGCTTTTGTCTTCCAAGGTGATATGTTCAGCACTCCTCACAGCTGACAGCCTCATCCAAGAAGCCAAGAACTGAATGAGTAGTGACAATTGTATTTTTAGAATTGTCTTTCTGGAATGGTTTGCAACATGGGCAGGGTTGAGTGGGAAGCTTACGCTGGCAGAGCATGTTACTTTGTACTAGTTCTGGGGCTAGAAGATTCCAATTTCCCAGTCTGTCACCTTGCATATGATTTTGGAAGGGCAAGATTAAAACAGTTAAACAACCCTTGATTGCATTGTTACCAAAATCTTGACAGTCGTTTCCTACCTGTGGTCTGGGGACCCCTGGAGGTCTGTAGAATTATTGCAGGGGGCCCATGAATACATCTGGCCCCAGCCACTGCTGGCCAGTGATCATTGTTGGGGTGATCTCTAAATCAAGGGTGTCAAACTTATGGCCAAAGGGCACTGATCTGGCCTGTAGAGCTGCTCCCTGACATGTGGCTAGAAGCTGTTTGCAGCAGCAAACGCCAAAGATGGGCTCCAGGCACAGCAGGTCTGGGATCAGGAAGCCAGTGTGTAGAAGAGGGGCCAACAGGGCAGGAAAAAGGGAGGGTGTGGGAGTGCCTATAGGGTTGGAGATGGGGAAGGGGAGCCCCTGTAGCCCCAGGGCCAACAAGTGTCCTGCTTTCCAGTGTGTCCCCACGCACACAGTTTGTCTCTGCCTTCTGTGTGAAGCCTCACCCTGCGTGTCCCCCATTCCTTGGGAGCAGGCAGTGGCCAGGTCCTCTGCTGCCTGCAGCCAGTCCCCTATAACAACTATTATTTGTGGGTCCATGACATTTTTTGATGATAAAAGGGGGTCCTTGTACTCAGAAAGGTTGAGGACCACTGATCTAAGGCAAACTACTAAATTCTTTCCAATACAATACATGTATAGGAAAACCATGTGTGTATTTTATGAAGGGTGGAAGGGACATAACCCGGGAACTGTAGATCATGTTTGGTAGCGTATCCATTTGTAGGAAGTTTATTCATTTAAGCATGTGAATAGAACTGATACTGTAGTGGTGGCCAAACCTGAGTAGGATGTTTTTATGAACACATTTAGTGCAAATGAGTGGATTTTAGTATGTGACTATGAAAGAGAAGAGAGCCTAGGAAAATCCATACAGACGTGAAGGCGTTTAATACCAATTATGTGCATGCTTATCAAACTAGAGAAGTGTGGTGGTAGGTATAGTGGGGTTTGTTTATGGAAAACCTTATTTTCTGAGTTACAGGGGAGCATAAAAATGCATAATTCACTGTTCATGGTGATGCTTAGCTAGCTGTATGTCCCAACTTGGCCCTCAAGGACCATTTATTTGTTCTCTTCACAGGCAGCCAGCCACTGTCACAGAACACTTTCTCTTCTAAATCCAAGAGCAAGTGCTGTTTCTGCAGCTTTACTGGGGGCTGGAGCAGGATGTTAAAGTTGACGACTAACTGGATTCTGTTGCATAGTTACTTGTCATATTATGGAAGGGTTATTGAACTATGAGAGTGCAGGTGGAAGGCTAAAATGCACACATGGGAAATGAAGCTAATGGGATAGCTAAGGGGATCATAAGTGCTCATATTGGGAGCAGCTAACATACTGTGTTCCAGAATACTCTGAAAAACCTATAATGCTAGGGATTACACTTATTGTGCAGCTGGGGAAACAGATCCTAAGGTACAACCTGAGTGATTTGTTTTATCATGCTGCATTAGTGTGAGTTAACAGAACTGAGTCCTGCCTCCTGGAATACTGCAGTCGTTACTAAGCCTAAAACTCAGGGAAATAGCCTCACATTACATTGCTTTCTATTATTCAAGTTGTACAAATAAATTTTGGTCCACATTGCGAAAATTCACAGCAGAATACTACAGGTAGTGTCTGTTAAAGGCTGTGTCCCATCCTGATAAATAGAGGGACCTGATTCTGGCCAAGGCCTGTGTGTGTGTGTGTGTGTTTAAGGTGTTAAACATACCAAATACTCAGAGATTTTTAACTTTTGCATTTAAGTGGTATTTAGGCTAGAACTTGAAACCATTTGTAAGAAATGGTAGGAGTGATGATTTAATTATTGTGGTCTTGGATAACTGAAAAGTCTTTTCTCTGGGTGATGTGAAGGGCCAAGAAAACTTTTTAAAAATTGTAACCCTAGTCACCCTATAAAAGTGGGCTCCTTGTTGCTGTGTGGAAACACATGTTTACAAGCATAATGGAGAAAGTAGTTTGTATCTTTAGTTAGGCTTTTATGCCGTCTCCTCCTTACTGCAATGGTACTTGTTTTCATGAAATACTGGGTATAGACTTGTCTGTTGCTATATGTTAGTGTGTTGCTCAGCACAGTGGGAACTTAGTCTATATGGAGACCTCTGGGAGCAAATACAACTAAGTTAGTGTTGTGTATTTTTTTAATGTATTGTTGCAGAGGATACCAAATCTGGAATTTGAGGCTTAATCTGAGGTTTGGGTTCTGGGAGAGTAGAAAAGGACTTTGCCAGGTAAGTAGAGAATGCAGTACTAAGATGAATAAGCATGGTGAACTGTTTGACTAACATCAATACATACTTTGAGCCTCAAAATTAGAGGATTTGGTTTTACTGGTATATTTGTCTTATACCTAGGCTTATGATAGTTTTTTAACTTTCTGTGGGAGAAATGGAGAGGCATATAACTTTTACTGTAGAGTGAACAGTAGTAGTTGTGATGAGGTACACTTGACAAAGCATGACAAAAATCTTGTATAGCCACAATGTGCGAGAAATGTATATTTCTATTGAAGGATGCTTGGACAATGATGAATCTCTAAAGAGGATTTTACAGTGTTTAACTGTTTGGGGTTTCTTGCTGCTTCTCTAATTGAACATGGCTACGATGGAGGAAGATGAAAAAAGTTGGCTGCAAAAAGCATTTTGTGTTGGACTGACTTTCCTCTCAAAGCCAACCCTGGTTTTCAATTGGAGCAGAGCTGAAGTTTATATTGAGCACTTCTGAAAATCGTTCCATAATGCATTTAATTTTGTAATACTATACTCTGAGGGCTGGGAGAAAAAAGTTCTTTCTGATGCTAGCTGGTGGTGAGGTGAATCACCATAGAAAGTGGGACATTTTTAACTTTGTGATTTACTTGAAGAATATTTTCAGTGAAAAAGAGTAATAGATACTGCAGAGTTTTCTGGCTACTTTATTTTTTTTAAAAAAAAGCAATGTTTTTTTTTTTTTGCCGTGGTTCACTGGAAGCTGATTCTGTAAGAAAACGAATAGAAATGTATTTAAATAATTGAGTTGACCTTGATAAATTGCATCTTTATTGTTCCAGCCATGTTTTAGTCAGAGTAGATGCTGTTACTTTTTAGTGCTAGGTATGTACATGCTCACTTCCTAGGGTCTTATCAGTGGCATTAGGATACCAGTCCTCAAACTGTTTTGTTCATATTCCTGCCCCACTCTTGGAATTTGGGGGGGTCAGAGCTGCAGTCAGAGCTGGGCTGGGAGTGGGATAAAAGCTGCAGTGGAGCTGGGGATAGCATGGAACTGGCTGCTGCTGCATCCCTAAGGCAGCTAGCCTAGGCCCTGCCATGCCCAACGGTGTTCCCCTGAACTGCATGTATAGGGGTGTGCCTCACAGTTTAGGTGTGACTGCAGGAAGGGTTCAAGGCAATCCTGATTGTGGTGGTGGTTGGCTATTGATTTTGGTAAGTGGGAAGCACTTCAAAGCCTAATTCACAGCCCCCACTGACATTTAAAATGGGTTTTGATTGCTGATTTGTCCTTTGGCCAAACACTTATGTAAAATGGCAGCTCATATGTTGGGGACCCTTCTGGTTTTGGGTTAAACCTGAAAACTCCAACCCCAAGGGGTTGGGAGAGGGCCTGGCAGGAGTATTACCTGCAGTGACATTGCTAAAGTGAGCTATTGGGTATTTGGCATTCGTTTAAAATTAGGCCACTTATTTAAGCTCCAAAGTGTGGACTTAAAGCCCAATGTCAGGCATCCATTTTTGAAAATCTCTGCTCAAGAACTGATTAAAAGTGTCCAGCTGTCTCTTGTGCTAGTCTGTCAGTGAGTGCAAAAGGAAATGGGTGATGCAAAGAAGTGGTGGGTTATATTTATCAGATACCTTCCAGTCCTTTCTTCTGAACTAAGTGCAGTAACTTAGAGATTTGGACTTTAACTGTGGCAGTTCAGTGAAAATATGCTGACTATGAAGCAAAAGTTAAATAAGGTGCAGAAGTTAGGATGTGTAAAGAGAACAGTACTGAAACATTAGAACACCATGTACCTCAGTGATGATGAGTTCATGAAATACCCTTTACTTCTAGACCCTTAAAGGCATACAGGTGTTTGGAGAGACAAAGGTAGTGTTAGGGTAAGGCTGAAACTTTTTGATTTTACATAGACCAACAAGAGGGAATATGATAGGGTTAATCAGCATAATCAATGGTATGGTAAGTTCCCCCTGTCTTCAGAGTGTCTGACGAAATGGGCTTTTCTCCCATGAAAGCTCTTGTGATAAATTTGTTAGTCTTTAAGTGCCACAGGACTCTTTGCTTGTTTTGCAGTAAAAATAAGTGTCTCAAAACAAGAAAAAGCAAAATGAACTGTAGTTAAAACAGCACTTGAAACTGATAAAAGAAAATTATCAGCCTGTGGAACTTGTGGCCATAATATCATTTAGGTTGAATTTAGGACTATTAAAAGAACTTTAAAAAATAGCCAATCTGTTTTCAACGTGTTTGTTTATTTTGAAGGTGAGCGCAGAAACCTCATGAAGCTATAAACCAAACTGCAGCTCTACAATTTCATACCTGAAGGAAAAAGTGTTCTGATTAGGATGCGTTTAATGGTGGGAGCACCCACCTGCCCCAATTGGGGACTGAAAATGCTACAGCTCAAGTTCCAGTCGTCTTCAATACCTTCTATTCCAAAGATTTTTGCCAAGCCCTTTTATCCAGTAATGAGAAAAATGTACCTTTTTAATACTCAATGTACTGTATGAAGCTAGCTGGAAAATTATAAGGAGAGGAGGGGTGAATCTGTCACCCTATCAAAGTAAAGGGCAAAAACCATGCTCTTTACTTTGTTTCACTGTTAGTAGCAGAATGATTAAGGAGAGAAAAAACTGGTTTCTCTTTCTAAATGGGGAGTTGGCTTCTGATTCCTATCATTTAAGGGGAAGCGCAATTTTATATCCCTTATGGTTTGTTTACTTTTCCATCTGTAGAAACAGTTTTTCTGTATAGTCTGTTTTGGTTTGAGCGGGGGGGGGGGGGGGATTCCCCTCAATGTATAGCTGGTCCAAAGAAGTCATGGATCTCTTTTGAGGTGTTGCACAAAACCTAGGTCTTCAATAGACTTGAACTTTAACTGTTTCTGACACTGTTTTTTTATAGAATTGGAGTGTATATTTTTCTTTATCCACCTTACTCTTTGGTGGTAATTTGTAGTATTTGAGACACTGCATATGTAGACCTTTATGAATGGTTATCTTAACATCAAACAGTATGTTATGAAAATAACACTGAAGCTATCACTACAGAATCATGCTTGAGAATTCATTTAGAGCCCATGTCTTGTCTTCATCCTTCCATGTGCAGATGCACCTGAAAACTACTTTTGGGCTTAAGCTTCTTGGGGAAATAAACTGTCTTCCACTTATTGAAGGATGATTACAATGGTCCAGGTGTCTGTTGAATCAGTGCAGAGCAATCTAAATGTCTCCTGAAGTCTTTTTATTTAAAAAATAATATCTAAAGTTGGCTTTTCTATAGCTTCCTAAACAGCATTGGCTTTAGCAGCTAAAATAATAGATTTAATATGCAATCTTAACACAGGAAGGAATAAACTTACTTCTATATCAAACTAGAGCTGTCAGTCTCTCATGGAGGATTCTTTGGTCATATTTTACATTTTCTATGCAAGCTAGTATACTAGCACATTAACTTCTACAACCCCTTCTTTTTAGAGGGCCTATTAAGAGGGGTGTTTTGCAGTAAAACATTATAATAAAGCCATACATAGACTAGCATTTTAATATCTGTATCCTGAAGGTAGTAAAGTTGTGTCCACTAAAAAAAAAAAAAAAAAAACCCAAAAAAAGAACCACTTAACTGTAGCTTGATCAGCCTACTCCTGGACCTGGTGTGCAGGCAGTCTCTCTCAATCTATCCTGTTTTCAGCATCATCAGCACTGAGACTGAGCTGATGCCTGCAGATTCTAGTAGGAATTGACAAGGTTGCTCTTAGTTGGTATGAACTCCTTTCTCTCTGAATATCCCTTCTTCTGAGAACACTCCTGGGAGACTCACTTTGTCAAGCAAGAGTGAAGCTTCTTTGTATTTGGTGTTGTGAAGGTGTTAAGTTAGTGAGTTGGTGCATTATTTTTCCTATTTCTGTTTTTGACTAATAAAGGTTTTCCATCTTTCTAAGGCCTAATGGAATTTAGGGGTGGCTGGGGGGGGTAGATATAAATATTCTCATATGCTTGTCTTGTGGGGTCCACAATGTAAAGAAATGGCAAAATTTTGGCCATAGACCACACTAAATCATGCAAATCAAGAAGCAGCCCTAGTGGTTAAATCTTCCTTTTTGTATGATGGCTTAAATATTTTAGCTGTTTGTGCTAAGCTTTTCCTTGTACAAAGGATAAGAGTCTGGCAGGATGGTATTGTTGGGGGTGCCTGGCACAGGAATCTGCTTCCCTCCAATACAAAAATCATCATTCAGGTCCCACAATGAGAGCCTGCACTACAGTTCCCTAAATTGGTGAGTGAAGGGGCTTGAGTGGCTATGTACTCTGTGTGGTCATGGGAAATGTTTTGAGGATGGGAATTTGTTATGGCAGGTTAGAGCCTCATTTTTCTTTACCAGAACTAGATTTTTGGGGTTTTTTCCTGTTTTTTTCTGGGGGGAAATAGGCAAGTACTAAAGGACTGGTTGATGTAGTGCATCAATTCTTACTGTCTTGCGTTTCATTAGCTTCCACTTTGGTTTTCAGAAGAGCTGATATCAGAATCTGGGTTGGTCAGTGGTACAGGCACAGTTTCCATTTTGTCAATTCCTGAGGGATTGTAGTTGTCTGAAATACACTTCTTGCAGCTTTTCAATGGGAAAAGGCAAGGTTATTTTTAGTATTCTTCAGACTTCTTCACTCTGCAAAGGAGGAGACTCCTCCAACAATATCAAAATCAGTAACTTTTTTCATTGAAAAACAAGGAGTCCTGTGGCACTTTTTTAAAGACTAACATTTATTTATTTCATCAACTTTCATGGGAGAAAATCCCACTTCATCAGATGCTTTAAAGATGAGGAAAATTACAGAATGGGGGCAAAGTAAATGCAGGGATTGTAAGTCTTGGGAACAGGTCACACTTTTTTATTGCTGACCCACTAGCAAAGGAACTTTAATCTTAAATCCCAGTAATAACCCATTTAATTCTTCCCATAAATTGGTTACAATTGGAGTTCATAGTACTAATCTCTTAATGGCCCTATACATCATTTGCTGATAACTTCAGCATATTTTTTTGTTGGCAGATCCAGATGTTTCATTCTTGTTTTTTCAGAATCAGGGCTTGAGAAATCATTGATCTTTGGCAAGGAACAAGCTTTGCTGAATGAGTGCTGTTATTGTCTCCAAAGCCAAAACTTCTATTAAGCTGAGTTTCTTGTTACATCTGCATATAAAAGCAGATTCTTGCAAAGGTGACCTTCCAGCTGTGAACAATGGGTGCAGCCAATAGAGTTCTGTCCTGAGTCTGCAGACAACTCTAATATATCTTCTGCTGCTCATTGTTTTTGCAAGATCCAGGGCAAAACTGAAAATGCTTTGATCAGTTTGTACTCTGAATTTTGGGGGTAGGGCAGAAGGGGAAAAGGGTGAAAAATAATGAACGTTGCAATTGCTTCTCTCTGTAGAGGCTCAGGAAACTTCTGAGGGGCAGTAGAAGCTAGCACTTGAGCTGTTCACTGAGGGAGAACCTGAAAATAGTCTGAGTGAGAGGAGGAGCGTTAGTCTTCTAACCCTGATGTTCCACACAGCAATGTGGAAGAGATGAGCTTTTCACAGGACTTGGGTAAACTTTTTACATTATGAAAGGCTGGTTGTGAGAAGTAACCTGGTGGAGAGTGGGAGTACTAAGCTTTTGGCATAGTTCCATGTGACTGGGGGCTAAGTGCTGTTGACATAGTTCTTTTCTGTGATGATAAACACCTTGGTTATGGTGTAGAAAGGCTTTAAAAGATCACTTAAGAACCATTTAATTGTGCTGGTTCAGGTTCTGTATTTATGCATATAAAGTTAGTCGTCTCCCTAATAGTCTTCCCAGGATGCTTTGCAAGGACTGTGGACACCTTATTAGTTGAAGGGAACTGTTACTGTGGGGGGGGGAGACAGTGGCTTTTGCATATGTGCCTCTTCTTTTTACAAGGCATTACATATTTGTTGTATGCAATATTGTAGCAGTGTTGGTCCCATGATGGCAGAGACATAAGGCTGGTGAGGTAACATCTTTTGTTGGGCCAATTGCTATTAGTGGAAAAACAAGCTTTCAAGCTTATACAAAAGTTGCTCTTCAGATCACAGAAGCTTGTTCTACAAGAGATACCACCTCACCGACCTTGTCTCTCCATATGGTGCCTTCTACCATCCTGAGTTCAGTATTCTTCCCTTGCATAGGTATTTCCATGCCAAACTGGAAAGTTAGTGGGCACCTGTATTTAGAGAGCATTGATCTAGACCAGGGGTGGCCAAACTTATGGAACTTGAGCCACACAAGTTGATTATTAAACCTTCAAGAGCCATACTGAGGCATATAGCCATATGCTTTTACCTACTAAACTGATTTGCTGACAGTCTTCCAGGAGCCACAGTGTTTCATTCAGGAGCCACATGTGGCTCCCAAGCTGCAGTTTGGCCACGCTTGATCTAGACATTAAATGAGTGAGAATGGAATATTTTGCTTATTTTGGAAATATCTGCAATGGCGCCTGCAGCAATGTGTAATTATAAAAAGCAGACTGTTCTTCAAGGTCTGTTCATTCTTCATAATCATGCTTATAAAATCCAAGGAAGAATCTTGCTAAAGAGAACATGGTAATTTATTTTTCTACTACAAATAATCTTGGAAGCAAGAAATTGGTCACATTGGCTAGCAAGTTTAAACAAGTAGCTCAAATTGTTGAGTAATTTGTTGCAGAAATCCTGCTGCATAGGAAAAGAGGAGAGAAACATCTGGCTTGCATAGCAGCTTAACTTTGGCCTAGTGATTCCACAAACTTGCCTGCTTGTACAGCCTGGCATTCTGGTTCTTGTGCAGACAAAATGCCTATTCACATGGGTAGTTTTGCACGTAAGTGCACGACTTGAGCATTTGAAGACTCTCTGAAGAGTAGTTAAAGGCAAATTTTTTTGTCTGTCTTTAAACTTCTGCAAGTGAAAACATTTTATCTTGCATCACTTGTACTGGATATCATTTTTTTGAAGAGTGGGGGTGTTATAGTTAATGTCATGTGATCTGGTGCTTTGTTTTGGGAATTACAGCCCTCCAGAAGCTGAATCCACATGCTTCCATACTGGTTGGAAGGACTAGACGGGGGGGGGGAAACCATCTTAAGATTCTAGTTCACTCCGTTTTCCCTTCTTGAAGTTCAGTGTCTTTGTTCCGCACTTCGGTATTGTCACATCTCTTTTCCCCCTTGTAGGAAAGTCCAATTTTGTTGCCCTTTGCTTTAGGATTAAGGGCTATTGAGCTGCATGTATGTGTGTGTGTAGAAAGGTGGTTGAGCAGCTTTTTTCTTCTTCTTTGCTTAGAAAAAGGGTGTTCAGAGAAACTTAGTCATCCACAGCATACTTGATAAGATGTGGTAGGGGATTCTGCCCACTTAGCATAGGGGTCTCAAATGCAAATCACCATGTGGGCTACATGAGGACCAGTACGTTAGCCCAGGGGCTGTGCCCCTGAAATCTTTTCATACAATAATATTGCAAATACCAGTGTCATTGCGGGCCTCAGGAAATGACTTTAGGGGCAGCATGCGGGTTGCGTGTTTGGGACCCCTGATCAGCACAAGTGGGTTATTTCTTCTCAGGCTGACTTGCTGCTGCACAAAGGATGATGAGACCATACCTACCTTAGGAGGTCAGCTCTGCCCACCTTTTTTTTTTTTTTCTTGGTCCTTTGTTACTGCCAACCCTTGCTCCCATGATTTGAGTGTCAAAGTGACTGATTCTGAGGAAACCTTTCCCTGTTCCTATATGCCCATGTTAATATAAGGAAAAAATCATCTTTTTAAGAGAGAACCTGCCACTCACCCCTTCCTGTGGTATTCCTGGCATAGAGTGAATTCTCATCTTGTTTCTCAGCTGATTTCATAGATGTGCCCAGATAAATACTGTTCATCTGCAGAAACACAAAACACAAGATTTAAAACATCACTGAGTGTTTCTTTGGTCTGCGTTTTTTAAAGGATTAGTATTTGTGTGTGTGTGTGTGTGTGTCTTATGTCTGTCTTGGTATATTAGAGTGAAGATTTTTCTTTTTAATATCCTCAAAGTCTGTGTTGCAGGGGAGAAGGCAGGGTAAGACAAAATTGGACTTCAGCCACATTGGAAAATGTTTATTAAAATCTAATGCTAGGCACTTCGTTCTATTCCAGGTTCATATTTTCTGTCCTTTTCCCCAAAAAAACACATTATGCACTATTGCCATCAAAATTTTCCCATTTTTATGATTTAGGAGCCCTGCAAAATTCTAAATACCTATGGTGGGTGCCTCTTCAACTGACGAGTACAAGTTAAAAAACAGAACAGAAGAGAACCAGCAAAGGGCATGCTAGCAGATCTTGTGCCCATTTCACTAAAGTTTCATGACCATCTTTTTGCATGTAGGAGTTGGGAAAAGTAGTCTAATCTAGTCACTTCTGATTCACTTTAGGAGATATTGTCCATCAGGGTTTAAATTGTAGAAATGGCTTTTTTTTAATTTGTCATCCAAATTGAGAAGTAATTAAGTGTTCCATACACAGGCTGTGGTCACCCTCGCAGTCATGTCACCCCATCTTCCAAGCAGTGTAAGCACCAGCCAAATGGGATGTTTACACTAGTTTGTCTGCATTTCCATACATCTCTTCAGAGGCCAGATGGATTAAATGAGCCTTACAGCATCTTCTAAAAATTGTGTGGTGTTTAAAACCAAGACTTGATGGACTTTCAGACCTCTTACCAGCTACCCATTATCTATGTCAAGGGGGAATCCAATATTTTCTTGGCTTGTTAAACCTTAATACTGCCAAAAGATTGAGATGTGTTGTATCAAGTAGACTGGTATCTGGCCATTTTGGATTTGATAGATGATAAATCCAATATCTAAATGTGTCCAGGGGATCATTGAATAAACACACATTCTGTTGCGCAGGGGTTGCATATTGATGCTTAGGGTGCCCTTGCCTAAGCACAGATGATGGTGGTAAGATTTGTAGACAAAAGAAAAGACTGCACTTGTCTGACCAGGAAAAGTTGTGAAATATCCCTTTGACCATTGCTTCCATATAATTTAGAGGTATCTGTTGGCGTAGCAAGGCAGTACGCCTCTTATTTCCAGTCTTATTTCAAATTATTAATGTAATTGAATGTCCTAGCTCCTATGGACTGATATCTCCATCTCTTCTGATTGTATCTCATTCTCCTGGCATCACCTGAATTGAGTTTCAGCCAAGTCCTTAATGGTGGGTACCATTCTTGAAGGATCTTGAATGTTTTAATGAAACTGATTACAGGCTAGATTGAGTTGAATCAAAGTATAGTTTGTTTGATTTCAATCGGTCACCAGGAACTCCTGATTTAAAATATTTACTTTAATTTTGTTTGTAGGGAGATGAAGTACCAAATAATTCTTAATAGCTGGTATCACCATTTTGTAAGCCAAGATGATGCACTTTTGTTCCAACTGTTTAAGTATATTTAGATAATTGGTCATTCTTAGTCTTACTGTGTTCAACTAGAGATTTCTTATTTTGTAGATTTGTTTTTATGGCTGTCAAGCTACATTTTAGATGGAAATTGGAATTCAATTAATAATGTACACAAACACTTAATCATTTTAGCTAAATACAGCTACCTTGTATGCTGGATATATCTTAAAGTACAGACTTTCATTTTCGGAACAGATTTGCTAAATGAAAAAAATCAAAGTGAAATTGATTTGATCCCATCTGGTCATCCTATACTTCAAGACTTTAAAACCAATAGATTTTGACCTGTCAGACCTAATTTTTATTCATGGATTGAAAGAGGAAAAGCTTTCCTTTTACAACTTTGTCACTTTCTCAGCTTTTGCTGAACTAGTTGTTGAACTGAATTAGTTGAATAAACTGAAATGGAGAAAATATTCTCTGCACCTGTGGGCAAAGCTGCTGTTCTCAAAAGCTGGGTTAGTACTTCAACAAACTCTGGTTCCTGGTAGTTAACCAGAGCCTTTGATCAGTCCAGTAGTATGACATTTGTCCTAACTTTGGTAGCAAAGGGACCATATGACATTGTATATTTAACTGGAAGTAAATAGGTTACAGGAGGTCTGTACATTTAACGTAAGTAGTAAAATTAACTTTAAAAAAGTCACCCTATTTTTAATTAAATTTGAAGTGTTTAAATCTGATTTTTTTAACCCTGTGATTATTAATATAGGGAAAAGTCCCTTTTCCCTTTGTTTCCTTCCTACATGTAACAATGCATCACTGTTTCTCCTCCTCAGTTAGTTTCTGTGGGTCTCTTATACCACAGCTGGGGAGAGAAGCTGTCTTAGGTGATAGAGACCAAAAAAATTTCGTCAGAGGAATTTAGGATTGGGGTAAGACCTTTTGAAGTAATTTTAATATAGGAATGGTCAACTTAGTCTAGTCAGCTTCAAAATGAGTTAAAATTTCTTGTGGTGATATGGGAGCACAGAGAATTGTAGGTCAGTAAAATGTAACTGAAAGCAATTTTTCTAACCAGAACTTGCTTCTAAAAATATATTTGGTGGCTTTGCAAAGGCTAGTCTTGCCTAAGACTTCCATGAAACCGAGATCTGGAGCTGTGTGTAATGGGGTTCATCATAGCGAGTGAAATTGAGGTGCTAGAGCACAGTCTGTTTTTTTTTTTTTTTGAGAAAAAGTGTTTTGGTAATTAGATTATTGGCTAGTGGAAAGGATTGTTCAGAGATGCAACAATGTGAGATGTGTAATGCATCTCTGTCTCCAAAGACAGCATGTGTTTATCAGACAGACAACTAGTTTGCTTAAGAGGGACCACTTGAAATGTTTAACTTCCCTATGGATCACAATCAAACTCAATGCATGTCAAAAGTGTATTTTAGACATGAGCTCCTAAAGTTTCCTGTTTGTGACATGAGTGGTTTAATGTAATGAGTTTTTGAAATTTCAGTTCAGCAGAACACCTCTTGTTGTAAATCGACATATGACTCATGATACTTTAGCTTCCTGGACCAACTGGCACATATATGATTAAAACAACTGAGAACTACATTAAGCTTTTCATGTATATGTTACTATTCTTCTACCTTGCCCTTGTGTCTGCAAATTGGTCATTGTAGGGTAGGATTATAGCATTGTAGATGAACTTGTGTAGTATCCTGTTTGGGTTGGGGTAAGACTAGAGAGAATGTCTCAAATGGTCTGTTTAAAGATTTCTTAAACCTTTTAACTGATATGAAGTGGTAAATATTGCCTTTAAATTGGAACACTAAACATTTACTACTAGTACAACTCAAATGTTGAGCTTCAACTTTTCAAGCAAATGGTTTTAATCTTTTTATAGTTGAAATAGAGAATCTGATTTTCCTTTATTATGGATTACTTAGAAGCTGCCCCCATACATTGAGTAGGCTTGTATTGTAAATTCTGTGCATAAAACAAGCTTCCAAAAGATGACTTGTTTATATGGTTGTGGTTGGGTTAAACACAATCTTTGAATTTCTGTGCTATTAACAAACATAAAAAGAGCAAAGAAGTTAGGCTAGATTAGTACAAGCAAAGTTGTGGCAAAGAAATTAAAAATACAAAAAAGCTGTCTCCTCCTTTGGTTTAGTGCCAAGACTGGCTGCAATAAATATCTGGGCAAGATGTAATGAGTTGGAATGGCTCATTACCTATTTTGGTGGCTTACTAGTACTGTTAATTTCAAATCCTGCTGTGTTTCTGCAGTTTGCATATTTAAAAAAAATCAGTTGGTGTTCTTGAACAATAAGACCTTTATTCAAGTATTACTTCTAACATTCATGTTTGTTGGTCCAATTTTTCCAGTTCAAAAGTGGTGACTGACTCTGACTCTGCTGCTTTATATATGTATACTAACTGCTTCAATGTGGCTGTTTGCAAGTAAATCCATGCTGAATTGAAACAGTGAAGTTTCTTTACATCTTAATGTGCTTTCTCAATGTGAAGTTCCAGGGTTAAGAATAGACTGGATTTTAGTTGTGCATGGTGGTGTCTTGTGTTGTGACTCCTGTGGGTGGGCAGAGTGTAAATGGAGCCTATTTTTTATGTAAAATAGTGCATGACCACCTTACATTTTAATTGAAACTACTTGTGTTTTTCCTCCCTATCGCTTCCTTGTTACAGGTTTTAAAAATTCATGTTGTGGTGTGGTTCCTTTTTAGACATGGTGTGGTTTTTTTTGTTTGTTTTTTGTTTTTTTTTTGTTTTTGTTTTTGTTTTTGTTTAAGGCAGTTTCCAGGCTAGGTGCAGAGGTAACTAGTTTGTACTACCTTTAAATTAGGCTGTCTAAAAATAACACAATTCATGTAAGAAAAATGTTTTAACCAAGTTTGGAAAGATTAGATTGGAATTGCCTCAAATTCAATTAAGCCACACTGCATGGACGTGCTGGGAATATAAATACAATTATTGTAAATTTGTACAAACTGATTTGTTGCGTTCTCTTGCTAATCTAACATATGGTACTTTTTGTGTCCATATTGCAGACGGCAACTCCAAACTAACATGGCAGTCAGACTGTGTGATGTGGCTTCTCTGCTTAGAAGTGGTTCGTGGGCAGCAGAGCCTTGGACTGGGGTCTGTGGGATTTTTCTTAAATTCTGTAGGCTACTTTTTAACATGTTAAAATAGTGCTGAGGCCATACCAAACACTTATGTGGATTTCTACTATATATAGTCTCATATTACAATATAGGTTGTAGGCTGTATCTCTGTTTTGTCAGAGCCCAGAACACAGTGTATTATGACAACTCTTCTTATGGTTATTTGTAGAAATCAAACCACACTGGTTTTCCTAGTAATTTGCAATTAGATTTTAGTACTAATTCAAAATACTTAATGGGTAAATGTAGAACTGTAATAAAACTGTTTTGGTATGGTCTGAATGCTAAATTAGTGATCTTTAAAATCTGTATACTGTCTTTTTCAGTTATTAATTTTCTAAAGTTATTTACAATTCCTACTCAAGTTGTTATGAAATTGTAAATTTCCTTTAAAACTATTTTTACTGGTTGAAAAAATACTCGCTCAGTAACCGTTGAAAGATTTCTTTTATTTTGTGAACAGTTGTTGAACCTATCAATGGAATATGCGTTATTTGTAAAATATAGCATATTAGTATCACTTTATTCATAGCAGATGGTCCTATAGCTGAGAAACGCTGTAATTTCTGTGCACACAGGCTACTGCAGCTGTTCACTTGAATGTTGGCTTAGGATCTCACTCTTGCCTCCTGAACACACAAATAATACGTGCAATTAAATAAGGATTGTTTGTTTGTCCTTGCTAAAACCTGTTAATTTCAATCAGTGAAGACTTCTTAAAATTTAAATGAAAACCTAGTGAGCTTTAGTCAGAATGCAGCATTTGTGGCTTACCCGGCTCCGGCAGATATACTAATATTTGAATAGTAATTTTGTCTTAATTGGCCTCAGCTACTTTCTTGTCTCTTTTTTTGAAGCAAGCTTGTTTTATTACAGTGCCAGGACCAGGTTAACCCCCAGGAGTTTTGTCAGGAGGGAAGAAAATGTTACTGCTTTAGTAGGAGCTCTCTTCAGCAAAATTGGATCAATTTTTTAAATAGAAAAATGTTTACTGTACTTAACTCTTGCTTTCTGTTTTGCACCAAATGCAACTTCCAGGGCAACTTTTTATTTCTCTGTGTGTTGTATATATGTTCTGGAATTGTCCTATGAGTAACCTATTAAAAACCAAGCACCAAACCCACAAATGTTTCATGGGGCTTTACAGCTCCTCTATCTTAAACGTTTATGCGTGTGTAAAATTGAATTTCCAGGCATTGAAGGCAGTTGACTTCATACAAGAACTTGGCTGCCTAAGTACAGACTTACTGGATATTTTTGAGAGAACTAGCTATTTTGAAACCAGCAGAAAGTTATATGGGAGCAGCAGATTCTTTCTGAAAGTGTTTTGTGATTTGTGCTTAGGCTTGTTTAATGTTGTAACCCCTATTTTATTAAGTAACAAAGCTGCCCAACTTTCACTTTCTAGTTAGAATTGAAAACTGTTCAGTGCAGCTAATTCTGTAAATGGCTAGAATAGTTAAGTCTTGGATACAGTGGTTGCCATTAAAAAGTTGTCTTGCCAACAGTTAACTGCGCAGTTGGTATCTGAGATCCCATTTAGTTGGAATAGATCTCTGGTATCATCAGGGGAAGTGTCGACTCTTTAATGACCTCTTCTGTATCTTGAGTTGTCTATTCAGTTATTTAGGGTAAAATACACATCTACCATAGTAATCACTTATTTACTTGCTAAGTACAAATTGAATTAAACCTGTATTTTCATTCTGGGAGAGGCAAAGAGATGGGGGACTGGTAGGTGTAAGCCTGTTGGAGTGCAGGGTGCTATTTAAAAGCTATTGCTGACGAACTGGCATATAAGAAAATGACCTTGATGCATTTAAGGAAGAAGTAGTTCCAGTTTCCATCCTAACATTTCCATTGCTTCTTTAAATTGGGGATTATTAATCATGTTGTCTTTTTTTTTTCTAGTGTTCACCAGTAGTAGTTTAGAATATTACTTTTTCAATACCAGAAAAGAGGAGAAAATGGTACATGCTGTTTTTTTGGAAGGGCATCTCATGCTGTTTTGGTGCTCAGTTGTAAATGGTTAAGTGTTATCACTGTTAGTGCTTAGCAACTGGTTAAAAAGTGTCTTGATGCAATTCCTGTACCTGAAAGGCTGTTGCTTTTGTGTGTAGGAAAATTAAGCTTTTTTTGCAGTTAATTTCTTTGACAACACTTTCTAGAAACAGCTATAGTAAATCTTAGTAACAACCTTATTTGGCTCTAAATTTCTAAACATCTTATTGCATAACAATTTCAAAACTCCTTTCTGAGAGGCATTATTGGAAATCTGGAATTAACCACTTGTGCAAGTGGCAGGTCTTTAAATTCTTGGCTGGAATCTCTAATAGATTGTGAAATATGAATTCTGACAGTTCTTATTTTCTCTCTTTTTTTAGCAGGTAATTGCTGCCATGGAAACACAACTGTCTAATGGACCAACTTGCAATAACACAGCCAATGGTCCAACCACCATAAACAACAACTGCTCGTCACCTGTTGACTCTGGGAACACAGAGGACAGCAAGACCAATTTAATAGTCAACTACCTTCCTCAAAACATGACACAAGAAGAGCTGAAGAGTCTGTTTGGAAGCATTGGGGAGATAGAGTCCTGTAAGCTTGTAAGAGACAAAATAACAGGTATGTTGGCACAATGATTTTTCATATGCACATAAACACAGTGTGCTTGTTAAGCCAGCATATTGCATAACATTCAGCTGTTGTGAATTATGGGATTCAAGCGGAAGAAACAGATAAGTATATTGCAATGTTGAAGACTTTAGCTGTGCTGTATTTTTATGATGAATTTTAAATGCTTTTGACTTGCATTTCATTCAGATTTTAGATGAGCAATATAAATGCTAACAGGGCCTTTGAATGCTTTCTGAGCTAGACATTAAAGGCTTTTAGAAAAGATATTGAGATGTGAAAAGAATAGATAACTACATTATTGACTTGAGGTATTTTGATTAATTGAGTTGCACTAAAACCAGCTGATGGAACAGCACAACTTAGTGGTATTATCCACCCGATACTACTCAGTGAAAGAAATTAAATCTCAAGCTTATTTTTTCAAGGGGGGGGGGGAGAGAAGGCTGTTTAGTCACATTACAATCATTTGGATGGGGGTTGAAGAGTTCTGTGTGTCAACATTTATAATGCATCTTTCTTGATGACATACCCTGTTTATCTGTTCTGACCGAGAAAAGGCAAATAATGTGAACGGAAGACTGAGTACAACATTTGTTTCTTTGTATGCGGTTTGTTTAGAAAGATTGGACAGTTCACACAGGTCACAAATGTCTTCTATATAAAGACACAACCAGCTTTATGAATTTTAATCAACTTTGAGTACTAAGTGGACTGGGTAGTTCTGTATAGATATTTAAAAGGGATTGTATTAGTTTGGTTTTATTCCATTCTCTTTGCCAGCTGTCAACATGTATGCAAAATAAGTATTTAAACTACGCTGAATAGTAACAGTTATAACAAAGCTTACCCAACTTGTCATTTTTAGACTAAGTTCCTTACACAAAAATAACTTACCAGTTCTCAAGGAATTGCCTGTTGGCATCAAGATTTTTCGAGTGTTCTATATACAGCTTTTGGAAAGTGTGGCTATCGCCAACTAAATGTTTTTCCAGTTGGCATATTTGTAGTAAATTTTCATCGAGTGCTATGCAAATGTTTTGGGTCGTCTTTGGTTTTTAAACAGAACTCTCCTTAGGTTTCAACCTCTGTTTTGCTTATTCTGATCTGAGAACCGGAAGCTTTTAGTGTAACCAGTAGCAGAACTGGTAGAACAGCTTTTGATGTTTGGTTGGGTTTTTTTTTGTTTTGCTCCTAATTCAGATTTTTTTGCTCACTTCTTTTTTAAATAGGTCTAATAATTAAGAGCTCACTGAGCAGAAAGGCAGGGGTCCCAGCTTAGAGATCTCTGTACAAATGTCAAGGGATCATGGCTTCCTGTCTTCCACATAAAGCTTTATTCTGACAGTTGACTTGAGAAATGCACATCCAGCTGTGACTGCAGCAGGAAATGGAGGGGGAGGTCAGGCTGAGGCCTAGAGGGAACTGTAGCCCTTGCACATGAATTTACGGGAAGGTAACCACACCCCCTCACTGGCTGTTGGGGTCCATTTACACTGATTCCATGTGCTGCTTTGACTGTGCTGTGTGAATGGCATGGCTATCTGCAACATTTCACTGAACAGTGGCAGTGGTTCAGCAGCTGTTGGCACGAGGGAACTGGTAGTTACTGGCATCCAGCCAGGAGCTTCGGAGGAAAAAGTGGTTCTCTGACACAGCTTCCCCCACCCTAGTTGTTGCTGAGCAAAAAGCACTGTTGCCAACACTCTTGGCAGCAGCACAACCCAACCCTCCACCCCTAGAGAAAAAGCTGCCACCACTGGGAGTTTTGGCAGTGGCATAACCCCTTCCACCACAACTCACCCCCTGCTGGAAGAAATCCCACTCTGCTGGAAAACCACCATGAAGGGGACCAGGTTTTTGGTGGTGGTGGGTTTCTTTTGACAGCACGGTGAGTTGCATAGTGCACTGCAATGTTGAGACAGCAGTTGAGAACTGCTGGCCTAGAGCAGCACCCTTCCTCCAGCTGTCTTCTGCTGCCCTAGTACTAACTATGATAGACCCTGTGATCTGCATAATAGGTCAAATTCCATAGCAAAATTAATATATTCTAGTGATGTGAAAAACTGTATTCCCTGCCTTCCTTCCAACATATACAGCAAAGGAATCTGGTTGAAAATAATCATTAAATTAAAGAAATTCAGGAATCCTCTTTTTGAAGATGCCTTTCTCTACTTCATGTTCCAGGAAACCTTGCTCCATTTCATCAGTGTTGGGTCCTGTGGTATTTTCCAGGTGGTCTGGTTCTTTCCCTCCCTCACTTCATTTGTTTCGGGGAAGCTTCAGCAGCTCATCTTTGGTCCTCAGGAGGTGGTGGTGGTGCTGCTTCTCTCAACTAGTTAAAAACAAGCCGGCCAGCTTGTTTTTAGTTTCCTTATGCCTTGGCTGCAACCTGGAGTCCAGCTTTCAGATTCTTGGGTTGATGTTGCCTAGCTCTATGGAGAAGTTCAGGGAATGGGCTCTGGAAGTCCATTAACTACGTTTTATAGGGAATCCCCAAGAGAAACTGGCTGTCAAATCTAAACTTGTTCATTTTGGCAAAGATTTGTAAACATCAAAGGGGTGAAGTTTTGGAGCAGCCTAAACCTAACTGGTTTCAAGATTTGAGCTTGATATAATATGGAGGGGACAGTAGGAGACAGTCAGCAACTGTTGGCAGGAAATAACTCCACTGAAGAGTGAGGTGCTAGATGGGGAAGGCTTTAAGCCACTGCAGAGAATTCTTGCCTCTGTGTCTGGGCCTTGTCCATATACTCTAGGACAGGGGTGGCCAAACTTCGGAACTCGAGCCACACAAGTTGATTATTAAACCTTCGAGAACTGCACTGAGGCACATAGCCATATACGTCATCTACTGCAAAATTACTAAGTTTAAAATTCATTGCACACTTTAATTTTACTGTAAAAAAAAAAAGAGGTCAAATATTGATCCTACTAATGATTCTAATAATTACTTAAGGCTACCATGAAAATTAGGCCTATACAGTAAAACCTTAGTTGCTGCTTGATTGTAGAAGACTGAAGGCTAGTGGCGATTTTTTAAAAAATCCTGACCATGCACACTTCTCCCCGCCATACCCAACCATGCTGCCCTTCTCCCTACTGTCTCAGCCCCCACCCGAACTGCTAGACTGGGGCTGCTTTCCTAAACTGATTTGCTGCTGATCTTCTGGGAGCCATAATTTTTCATTCTAGAGCCACGTGTGGCTCCTGAGCTGCGGTTTGGCCATGCCTGCTCTAGGATTTAACTGATCTGGAATAGGGGTCAGGAAGGAATTTCCCCAGGTCAGATTAGAAGACACCCAGGTCTTTTCCTACATTTCTCTGCACTCTGGGGCTGGATCACTTGCAGGCTTAAACTAGTTTAAATGGGGGATTCTCTTGAAGGTCTTTTTAAACCATGGTTTAAAGAATTCAGTAACTCAACAAGAGGTGGTAGATTTGTTACAGGAGTGTGTTGGTGAGGGTATGTGGCCTGCAGTGTTGCAGTGATCCTCAACCAGTAGATCATGATCTATTTTTGAAGGGTAGTTGACCTTGAAACCTATGAGTGTTGTGCCATCTGCTGGGGAGAGGTTGGACTAGACTAGAAAGGTGATGGTCTCTTGTGACCCTAAATCTACAACCGGAAGTGGCACATGTTAAGGTCTAGGCAGGAAAATGTCACTCTGCTGCCACTGGATGGTAATGAAGGCCTTGTCAGAAATACTGAGTGGTGTGATGTATAGGAGAGATGCCAAAATCTACAGCTAACTAATGGCCGAGGCCATGGACCATTGAAAGATGAATGGTGCTGTTCACATCTTTATTACTTCAGGCTCTGAGCAGACACTCAAACAGGCATGGACTGTGGTATGCTTGAGGTCAGTGCTGTTTCTAGCAGTGTATTGGCTGGAAGCAATTTTTTAAAAATTCTGTAGCCACAGAGTTGCAGAACTATTGCACTGACTTATAAACCTTCATGCCTACAGAGGAGTGGTACACTCACTTCCCTCCCCTCTTAATGAGGTTGGCTGGGCTAGGTGGTGGGCCTTGTGCTACATTATCATTAAGGAGGCTGACAAAGGTGGTGCAGTTGTCGTCATGAATAAATTGGATTACGATCAGGAGGCTTATAAACAACATTCTACAAACCACTTTCCTCTGACCCCACTGAGGAATACCAAAAGGAATTACGATGCATACTCAAACTTCCTAAGACAGCACAGGAACATATAAAGACAAACACCACCAGAACCACAGCCAGGTATGTTCGTTCTACTACCTAAAATCCATAAAAAAGAAACCCTGGATGCCCCATCATCTTAGGCATTGGCACTCTTACCTCTGGCTATGTGGCCTCCCTCCTCAGACCCTATGTTATCAACATCCCTAGCTATCTTCGAGATACCATGGACTTCCTGAGGAAAATAGTCCATTGGTAAGCTTCCAGAAAACACCATTCTGGCCACTGTAGTTGTAGAAGCTCTTTACACCAACATCCCACACAAGGATGGATTACAAGCTATTAGAAGAACCATACCAGATGATGTCACAGCACAGCTTGTGACTGGACTTTGTGCTCACCCACAACTACTTCAGATTTGAGGATCATTTATATCTCCAAATCAGTGGCACTGCTATGGGCACCCACATGGCCCCACAATATGCCAACATCTTCATGGGCAACTTAGAACGTTTCCTCAAGTCTCATCCCAAAACACCTCCTCTTTACCTATGCTACATTGATGACATCTTCTTCATCTGGACCCATGGCAGGGATGCTCTTGAAGATTTCCACAGAGATTTCAACAATTTTCACTCCAGAATAAAATTGAGCCTGGAACACTCAGGAAACCCACTTTCTGGACACTACAGAACAAATCACGGATAGATGCATCAACACTACCCTGTTCTGAAAACCTAGTGATTTGGTATAGTTACCTACATCCCTCGAGCTTCTGTCCTAAATACACCACAGGATCCATTGTCTACAGCCAAGCCCTAAGATATAATCACATCTGCTCTGATCCCTCAGACAGAGACAGACATCTTGAGGATCTCTATCAAGCATTCTTGAAACTACAGTGCCCGCCTGGGGAAGTAAGAAAACCAACTGACAGAGCTAGACAGGTACCCCAAAGTCATCTACTACAGGAGAGGCCCAAGAAAGAAAACACCACTAGTCACCACATACAACCCTCAAGTCAGACCTCTGCAACAGATCATTAAGGACCTACAGTCTAATTCTAAAAGATGATCGCTCACACTCTCACGTGTTGGGAGACAGACCTTTCCTCACCTACAGCCAGCCACTCACCAGCAACTACAGATGTAACAACAGAAACATTAAAGCAGGCACACACCCCTGCAGCAAACCACGGTGCCAAGTCTGTCCACATATCTGTGCAATAGATACCATCATAGGTCCTAATCAAGCCAGCCACTCCATCAAAGGCTCATTTACCTGCTCATCTACTAATGTGATTTATGCCATCATGTGCCAGAAATGCCCCAACACCTTATACATTGGACAAACAGGATGATCCCTGCACAAAAGAATAAATCAAAACAAAACAAAACAAAAAAACAGCTGCTGAGCATTTCCATCTTTCTAATCACTCGATAAATGATTTAACGACTGCACTCGGACATCAATGGGACATCAAGACTTCAGAGAAACAGCTGAACTTGAATTAATATGCAAATTTCAATCCTGCTTTCACAGAATTTATCGAGACTATGGGTTCTTCTCCCATTACAAACAGTAATTTTTTGACTTCAGGCTTCCCAGGGTTTGAACCTAACAACTGCTCTCATTTGCTGTTAGTGTATGACCTGATCCTATGTTTTACACCCCCCTTGTATTTATTTTCATTCCATTCTGTAAGTTCACCTATCTTCGAAGCATCTGACAAAGTGGGATTTTCTCCCACAAAAGCTCATGCGAAAAATAAATCTGTTTTAGTCTGTAAGTGCCATATGACTACTTGTGTGTTTTTGTTTTTTTTTGTTGTTGTGTTTTGCTGGACTAGACTGACATGGCTATTCCTTTGGAAATTTGACAAGGTGGAATCCTGTCAGTCTTAAAGCAACGCTAATGGTTCTCTTTGGCACTAGCCATTTCTAAGCATATCCAAGTAGTAAAATGGAGGGGCTGTGTCCAGTGGGGAACTGTCTGCTTTAAAAGAGAACAAACACTGAAAGGGCGATTTGATAGGCATGTCATTCTTGAGTTTACAGTAAGTAGTAATCTAAATAGGCTTACTGGTGAAAACCCCACTTTGTACCTAGGCCACTTAGACCTAAAGTGAAAGTTAGGGAGAAATACGCTTCAGTTTTCAAACAACCTCCCATCTGGATTACAGGATTTCAGTCCTGTTGTACTGATTGTCTTGGCTAGTAATTACCAACTGTTGTGACCACCCTCTTTTAGCAATGCTATACACTAGCTTCACATGCATTCTGTGAGCTTTCAGTGTGCATTCCCACCATGTATACAGTTAAAATGTTTGTTACCAGAAACATGTTGAGTATGGTGAATGGTCTTCAATGTTTTGGTGGGCTTGCTTAGTGATAAACTTTACCAAAGTTGAACAATAAACTTACTGGGATTATATGGCTGCAATTTGAGGGTGGAATCTGAGCTGTTAATTTCTTAAAGCAGATCCTCGAGGCACATAGCATGTAGTATTGTTCAAGCCTTGGACTAAATGAAATTAGGTCCTGTGTGTGTACCAAACAACTGGTCAATTTCAAATTGTCTTGTTTGTGGATCACAGACCCCCCCATTTGAAAAACTGCAATAGGTATGGAAGACGGTGTGTGGTTTTAATGACAGTGTACTTAGTTTTAGGGCTTGTCCATGTGAGGAAGGTAATGTGGAAGAAGCCAGGGTGCACGTTTTCAAGTACGCATGCTATCCTCATTTAATTCTGTGTGGACACTTACTTCAAAGTATACTAAGCAAGAACACACAGACACTTCCAGTGAAGAATTAAGGATGCCCCCATAGGGAATTAGTGCAGAGTAGCTAGCATGTTTTAAATCCAGTTTAGTTAGTTTTACTCTGCAGTAACATCCACTGTGTGCAGACAAGTTCAGTCTGAACTCCATTTCATGTTATGAATTTTTACTGTCCTTTGCAGTAGTGAAAAATGTTAAAATTGCTTTCTGATCCTTGATTGAATTTAGAAGGGTTTGTGCATTTTAGGAGAGCAAGAGAAGAGGGGTGGGGGAAGATTAAGCTTAAAATCTTTGTAAGCAGTATTTCTTCTGTGGCAGTACTTTCCCCTTGCCCCTTACTGCTAAATCATGCACCCACATATAGTTGCCATCACGTTTAGTGAGTGATGTTTAGCTGAAACTTTAATAAAATAAAACAACCCCACAGATCAACAGGAATCAACAGCATTTTGCAAACTTCTGCTGAGAGCACTTGTCTGTTTGCGCACTTTTCTGAATGGTGTGTTTCTGCTCTGTGTAACTTGTTAATGTTTTGCTATAATAATTTGGTAGTTTACTGAGATTTCTTTTCAAAGTGGAGATCTTGTACACAATTGGGCAATAGTAAATGTACACACTGGCAAGAGCTTTTTTGTGATTGTCCATATGTATGCTACATTGGGGGTGGAAGGGCATGAGATACAAAGATTTTTTGAATAACACTTTCTGTGAGAGCTGTGCCTGTGCCCTGCATAGCCTCTGGTGTTCTGCGGCTAAAGGCTTAAAGAGCTGTGTGACTTCAAGTGTGCTTCAGTTCCTTTCTATCTCCCCCAGCCGCAAGTATCATGTAGAGATTAATGGGGTCTCCCTCTGATCCTCTAGTATCTCAGTTTTATGTCATCTTTTAGAGATGGAGTTATTTAATGACTATCCTTCTCTGGAAAAGTAATGGAGAGAGCTAAAACATAATGTCAAGTCCACTGTGTACTGTGTTGCACAAAGACAGTACATCTTACCAAAAGCTTTTGGTAGGGATTTGATGTCCATTCTAGGATTGTCATTGATGGACAACATTTCTTAAATCAGTCTTGGATACATTGGTATGATGCTCCATGGTTGCGTTGTATCAGTGGCTGACAGTATTGTAGTTTGTAAAGAGTGAGGATTATAGACAATTTCTGATTGCAGTGAAAATAAAGCATAGGTATAGTGAAACACCTACTAAAAAATAGGATGCAGGCAGGACTTGCAGCCAATGGGCAAGCTGTGCAAGCAGTCGGTGAACTTCATTATTGGGAATCGTATTTATCCAGCCGAGGAGATTGTTTTAAAGGAATCAAATTAAAGATGACACAGCTATATACTCCCTTAAAATGTGGGGAAAGTAATGTTCATAGATGCAAATGGTGGAAAAAAAGACTTTTTTCCCATAACAATTTATGCATGAGGATTATGTGGAGTTAAGGCTGCTAATAGAAGGAAAACAAACTCCTGCACTGTGATGGCAAAAACTCTTGCATCTCGCTTGTATAGGGGAGAAAAGATGGATGCCTGTTAGAGAAGCAAATCCCAATGTCAGATAAGTTAACGATTTGAATGTAGTTTGGTCACGTTAGGCATGGAGAAGTTCCAAAGGGATAGCTGTTTGTCTAATTCAGCAAAAGAGTCCTGTGTCAATCATGCAATAAATAAAATAGTCTTTAAAAGTGCTGCAGGACTTCTTGTTCATTTAAAGTTGAGGAAGTTACAAAAAGAATGGTAGAGGGATTATTGGAGCAGGTGACAGCCAGGCAGGAGATGGATGGATGGCTTATGCACAGCAGATAACCAAAAAGTTAGCTGTTAAAGGCTCCACATTAGTGATGGATTATGAAGATTTCTGAAAATGTTGCTATGATGATGCTGATTATTCAGACATGGATAAATGGATTTACTTAGAAATTCTTGCCTAAAGCTATTGCTGAATGCCACTTGAATCAATCATTCTACCTGCTAGTCGTCTTTCCTAAGCCTCTGACTAATTAAGAGGGAAATAAACTCCTTACCTTGTATGTGAGGACTCTTACTAATTGAACAGATTGAGACCATTCAGGAATTAAACTAGACTGTGTTTCCAGCTTTTGCTAAAGCTATGAAATGTTGGCCTGTGCCACACTGAGACCATCAAAATGAGTATCGGACTGTCTAAGAACTTGCAAGACATCGGCTAGCTTAGCCTCATCTATGCAAATCAGCATTTCTTCCTTCAGAGCTTAAACAGCCCTTGCAGTGTTAAGGGGCATTTTCCTTTTAAGATAGGGGTCTCAAACTCAAATCACCACCAGGGCTGCATGAGGACTACATTAGCCTGAGGGCCACACCACTGAAACCTTTTCATACAACAATATGGCATATGTTGGTGGCAATAGTGTCATTGCAGGCTGCAGGAAATAGCTTTAGGGGCTGCATGCAGCCCATGAGCCATGTGTTTGAGATGCCTGCTTTAAGAGATTTGCAGAGCAGCTATCTGGAGTTCATTTTCCCCATTCACCTAGTGCTTCTCATTTGTAGAGGGTTCCAGATTAAAATCCTCCTATGACAAAGTTGTTGTACAGCAGCTTTCGACATACTCCATCTCAAGCCATGCAGGTGTGTGGATGACTGTAGTGAAGGTATCAGTGATGACATACAGATGGACATCACATATCAAAGATCCACAGTTATTGTAGGTAACTATTTTTCCTTCATGTTCATGGAGCAGTTTTAACCGAGTAATTCTAGTGCTCCACTACTGAAGAGGTTTAACCTGAAGAGGTTTGCCTTAAACATTTTGTCTTAAAACAGTTTTATTCTTCATAATATCACTAAATGATATAGGGCCATCAGTTGAAATGATCATGAAATATAAGGGTTTGTCTTTAATGTGGTGGTTTGGAGTTGTACTTGTGCCCTTATGAAAGAAGGAAAAATTCTGTATTGCCTGTCAGTGCATACACACACTTTTTCATGAAGGGCACAAAAGAGGCTAATTTTCAAAATTAGGTCTGTAGTCTTGCATGGGTCTATTTTTGTAGCCATCTCTTTCCTCAGTCTCGAGTCCTATCCATAAAGTATATCAAAATGTCAGGATCTTTGACTGCTGCTGCTCTATGCTCTGATAATACATGTTGCTAATAATAAATAGCATTCTAATGGCATTTGTCTGAGTAGAATAAACATAGCCAATATTTCAGCTGAGCTGAGATGGGATTTCTCAAACCTTTGTATCAGTTTTTCATTTTATTTAAATACTCATGACCTGACTGGATCTCAGATCTGCTCCGGAGTTCTGAAATGTGTTAAATACAACAAACTTGTTTAGCCAGCTCAGGCTATTGCAGTACACGGGAGATTTTACACAGAGCAGCACAAATGTATTCTCCCTTATTCTGAATAAGTGTGTGTTTGCATCTAATTTGCTGCTGCTTGAGATTTCAGAGCAGATATTGTGCTACCATTGGTGGTTGTTTTGTTAAACTTTTAACAAATGCAGCAATTAAACTGGAAAACTTTCTATGTGGGAACGGGGATAATGGAAGCAGTTGTAGTTTTAAATATATAATGTGGCATACTTGTATAGGAGGATATGGTTAGAAACTGGTACACCAGTGTCATTGGAATCCCCCATATGTTCGTGTTCTTAATTTGGGTCAAGAGTCAGCTTGACAAGAAGTGCCTCCTCTTTGTGCATCTTCTGCACAATTTGAGAGGGTCAGCCTGAAGTTTCTGGAGAGTACTAGAAAGCCAACATATCAGCTCCAGGTTCAGCAAGTCTGTGGGGGTGTTTTGTTTTTTGGTTTTTTTTGTTTGTTTGGGTTTTTTTTGGTGGTTGAGCAATGGTTACTCCAGGTTGATTGGCATTTGGAGGAGGAGGAGGGGAGAGAGAAGGGAAGTCCTGTTCGAAGGTGCATGGCTTTAGGAGAAGAAGCAGAGCACTGGTCAGGAAGAGCCCTGCTGGTATAAAGATGTGGCAGGAGGAAGATCCTTTGCCCCCTTTTGGGCAGGGTATTTTTTCCCAGGCCTGGAATCCTGAAGGAAGCTGACCCTGCCAGGAGGGGAAGATTTAACTGGGTACAACCACACCCACTAGGACTATTGAAGACCAAGGACTTCCCCTGGAAAGGAACCCAGGAAGGGCCTCTCTCTGAACAGAGCCTAGACACTACATCATGGGACATGATGAAGTAACCCAGGGAATCTAGCTCGTTTTCTGATGCAGCAGAGGGAGACTGGGGCTTTCAGGGTCCCCAGATTGGGACCTGGAGTTGGAGGGTGGCACCAGGCCCCCATACGTCACTTGTCCCTCCAGTGGATGACCAGAGTCCCATCAAAGAGCTAAGGGCCTACAAGAATGTCAGGATGCAATGGTTTTCTGACTTACTGCTAGAAGGAAGCAGTGGACCCATGAAGATAAAGGAGGAGCTTTGCCACAAACTGTAGCACATGTTTGCCTGACAACAAAAAGGATAGTGGCTGTTGGATCAGAGCTGATGTTAATCTTTTGGTATTTGAGTTGATGTAGCTATCTATATTTTGAGTAGAAAATAATTGCATCCTGAAATACCACCACTGTCTGCATGAAATTAGGTGTCTTGTTTTCCTTCATTGGGGGGCGGGGGGACTTCATTTTATTTCCAGCTGCATGACTTTCCTGGAGTAAATGCCAGCATTTGGGTAAACACTAACATGAAATGAACATACAGGAGAATCTGCATTCCCCCCCCCCCACTTGGCATCACTGCTGCTCATCTCACGCTTTCTCAAGACAATTGTTTTCTACAATGCACTGAGTACTTATCCAAAGCCATCTGAGTTCCATAAACATTTTGAAAATGCAGATGGAGGATAGCATTTCACTGTTTCCTTTAAAAATAGTAATGTGCCAATCTTTAAATCACTGCCTGTTTATAAAGAAAAAAGGGGGGGGGAGAAGAGAATGGACACTGGAACCTTCTGGTCAAGAAGCTAGTCAGTCTTTCTGTAGTTGGCAGAATGCCTCTGGCATCTTCGAGCCACCTACCTTGTTGCATGAATGTAGAGTGTTAACAGCCTGAAATGTCAGCCTTCTTTGGCCGGAGTGGGTCCTTGTGCTCTCAGTTGTTGAGATATCTAGCTTGAAAATAATAGTGTTGCTTTCAACTAAGCAAGCCATTCCCAAATGATACCAACAGTATAAGCAGCAATATGAGCACCTTTATGGTATTTGCTATAAAGAACTTGTGTTCATTCCTGTTTTTCTATATTTGAATGCTAAAGAGTAAACACAGTTCTTATTTGCTCAAGAGGTGACTGGGCGGGCTTGTTTTGCAGACTTGTACGTTTAGGACCACATCATTCTCTGTTCAGGTACCAGACCTCAGTCAGAGCTCCTCTTCTGCATTCTAACCTAAAAACATTTTTCCCACCTGCATATCAGTGGTTTTGAGAAGCCAGTATTTTAGAGATACTGTTTCTATCCATTGGAAAAACTTTTGTAAGGTTCACGTTTCCTCCACTCCAGAGCAATAACTAAAGAAGCTGGTGCCCAGGGCGTGTTACAATCAGAATGCATGCCTTACAATAGCTGGCACCTGGAGCGATCAGCAGGGCCGTCCCTGGGGGGAGCAGGGCCCAGGGCGAAGCAGTTTGTGTGGGGGGCCCCCCCCATTTTAAACTTTGCAGCGCAATGTTCCCTCTAAGCCAGTGGTTCCCAACCTGTGGTCCCGGGACTCCCAGAGGTCCACAGACATGTTTGCAGGGGGTCTGCAGAGCCTCTCCCTACCCGGGGCTGGAATCCAGCTACAGCCCTGATGCTCCCTGCCAGAGCTGCCTTTCCCTGTCTGTGGCTGTATCCTGGCAGGGGAATGGAGCCACAGCAGCTCCCCAGCAGGGGCAAGGGCAGGGGACAACAGCTGCTGCGGCTCAGCTCCCTGGTGGTGCGGGCCAGAGTCTGCCCATGCAGGCCAGATTACGTAATTAGCTGGGGGGGGGGTCTGCAAAGATTTTTTTTTGTCACCGAGGGGTCCCCAACCTAAAAAAGGTTGGGAACTACCGCTCTAAGCTGATGATGCAGCTGAGCAAGTTCCCCACTGGTTCTCCAGGCCCCAACAGGCTTCCTCCCTGCTGCCCACTGGCTCCCCAGGTGCACCCATAACTTGTTCAGCTGCATCATCAGCTTAGAGGGAACACTGGGCAGTGTCATTTTTCTTTAAAATCATAAATGTCTAGCCCTCAGGCTAAAAAGTTGCAGAGAAGCAGAAAAACATGACCCGACTTTATCCTAAAGGCTCAAAGCCCAGAAGTCAAAGAAAATAGCTCCCCCCTCATTTATTATTTCTTTAAACATCTCTCTATTTAAGTGAGTTTTAATGATATATTTAAGCCAGACTTGTGACTGTTTTTGATGTTTGGGGTAGGCAATACTGAATGTGTCATGGTGATATTTCATTAACCTCACAGCCAAGTGGACAGGAGCATCTGGAGGTACTCTTCTTTGTGGTTCTGGTTTTTTGTTCAAGATGGGCGCACAATTTTACAAGTTTAGTAATTTTTCTTAAATCAAGTTTTTGTTAAATTGAAAATACAGAGAGATGCTATTTTTGGATAATATCAAGAAATAAATCCAGGTCCTCTCACCTTAAAGCACTGGATTCCAATTGTCTAATGCATGTTATTTCCTTTATGCTACCTGACTCTCTCCTTTCCTGTCTTAATTATATGTATTCATACATTCCTTGTTGCTTTGCAGGTGATGTAAGTAATGAAACTCAGGTACTGTTTGAGGATGAGAGGAAGAAACAAGGGACCTTTGCTCCTTTCAGATACCCTGATATAAAACAAATGAAGTCTTGTGGCACTTTCAAAGATTTTAAAAATTTGTTAGCTTGTAAATGTGCCACAAGACTCCTTGTTTGTTTCGCTAAACTAGACCCACACGGCCACAGTTGCTTTCCTCTTTGCCATGCTTTGGAACTGGTGCTCTGACTGCAATCAATGACAATGGGGCATACTTACAGTGCAGAAGGAAGGACAAAAATCTTCTTTAATGTGTTGATTGATGGCCATTAACCCTAAAAACCCAGTATTTCCATATAAGTGCTAGTCTGGGGTCTTCTCTCTCAAGTATAATAGATCATTGTCTGCACAGAGAAGTTTGCTCAAAAAGACATCTCTGAAGACTGAAAACTCTTGCTAAGTGTAGAAGGAAAAAAGTTCCGTAATATCTCAAATGCTTTCTAGAGTTGCTGATGTAAATTCAGAGAAGGTCCTGTTTTGTAAAAGATGGGGATGTGACATTCTCCTGACTTTGTCCCCCATTTGCTTGACTGAGGCTGGGTCCATAAGTTTTGTCTCAACACTTGCCCTTTCTCTTCCCCTCAGGGAGCAGTTGTGGGAAGGTGGCTACTTAAGTGAAGAGTTACTATAAGCAAATGCTGCCTGTCTGAATTCCCTTCCCTGACCAGCCAGAGCTGCTCCCTGGGCAGGGTAGCTCCTCAGCTTGAAGGTCCCTGCTCCCTTACGCCTGCCGGTTGTGTGGGACCCCGCAAAGCGTGAGGCCTAGGGCAGTTGCCCCTTTAGCCCCCCCCTTAAGGACAGCTCTGGCGATCAGTGGGGGAAACACCCGTTAATGGAGGCTCTCTGGTGTGCCTGGAGCAATGCCCCACTCATCCCACTATAGTTATGGCTCTGCTCCTCTCACCCATCCCAAAACAAACAAACAAAAACAAAAAACAAAAAAACCCACCATATGCACTCCTGCGCTGCTTCTGGATGTCTCATTGGCAGTCTCCAGATAGTTACCTCCATCCTTCTTTCTTGTTTCAAAGTCCATTCACTCTTTTCTCTGTGTGTGCTTCTCTTGAGCAGTGTTTGTCAAACTATGGGTCCAGACCCATCCGGAGTCACAGCACACACTGCTGATGCAACTGAGGCTGGAATGTGTAACTGAAAGATTTAACTGTTGGGTTGCAGTGCATAAATGACTCCCCCCCCCCCCAACTGGGTATATAGTTCAGCTGAAAGGGCAAGTGAGACAAGCAGTCCTTTCCCTCTGTTTTGTAGGAAAGAGGTGATCCCTGCACAAAATGTCTTTGAAGATTCTTGCCTAGCAACTTTCCAATCCTTTCTTCAGAGAAGCAGTGTCTCATTGTTCTGTTACAAGGCAGTCGAATGCTAAAATGCAGTAAAAGGACTTCCCACAAACCTTTAGGCAAATTGCATCTCAGAAGATGATTTTTTTTCCATCAATTTTGTCCTTCTAAATATCTTCCCTTTAGAGTCCTGTTTATGGTGATGGTGCTGTCATGTTTCATATTTTTAAGACCCTATTCACATTGATCTTGCTGATGCTTACTCTGATTAGTAAAGTGAAAAGGATGCTCCCTGAACTCTTCCCTCAACTCTTATGAAATATTAAGCAAAATAAGACTGGGCAGTAATGGAACAATATAGCTTAAACTGGTCCCTCATCTCAAATCCTTTATTAGTAAAACTCAGTGTGGTGTAGTGCAGATGTGAAAATGTTGGGTGGGCTGCAATTATCTGTTGTCCGGTTGTTGGCTGGTTACTGCGGCTTCAGAGGCACTTGGGGCATGCTATGACCAAGTACAACTTTGAGGGAGCTGTAAAAACTTGTTTGAATCAGAAGTTTTTGGTGGTTGCTTTTCAAAAGCTCTGATCATCTTACGAAAACCTCCAATAATGCTGTGCAAACATCCATGCTTATAGAAAACCTGAACTGTAGTCTTGGCTCTATTTTTACCTATTCTCTTCTGTATCCACCCAATAGAATGTAGAGGTGAATTCATCCCTGCAGCTTTGGGCTGTACTTTCCGTACACAACTGAAGTACTTGTTTCTGAGAACTTGTGAGAAATTCATGTAGAGACTACCAGGGATTACTGTGAAACTGAATAGCAGCAGAACTGCTAATCTTCATCCCCTGCTCTTAGAATACAGCATTTAGAACCCATCACTGAGTCTCCATAATAAACAGCAGACTAGATCAAGAATTACTGTGAAAGGATTTGGTTTTCTGAAGGGTCTTTAGGCTTCCTTTAGCAAATGTAAAGTAGCTTCCAAGGTATGTTCACAAAAATCTCCTATAGCCAATGATTAGAACATTGTGGCTTTTTGCAAAAGGCAGATGTCCTGAGTTTTGTTTATATAATAAGCCAAATGTGAGATTTCTCATGTTTTGTATATGTTGGCAGGCTTTTGAACAGTGGTTCTCTACCTTTTTATGGGTCACAACACACTTGGCAGGACACTGCGACTCGGCAGCACACACAAACCTCCTCCCTCCAGGCCAGTTCCAACTACCTCCATGTCTCGGTGAAGCACTCTGTCCCAACACAGTAGTTGAGAACCACTGCTTTAGAAAAGTGTTTTTTTGCCTAATCAGCATGACTGACTAAGTTGAACTCCTTGAGGTTTGGGGGCACACTGAGGATGGCAGTTTTGTAAATACTTATCTCCCCTCTGCATCTCATGAATCTGGGCACCTTTCCTCCACTCTTGCAAGGGAGGTGTCTAGCAATTGGAGGTCTGAGTAAGAAGGAAACGATTCCTTTCATAAGTAATGCTGGCTTTTGATAGTTCCACCAACTCAGACATCTCTCCCATAATCTGGATTGAGTTTGGGGAGGGGGTAAGGGGTGGATTGAAGATTTAGAGGGTGTTAGTTCAAAACAAAAAGCAAAGAAGCTTTCAAAAAAGAAACAAAACCTGGGTGGGGAGGGAGGCTTTTGGGTGTAATATATGGCAGCAAAACTTGGCAAAAGTAGATCTGTGAACTGAAATAACTTATTGGAGGCCACATCTGAGAATTTGTGGCAAAACAAAATGACCTATGACAGTTCCATCATTACAGATAAGTTGCATTTTTATACATGTGTATAAATTTGCTATTGTAACTGGACACAGAGCTTCTGTAAAGTATCTCATCAAGATCAATTGATGGTTTCTGCATAGCATACCATTTCTATTCAAGTTTCTAACTTTTTAGTTAATGAAGTTGGTATGATTTTGATGAGATTTAACTTGGGGTGTTGAAATCCTACTGTGCAGTTTATTCCCACAGCTCTTTATCTTCCTCCTTCACACCTCTCCTTGAAGGTGATCCGATGTATTTAATTTGTGGCAAACTGGGGTGTAAATTTCCCCCATGTTAGCCTGTTGTGCACTGTGTCCCTGTGTCCACTGCTGCTGTGTGAATGAGTTTACTACAGTGCTGTTGTTGCACGGAGATGTTGAGTGTGTCATTTCATTAGCTTTGGTGTGGAACACATTTTGCTTATACTTGAAACTTTCTTTAAAAATATATAGATGTATACCTAAAACTACCAAATAATATAAGGGAACTTTCAGACTACAGTGTGCTGTGGAAGAATGACAAATTGGCTTTTCTTTCTTGTGTTCCTCCAAAGAACCAATGCAAAATACATTTTCTCTTTTTGGAGAAATACGAACCCTTCTGGCGTTCAGTGTTGAAAGCTATAGTAAGAGGGGGTGGGACTACATGACCTCACACAGTCCCTTCTAAACCTATGATTCTATGAATACATTGCAGATGTACTACCTGAATGGTTTCAGTAATTTATGGGGGCTGTGTGGAAGAGGCTCTGGTGTAAAGATTGTCAGCTTGTTTCTGGCAATACTGGCAGTTTCTAGGTATTCTGACATTGTTCTCTCCCATGTAAACCCCCAGTACCCATCTGCTCCCCCACACGCAAAGTTCCTGGGATTTGAACAAATTAATCTTTTATTTAACACACTTGCCTGCAGAGAGTTCTCGTTGCTAGTGTTTTGGGCAAAGGTATTGCTGTCTTTAGTGATTATAGCTCATATTTCTGTGTAGGTATTAACTCACTGGCTTATTTTTTATAAAGAGAAAGGTAATCAAGGATCAGATTTGCATAGGCTATTGCTATCTGTCAAGATAGCCATGTTGTCAGACTAAGCTCCAAGGTAATGCAGCTTTAATAGATGGGGTTTCTCTTTCGGTACGCTCTACCTGGAGTTGGTTAGCAATCTTATTGACTTGTATATCCTTAAGACAGTCACTCCTGGGATGCAATAATGGGGATTTTTATTAGTAATAGCCTGTGTCTGCAAAAGTGAGTACATTATCAAGCAAAGATACTACTAAGAAAGTCTAATGAAGTAGCTTTTAGCTATGCAAGATCCTAACAAGCTTGCAGGTGGTGCAGCTGTATTAAACAACTGTCAAACCTTGTTATAGGTAAGAACTTTGTAGACACAGAATGGATTATTAAGGCTTTCAGGTTTTGCATGCAAGTCCAGTTCTTGGCTTTTTAAGGGTACTATACCTACATAGAAGTGTTGCTAATTATTGAGTTAGCTGGTCTTCCATTTAAGGTTAAACTTTAAATTACAGCACAAGTGTTTGACAGTGACTCCCAGATGGTTCTCCATATTGTGCAAATGTCTTAAGGATGGGCATAGGGTATAAAATTTCAGAAATTGGGAGGGGGTTTGGGTGTGTGCATAATTCTACTTGTATTTCGTGTGAAGTAGGGAAGAGATTTATTTTTTTTAAATACTCAGAATGGGTCTAGGGTTTGTTAGGTTAATTGTAAGTAAAAAATCAACCTATTAAACTTTTTTTTAATGCTTCTCCAATTTTGAGATTTCTTCAATGATCAGATTTAACATTGGTCTCTGCCTCTGTTAATCTCTAATCTTTGTGCTGTCTAATACTGTGGATTCAGATTGTTTTAATCGGAACTACCCTGTATTTCTAATGTGTACCACTTCTTCAATGACAATTTTTGGGATGTCATATGAAAATTCATTTTATATTGTAATACTTCTGAAACCCACTCTTAATGACACTGGTCACTAAAAAATAAATAAGACAACCTGAGGCAATTTCAAAGATGCACATTTTAGTGTGTGTGACAAATGACTTAGATTTTCACATTGACTCCTCTTGTACATTATGTATCTGACTTAGTTAAATGTGTTCTACCTTTTACTATTTGCACTACATAGCTAATGTAGCTGCAGGAGCTAAATTTTATTTATCCTTGTACATTAATAGAACTGTTTTTTTAGGAGCCAAAGACCTTATTTAATTCAACAAGGAGTTGTGTGGCACTTTAAGACTAACAGATTTATTTTTTGCATGAGCTTTCATGGGAGAAGATCCCACTTCCTCAGATGCTTGGGCTAACTTTGCCCATACACCAAATGGTTATGATTCTAGGAGGTTCATGGAAACATGTAATGTTAATTTCAGTATCAAAACAGAAGCGCTGAAGGCTAGAAATAAAACATCTGAGATGGAAACCAACCTTTGGGGTTAAAAAGTAAACTTGAATGTCTAATACTACTATTCTAAATATACTTGAGTGATTAGAGTTCAGGATTCATCTGCTGGGTATGACAACTATATGAAGTATTATCAACAGAGGTTTTAAAGAGCTTGTTAAAAGGAACATCATTAATTCAAAGAAAACTTTGAGTGGGGAATGACTCCTGCTTCATTTTTCTGTGGAAACTTGGTGTGCTTGCTCATGAAAGCTGGAGCTGAGATGACTGGAAAAGCACAGAAGGATTTATTTTGTCTTAGGAGCGGTAATCAAGATGGGGGGGGTAGAGTCTTAAATGTGCATGCACACTGCCAGTTTTGACTTCTGTACGTTAAGTTAGATGTGCTTTAGCCAAAGTTCAAAAGCAATTCACTCCACTTTTGTTGTGTGTTCAAAATCAATAGGAGCTAGATTAGGCAGATCAGTCTCGATCTTTGCTCACTTTAATTCCAGCAGGGGATTAATCCACCCCAGAAGTCTAAATGCTCCAGACTGCATGGGATCATGGACAATATTAACTTTAACATAGCTAAGAGTATAGTAATGAGCATCTACTGTGGTTCATAAATAGTCTATATAAACAAGACCAATCCCTTTACAGAACAGCAAACTTCCTGAAATAACTTAAATGCCACATACTGACCATCCAGATAGGTTCCACAGGGAACTTTTAACCGGTCTTAGGCAGAAACAATGGCAGCATGTGGCTACTCCATTTTCCATAATGGGGCAGTGATTGCTGTACAGGAATGTCTGTCAGGGCGCTAAGCTTTTTCATATAAAACAAAATGTCAGGAAATGAGAGCACTTCCCAGATGGTAAACACCTTATTGCTTTTGCTTTTATAAACACTCACTTGAATTTCATACCCAGCCTTTGACTCTGTTCCATAGTTGCTTGCACTTGTGCTGCAAGCCGCGGTCTCCATTCCAAAGAAGAACCCTCTGACTGGTGCACAAAATGGTTGTGTGGCAGCTAGCTTCTACATCCCACTGTTCATCCTCTGAACACTGGTCAGAGAGCCCTCTTTCAAACAGCAGCTGGCAGGTGGATTTTTTTCCCCTGCATGCACTTCAAAATTCAGGCCACAGTTCCTTAATTCTTGACACACGATGTGCATTGAGGGCTCGTGACAGATGACCTAGAGCAGAGGATGAGTGCAAGTAAAGGAATCTTGTAGCCCCCTCCCTACAACCATATCGTTCTCTTTTTATGTATAAGTGCTGTAATAACCCTTGGGGAGGAAGGGGTTAACACTCTGGTCAGTGAGTCCCAGGACAGCCAATAGGAACGAAGCACAGCTTTTTGAATGGGAACAGCAGCCTGGCCTGGGCCTGTTTGGATGCAGCAGAGCTCCTGGAAGGATCAGGAGGAGGCCAGAGGGGCCTGAGGAAGAATCCAGCAACATCCTTACCAGAGATAAGTTAAATTTGTTACTGACCAGGCGTGGGTAGAACAGGGAATGTTTACTTAGACGCGGTCAGGGTATTTTCTTTGTTTTTGGCTTGTTTTTTTGATTTCTCTGTGCTAAGCACATGTAACCCAACCCCCCACCCCACTACCCTGTAACTACCTAAGTTAATTCCCAGAGAAGCAACTCTCTGTGTTTATCATCTGTTCTTTTTGATTAAAGAGTTTACCTTTTAAGCAAGTTCTGGTTCTGTGACCTGGAAGGCAAGAGGTTTGTGTGCCTGTGCCTTAGACTGCACAGGCAGCTACTAGAGGGAACCCTGTTCCAGTTCCAGCTCATATTGCAGCTGGGGTCCAGTCACTTTCCTGAAGGAGAAATAAAGAGGATTGCAAGTACCTCACAGGGAGGAATTCCCAAGTGCGCCTTCCTGGGTCACAAGGGGTTTTTTTGCATTTGGGTGGTGGCAGCGATACCACTCCAAGGCCAGGAATTGGAGGCCTTGGAGACTTTTAAGAGCAGGCTTTAAGGCCAGTGGCTTTCCTGGCCTGTTGCGGGCCCCCACCTTCTGCACTCAGAGTGCCAGAGTGGGGAAAAAGCCTTGACAAATGCCTTCCTGTTTGTTAAATTATGGGTGGTTTTTCCAGCATGTGTACTACAAACAAGGCAGAAAGAACAGTATCAAGGCAAATCCTTAACTGTGAAGACATTCAGATTTTGACACTACTTCAAAGATTCGAACCCTATAGTAGCGTATGCATTCTTACTCGTTGGCTTGGCCTTTTCACAGTATTTTAGGAGGTTGCCATTTGGGAGAAGAAAAACTGGCTCTAAACCTTGGCTTTTCTTTAAAAGTAAAACTTTCAATGCAAAAATAAACATTACATGACTGATGGCAAAAAGATGTATTAATATTCACTGGAGATCAGTATATCGGCCTTCAATCAAAGGCTGGCTGACAGGTGTTCAAGGAGTAATTGTATTAGAAAAGACAACTTACAAAGCTAGAGGAAAAGCAGCACAGATCTGAGACTTGCTGCTGCTTTTTACAACCAAACCAAAAAGTTTTCAGACCTAGACTTCCTGTTTTCCATATTCTGTATGTTAAAATAAATCTTAATTTTAGAAATACAGCTAAACAGGTACCTATTTAAAATACAATTCCCAAAAATAATGGAAATTCTTGTGCATATTTTTAAAAAGCTTTAGGTTCTGTCCTTGCTAATCTTGTTCTGTAGTTCATTTAGTTTTTGTTTTAAATAGTTTGAGTATTCACGCACATTCATCTTCAGAATATCTGCTTTACAAGTGAAATGTTCTAACTTCTGAATTCAAGTGAGGCTTTTAAATATATCTTATCCAGATATTAAACAAGGTTGTTCTAGGTTCGTAGGTTTTGGGGTTTCTTCATTTTATACAAGATATATTCAGAGTTGGATGGAATTACTTATTGTAGTTCTGTGCACTACTGCTTCACTGTTTTAGGTCATACATACTTCTCATTCATTCTTTTCTTTCCCGTGCCGAACACAGCCAATCTTTTGTTAGCTTTGTTCACTATCTGCTTCTAGAGGCTGCATCTATGCAGTATCTGAATATAGTGAAAATTAAACTTATTGTTTTTAGACTACATCAAGATCTTGAATCATAATGGAATTTCAGTGTAGATACACTCCCTTCTATAAAAGTTAATGACGCTGCATCTCCTACAGGTTTTAGCTGTTAATAAGATAAATAACTGCTTTAGGAGAAATTGAACCCTGGAATCAATTCCTGAAAGGAAACCACTTAATCAAATCTACCATGCAACTTGTTTAAAAATCAATATTTTTTACTTTTGTGCAGTGTAGATTCAATTTTGCTTTCAGAATACCTAAATACTTTTAAAAGGGGGTGTAAAAGCTTGGTTAATTATAACAATTGAAGCATTTTTTAGCCTTTTGGTTCTAAGTATTTCAGGAAATAAGTGATCACCTTTAATTTTCAATTATATAATATTTACACTATGGCTTGTGTATTATATCTCGACTTTAAAGATTTCTATAAGATGAACTAATTGCTCAGTGTAGCTAAATGGTGATTCTTATTAATGACTTCCAAAATGTAGATTATGCAGCTTTGGGTAAGAAATTCCTTTTGTGGAACTTAAGACATCTCTTTCCAGAATGTTTGGTAACTCTGGCTTGAACTAGGACAGCCAAAAGATACAAAGTGCAACAGTAAACATTTTAGATCCTACTGTGGACTTTGTAAGGCTTTCATCTAGAGCTGTGCTCTAGAGGCACTTAGGGCTACAAAGCAAACCACTGGTACTCTCTGCTCCTTTATAGGAAGGGAGGACCTTGGAAGAATCACAAAGTAGTTGTTGACAGTGCATTGAGATGATAAAAGAACCATCATGGAACTAAGAAATAACTGTATCCAGGTCTAAAAACAGAGATGTTCCTTAAATTAACCTTGAGGCAGTCAAGCCAGGAACCATGTATTTCAAACTTAAACCAGAAGAGGTTTCCACATGAGTGTTGAACCTTGAAGTCTGTCTCCTTGTATTTGTAGAGAAATCTGGAGAAATCTTTTACTCAACACTGAACAAATGCACAAAATTCAAGAAGTCCCAGACACAAAGAGCTTCTCCAGAACCTTCCAACATTTACCAAGGGAATTTTCTAACTTCACTAGAGTTCTTATATGCTCACTTCTGCTTTCCAGTTGGGATCAGCAGCTACGATCTTCAGGACTACTCTTGCTAGTTACATAGCCGGTACAAAACACTCCCACTGAATACTATTTTTATGTTCAGTCTCTTGGCTGTCTCTCTACAGAAGCATTCATTGCCATCATTACTAAACATCATAGCTAATAGGAAGCCACTTTTAATAACTTCCTTATCTGTGATTTCTGCAGTTCATAATGCCATCGACAGCAACGGTTCAAACCTGCCCGGAACTTTGACTTGTAGCTAACCTATAAAAGATCCAATATATTACTCACTGGGGAAGGTGATGGGAACTTGAAAACTGCAACTGGAGGCTTGTCATGGGATAAGCCTATAGTGCAGTGTTCATGGTAAAGTCTCTCAAACTGTAGAACAAGCACAGTTATACTTGTCCTGCCTTGAGTTCACTTGAACCTGAGAATTCTGGAAAGATTAATCCTACCAAACGAGTCTAAAAGGCTGCACAGTATGACCAAGAGGATCTTAAGACTTCCTTCACAAGTGTCTTACTATAGCCCCCAAGGAGCAATACTCATTATGGATGTTGGCTCATGATGGGAGGAAGTAGTACATTTTTGTGGCAGTTTTGCTTAGGGACTGCTACTTGAGCAAGAAAGGTGTAATTTGCTGCCACCTGTGCAGAGAAGTTTATGCTGTGTGCCTGATAATTTCTAGTTTCAGTTGGTAATGCAGAGCAATGTCTATCACGTGACACTGACCTCCATATCTCATTGCAGTTGATGGCAGTGGGATTGAGAGAGAGTTGCACCAGGGAAAGCATAGTAATGGTGGTGGGAGGGTTATAAAGTTGTATAAGAAGGCCATGTTTGTCATTTGGTTGACAGTGTACTTGCAGGGCATTCTGCATATGAAATCAGACCCTCTCAGCTGAGGAACTGAGTAGCCTGGCGAATCTCTGCAAGATCACAGAAAGGTAGAGCTTGAAGGGGTCTCAAGAGATTTGGCCCAGCTATACCTACACCATCCTTGACAAATGTTTATCCAAAATGTTCTTGTAAACCTCCAGTGATGGGAATTCCAGACCTCCCATGGAAGCTTATTTCAGGATTCTCTCTTCATAGTTTATCTTAATTTTCCTAAAATCTAACCTAAATCTCCCTTGCTACAGATTATTTCTTGTCCTTACAGTGAAAGTGGGGGTCACTCATCTTTAATAGACCTCAGATGTTGTTCTTTCTCATTAAACGCATGCAGTTTTTAACCTTTCCTTGGAGGTCAGGTTTTCTGACAGTTTTTTAAAATTCTTTTGCTTTCCTTTGGACTCACTCCAGTTTGTCCTCCATGTTTTAGTGTGGATTCTGAAGTCTCAGAAGTGGATTCTGTACTCCAGGGGTGTCGAACATGTGACCAGTGGGCTGAACCTCTTCCATCTGGCCCTAATAAGGCAGGGGTGTGTGGTCTCACCTACCATTCCAGGATTCTGCAAAGGTGTTGGGTCTTGCCACATTGTGAAGCATTGGCTATGTAAGACTGCACTCCACAAGACTTTCTCCCTAATAGAGAGTGTGGTATCATGGAGTGCAGTTTCACATGCACAGCACTCTGTGATGCCAGGAGAGTGCCCCAGTTTTTCAATTTGATATGTACATCCCACTTGAAGTACATCTAAGTCAAATCTGCCCTGCCATAGCTAATGAGTTTAACACCCCTGCAGTGTACTCCATCTGAAGCCTCACCATTGCCAAGCAAAGTGGGACAGTTACCACCTGTCTTGCATGTGACATGTCTGAATAGTGCCAGGACATTTTAGTTTGTTTGGAGCTGTATCACAACATTGCCCCATTCAGTTTGTGATTCACTATAAACTCAGAACTTTTTCTACAGTAGCACTGTCTAGCCAGTTATTCTATATTTTAGGGTGGTTTTGTTTTTCATTCTCTTGATTTCAAAACAGTTCTCCACATGTAGAGCTGTTGAAGAGTTCTAATCTTGTTTTTCCCGCCTCTGGTGCTGTTTGTGTTTCAGTATGCTCTCTGCTGCATCATCAGTAGCTAAGAAAAACATTGAATAGTACTACATCAAGGCAGATTCCTTTGCAACTTCACTAGGTATATCCTTTCCCAGTTTCATGGCAAATGAATTTTTGAATAGAATCTTTCAACCCCCTGAACTTTCCTCTATATTAATTTCTTCTAGGCCTCATTGCCCTAGCTTGCTTATAAGGAGGTCATGTGGGACTGTCAAGACTTACAAAAATCAAGATTGATCATGTCATCTCGTTCCCCTCATCTCCCCCCTCCACCCACCCATCCACTTGTTCATTCACCCTTTCAGAGAAGGTTGGTTTGGCATCATTTGTTGATAATTAGAGGTAGATAATCTGGATAACAGGATCTTTAAGACTGAGCTAGACCAATTTTGCCTCATTGGACAGCTATAAGGTTGCAAAGTGGCTGCTCCAGAAGGAGGACCCATTGATCAGTTGTGGATTCCCTTACCAGAGTGAACAAGACAGCAATACCATGTTTTCCTCTTTCCTTCTGTGAATTAAGATAGTGACCATCTAGTGAGAATAGATGGTTGTGGTGGTCTCTAATTTTATCTAGAAGTGTGTTTGGTTTTAGTGCTAGTGAATGTTCTAATGGCACAATTAATGTCCCTCCTTGTTGTGCTACTCAGTCAAGAGCCAATTTACAGTTAGGACCCAGGAAGCTTGAGCATAGTAAATATGGCTTCTGCACATTCTGAAGAAGCAGGAAGCTCAGTGTAGTCAAATCACTTCTCGGTTATAAAACTAACAAATATATATACTCTGAATTCTTTAGTGGATCGTTGCCCAGGAAAGAACATCAGCCATCTAGAGTGTGCATATGCCATTCATTCTTGTGTTCCTAGTAACTGAATGGATTTGAGAGGTAGGCAGTGAATGCACTGAAAGTACAAGTCCCTGCACTTCTTTTCACTGCAGTCATTCCCGCACCATCTGCTTCATATAGCATGATTTGTCAAAGCAGTGGAAAATACTAGTTTTATCTGAGACTTTCCGGATACCCCATTTGGAGTTTTAACTTATTTCTCCTTCTTTCAGACTTCTCCCACCAAGTGCAATGTAAATGACACTTGAACACAGCCATCAGATTTATGCCATCAGCATTCAGCAATTCACACATGCTTACTCCTGTATGCTTCATCCAGATATAGGGGACAGTGAGCTCATGAAGACATTGATCTTTACCTGGCTTGGAAACTACATATCCTGATGATAACTGAAATTCCTTGGAAGACCCTCTAGCTACACTAATTGAAATCAACTGCTAATTCTCTAATTGAAGCAGTCAGAAACAGAACTTTTATATAGCAGCTTCCTGGTTCAAAACACAACTTCACCATGCGTTTATAAATTGGACTTTGCTTCTGCTGGGCAGAAGGGTACTCCATCCTCTGATGCATCCTTAAATTGCCCAGTCTGTTTCCAGCCTAGTTTATTTCCACTTGTTTGTAAATAGGTAAACACTTATTTTTAAATACCAAGTTGCAGCTGTCTTTCCTATGTATAAGGGTTTACTGGATGCAGCACTAAAAGGTCGTTATTCTTGCTCATTTGTTTGGCACACCCCCCTCCCAAAGGCTACTTACCTGATGCTCCTTATCAGACTGGGGGTTAGGGTTATTGGCTCAGTGGTGCACGTTATCTTCAGTGATGCATATTATCTTCTCAGCAATATAAAGCTATGTAACATTTACATTACATAGTAGCTATGTTAATAAGGTACTCCAAAGTTAGGGTTACCAGGTACCAAAGCATGAAAAGGAGGACATTGGAGGACACATGGAAGAAAATGTAGTAGTCTGTTTTTAGGGGGTCCTGGAATGCTTCTCCCTAAAAATAAGGGTGTTCTGGGGCATTCCGGCATACTTTAACCCTTGTAAGTTAAAAGCCAGCCAAAATCATGTATTTTTAAAATGGGCATGAAGGTAAAAAGGAGGACATGTTCTCCTTTTGCCTGACATCTGGTGACCCTATCCAAAGCTAAACTCCTATGTCCATGATCAGCCAATGGTGGTTGATTCTTGCTGTGCAAAAGACTAAATGGAAGGCATCAATCCTTGCATGAAGGTCAGTAGATGTCTTAGGAGAAAAATTGACAGGTAAAACATGTCTATCAGGAAGATCATTGGGGACGTGAGGTGACTTAAAGGTAGGTGTGTGGGGGTGTATACACGTACACAGAACCATGCATCTTTTATCTGCCGTATCATATTGTGTATGCAGCAGTTCACAGGGAATTCTTAAGTCCCATTGACGTGTTCTTACTCTGAAGAAATTAGGTTAGCTGTTTCCCAATATAGGTATGAGATCAGAGGCAAAAAATAGAATTTACATTTGAAGAGTGTAACATCTGGAAGGAGACATCCTGAAACAAATTTCTATGGGAAGAAACCTGCAAACCTGTCTCATGGGAGATGGTTGACATCAGTTTGCAGTGCAGGATGGCAGGGGGGAGGGGCAGAGCCTTTTCAGTGTCAGGGCTTACAAGTAAGGTTAGCCTAGTCTGTGTGGTAGCTTGATAAGTTCTGGGTGCTGCATTTTTTTTTTTGAAAAACAGATGAATTGAAGAGGTTATAGAGAAGAGCAATAAAAATGACTGTGTGCTGGTGAGATTAGTTTTAATTGCAAAATACATATAGTATGTTAAGGTGACTTTGCCTTTGACCACAGAGTCACTTCTTAATCTGTAGTCTGTTGCTGCAATGGGGAGCAGGTGCTGGTTTAAATGAGAATGGTAGTTAAAACTCTTTTCTCTGTTAGGACAAGTCTACATGGGTTGAGTAGGTTAAAATGCCGAGAGCGTATCTGCCCTAGCACTGTTACCATCAGTGGCTGATTCAGTGCAGATAAAGGCCTAAAGGGGAGTGATACCCTGCAGATACTGTGAAAAGTGCAATAACTATTGGTTTGAGTTTGTTGTAATTAAGGGGGCTTGTTTTCCATCATGAGAATTAATCTTGCACAGAAATGATTGAGTAAAAGGTGGCATTCAGCTTAGTTAAAGGAGGTTAACTGGGATTTAATATGAATTGAGGGAGAAATTCAGGCTGAATGGGGGGGGGGGATTCAGGTAAAATGTATGTCTGTTGGGTAAGCTCCCATGAGAAGCAGTACCCCAATTTCTTTGCACATTTAAAACTTGATAGAACAAAACTCTAGCAACACTATAATAGGGCCAGTCTTATAATGGCAGAGGGAGATGCTAGAGAACCAAATAGTCATGTAATTTGAAGATATGCTTGTTCTGTACAGATTTGTGTGTGTACGTACCTTGGTTCCTAAGGCTTAGGAGAGTGGCATGAAGCATGTCTTTTAGAGGCTAATGTATTTATATTAATACCCTGAAAAGAATACTAGCTGTATTTCTCTTGGTAAACTATAATTAAGATAATGGATGGTAAATAGGTTGAAATTGCCCTTTTCCCCCATTTTATGGGGAGGTTTTTGCTAAAGAAATTAACCATGGTCAAAGGAAGTGAGATGGTTAGTAATTACTGATTTACTGAGTGTTTGAAAGCAAATACCCTAGATGGTGTAAAAAGCTGAGTTTTATATAAATATTCCTTTCAGTGTAATAACTTAAAACAAAGAGGTAACTGCTGACTGATGTAGTTGGGACAGAACTAGACTTATAAAATCTGGATGTTCAATCAATGTTCAATCAATCATAGGGTTGGAAGGGACCTCATGAGATCATTGAGTCCAACCCCCTGGGGATTGAACCCAGGACCTTCTGCATGTTAAGCAGAGGTGCTAGCCACTACACTCTAAACCGTGCGTAAATAAATCATAACTCTTCACCCCAATTCCTTTCTTTCTATTTAAAATATTTCACAAATTGGTCTCTGACCACTCCCCTCTAAAAAGGGCCAGAAGGGCCTAGCATTTTGCATGTGGGCCAGCTTTTCAATAAAATATCTGAATGGTGCATGGTACTGCATCCACCCTCAGCTGGAAAAGCAGTTCTTGCCTAAAGCAGCCAAAGAATCACTTATTTAAGTTTGAAGAGATCTTCCCTTGAGTCCCATTACTTCCATTGAAAAACCTCAAAGACTTGTCCCTGGAAGAAAAAAGGGAAATGTCTTTCTGCTCTCGGTTCACAATGCTTTATTCTATCTTCAGATATATTGCTCCTAGCTTAAATGAGACAATTTTAAGACTAGACAACATGCATCTTCTGTCACTCTGTGCCTTGTACTGTGCAACTTCTCTGTGGGTGGAATCCCACCAGGAAACCTCCCTCTTCCTGCTTTGGTTAATACAGGGTTTGTGATTCTTCCTCTGTAGCTGCATCTGCAGTGTGTTAAAATGCTTCCTTTGTAGTCCCCATTTATGAAGCAACTTCTCTATGATAGAGCTGGTTCATTTCTGTTCATCGCTACAGGTATCAATACTTGCATGATTTAAAAGAAAAAACATAGCATCAAACTCAATATGGTAGTGGACCTCTTGCGAATATACATACCTTTACTAAGACTCCTGGTGCCCCTCCTCAGTTATCTGTGTGCCATAAGTATATTTAATGGTTCTTAATTTGCAACTGCTTTACTGACCCAGATGAAAACTGTACTGCCTTTTCCCTCTTCCTAAATAGTACATGCTGTCTGTTCTATATCCGCCCTTTCCTTTTGATTAAATTGCTGAATTGGTTGACTTGACATGTGTAGACTGTTCACGGGTTGCTGTTCAGTAGGCATCTGCGTCATAGCTTTAAAAACCACAATTTCAGACACTAAACCAGATTCTCAGCTGATTCCTTCCTGCTTTGAAGTTGAGTAATACCTTGGCAACATCACATTAAATTAAAATTGTTCTTTTTAGTTGAGGGATAGTAGCTGACCTGGTGATAGGGTGGGTGCAATAAAGTCCAAAGAAGCAAGTTCAAATTCTAAACAAATCAGCTCTTTTCTACAAATGTGAATAGCCGCATGGCAGGATTCTTTTCATGGATTCATAAGAAGTTTTAAGGTTCCTTATGTTTTGAGGCTGTATACTTAGGAGGGGCCTGTTTCTGTCCTTATGGCTACAGAATCAAGCCCCATGTTGTTTTACCATCACTTCAGCTTGCCCCTTCTTTAAAGTGCATTTCAGCTACTTGGGCTCGAGCATGGGCTGTCCTAAATACTAGTTACCTAAAACATGGTGAAAATGTAATTAAAATGAGCCCTCATGACAGACTGTTCAAATCATTTCCTGCTTGAATCTTAAATGTGTATGTTGGATGGTGGTCCATTGCCCTGGGTGGACTTGCGCTTTTTTGTTTCAGCCTTCAGTATATATGGGAATTCTAATGGGCGTTGATGAAGGTCACACATTTAACTTTCCTGCAAGTAGCAAAAAGTATTCTAAGTTCCAGTCTCTGACATGACTACACTACTATCCATGACCACTTGGCCATTGTCTGTGTCTGGCTATTCACATTCCTCAGTTAGCCATTTATGAAGTAAGGGCAGGTGTGTTGAGCATGTGTGTGAATTTCCTTCTAAGGCAGATTGGGGATCTTTGATCTTTCTGCCCTTTGATTTCATCTTAGTCCCTATTCTACACCAGCCATTTCTTAAGAGGCCAAATCTTAGGAGTCATCTCTTGGATTCTTTAAAGTGAGTGATGCTCTTCAGTGTGTAGTGCAAATTTTGTCTAATCATTTCAGCAGTTGGGATTTTTACTTTTATGTTAGATGGATTTTCTTTCAGGCTTCATTTAACAGCTGTTTGTCTTCTGGACCTTGACCTCTTCTATAATCTCACCTGCCCTCTTAAAGATAGAGAAAATGTATTGCTCTAGAATAGCTTTCTGCCCAGAGCTCTGAGATACAGGGTAGGTAATGGTGGTCTCTTATCTCTCTTTAAAGGAGGAACAACAACAGAGAAGAAATCCATCCTTCCCCTACCCACAAGCTCCAAAAGGGGTAGCCGTGTTACACTAGTTCAGAAAAAACAAGTCCTGTGGCACTCTTAAAGAATAACACATTTATTACATGGACTTTCATGGGAGAAAATGCCACTTCATCAGATGCTTTGAAGATGAACTTGCAAAATGGGTGGAAAACAAATGAAGGGAAGAGTAAGTCAAAGGATCAGGTCAGACTGTGAAAGCAAATCAAAGCAGTTTCCCAGTGTTTGAATCTTAACAGCATATAGAGGAAGGTGAGGTGAAATCACCTGTTGTAGTGATAGATTAAAAAAAAAAAAACTGCAGTCCCTGAGGCAAGTGTCAAGCCTACCTATGAATTCCAGTTCTGTAGCTTCTGTTTGAAGCTTTGATTCATCCATTTGAGCACAATTATTAGCTAATTGTCAGTGGGGAGTGAGCGGGGAGATTGAAGTGTTCCCCTGTTGCTTTTTGAATGTTGTAATTTCTGATTAGTCTTTCGCACAGAGACTGTCCTGTTTGTCCAATATATAAAGCATGCGGGAGGAGGTGGGAGCAGGCAGGGGAAGCATTTCTGGCACATGACGGCATAAATCACATTGGTGGACAAGCAGGTTAATGAGCCTGAGATGGAGCAGCTGTCTTGTGTCCTGTGATGTCTTTTGTGCAGATCTGTGGGCAAAGTTGGTAACTTGATTTGCAGGGATATGTGCTTGCCTTAATGTTGCTATTGGTTGGTCTTTGTTTGCTGATGAATATCTGCTTAAGGTTGGGGAGGCTGTCTGTAAGTGAGGTCTGTCTCCCAAGGCTTCGGAGAGAGTGAGGGATCATCTAGTAGACTAAGCTGTAGATCCTTGATCTGCTGTAGAGGTCTGATTTGGAGGTTGTACATGGTGACCAATGGCGATCTTTTTTTTTTCTTTCTTGGGCTTTTCCTCTAGTAGTTGACTTTGGGGTACCCAGCTGACTCTATCAATCTGTTTCTTCTCTTCTACAGTACCCAGCTGCAGTTTTAAGAACGCTTGATGGAGATCCTGAAAGCGTCTGTTTCTGTGTGAGGGATTGGAGCAGATGCGGTTATATTAGGGCTTGGCTGTAGACAATGGATCATGTGGTGTGTCTTGGATGAAAGCTCAAATGATGTAGGTAACTGTAGTGATTAGTGGGTTTTTTGGTATTGGGTGGTGTTTGTGTCCATCCCTAACTTGCACTATGGTGTCCAGAAAGCTGATCTCCTTTGTGGACTGTTGCAGGCTGAGTTTAATTGTGTAGTGGAAATTTCCACTGAAATTCGAAGAGCCTTCAAAGACATCCCTACTGTGGGTCCAGATGGTGGTGGTGATGTCATCAATGTAGCATAAGTAGAGGAGAGGTGCTTTAGAATGAGACTTGAGGAAATGTTCTAAGTTGGCCATAAAATGTTGGCATATTGGGGGGCCATGTGGGTACCCATAGCAGTGCTGCTGACTTGAAGGTATAAATTAATCTCAAATCTGAAATGGTTGTGGATGAGTGCAAAATTCAGCCATGAGGTGTACTGTGGCATCATCTGGGCTGGTTCTTCTAAGGGCTTGTAATCCATCTTTGTGTGGGTTGCTGGTATAAAGCACTTCTACGTCCATAGTGACCAGGAGGATGATTTCTAGAAACTCAGCAATGGACTGGATTTTTTTCCTCAGGAAGTCTGTAGTGTCTTGAAGATAGCTGGGAGTGTTGGTAGCATGGGGTCTGAGAAAAGAGTCCATGTAGTCTCTACCCACAATGACTTTCTCCCTTTATAATACAGAAGTTCCTTCTGATGTAACTTATCAGTTTGATTGTTTGTAAAATTATCTGTTGATCCTAAAAATGGAAGTTTCACGTTGTACTGCCATGTCTCAATTATGCAGGTCTCTAGGGCCCCTGTGTCTCTAGTGACTTGATGTGAAGCATTTCCTTAGGTGAAAAAACAAACAAGGAGTCTTGTAGCACTTAGACTAACAGATTTATTAATCACATGAGCTTTTGTGGGAAAATATCTGACAAAGTAGGCTTTGAAGAGGGACAGCTTTCAGAATTGGATGAAAATAAATGCAGGAGAGTATAAGACATGGGATCAGGTCATACTGCAACAGCAAATCAGAGCATTTGTAAGGATTCAAACTCTAGGAAACAGCAGACAGAGGGAGGATGAAGTCAAATTACCTGTTAAATGTAAAAAGAATCCATAGTCATGATTCAGCCCTGATTTTATACAATCTAATCTGTATGTTTGAATTTCCACTGTTTCTCTTTGAAGTCTTGATGTCTCATTGATTTTCTTGAGGACGATCATTAACAAATAATCAGTGGAGTGATTAGGAAGATGGAAGTGCTTAGCAACTGTTTGTTGTGTTCTGTGACTTCTGATGTCAATTTTGTGTGCATTTATTTTTCTGCATAGAGTGGTCCAGCTGAAAGTGACAACTGCTTGTCACTTGTCCTGAGTGAGCAGATACCAAAACACAGGGGGTGCTGTTGGTCCCTTTATGATGAGGCTTTTTTAAAATGTTAAAATGACTCAGGTTAATGTTTATCACTGCACATATAAAAACACATTATTAGATATAATTAACACTGCTATAAACTGAAATGTGCTCATGCAATTGAAAATAAAAAAAAATCCCAAATGACTAGGCTTTTTAAAACTTTGTCTTTTAAATATACAAGTCACTTAGAGCACAGAAAGTCCCCTGCTGACAGGCAGCAAGCTGAATAAGTACAATGTTGGCACTGTGAATGGAGTTCCTGCATGCTGCTGATCCCATCTGTCTGACTCGTGATGCAGATGGACCAGTTCAGGGTAAGAGAAGGTTTTTAGCCTTTGCCTCTTTACAACCTGGATTCAGAACAGTGTTCCTCTTATTTTGAAGATTAAATATGCAATATGCACAGTTAGTAAATCAGTAGCTAATTGGCAACACTGGATGCATCTTGAGCCAATCTTCATTCCCCATCTCTCAGACAGTGTCTGAATATCAGGCAGCTGCAGAGGACAAGAAGTATCCTATTGTGCAAAAGTGGCACCAGTTTACACAGTTGTCTGTGGTCCTGCTCTGCTTCAGTCAGCAACATGCACTATAGGTCACATAAAGGGCAGTACTACTCTTTCACTGCATCGGAAAAGTGCAGGTTGGGTGAGAGATGGCTTCCAGTTTTTGATAACCGGCACATTTATTGTGGAACTGTGGACTGCTAAATTGCAGAGGTAGATTGCCATGCTTCATAAACAATTCACTGTGGATGCTGCTTTTCTTTTTCAGGAAAATGACAAAGCTCTAAATATTGGACATAATGCTTCAAAAAAAAAATAGTCCAGTCTGCTGGAATGTCTCTTTCCATTCTATACAGGCAGTGAATGTAATCACTCACTATGTAATATATCTCTTAAACTTACATTTTTCTTTGGCCTGAGAAAATTCTTATGAGATCTTAAACAATTCCTTTGAGAGCAGTGGAGGAAGAGTTTTAAAGGGAAATTTAACTTTCGAACTGCTGGCTTGAGAAACAAAATTCTTGCTTTACCTGAACTTTGACTTACGAAATGCTTGTACTATACCTATAATGCCAAATCTGGAATTAGAGCTGATTGACACTCTAACATCTTGACAACTTTGAAGGGAATTTTTTTGGATATAGTACCACTTTTCCACTGGTTCTGCTTGGAACAGTTTTGATTTTGCTTTGGATCAAATGCACAGAAGTTTCTTCTGCCTTGCTTTTGCCATTTTAAAAGCACAAGCTTTAAAACCATTTTACAGTGACCCTGCAAAGAGAGCCTGAAGTAGCATGACACTGCTCTTTATAATCAGCATTCTGTTTGTCAGAGTTAGTTGCATCAAATATAAGAACTTATTCTGAACTTCACATTAAAGTGAAGAGGTCATGTGATGCCAAAAGTTCTCAGTAATGGCTAAAGTGCATGAGTTGATACCCTGTGTATTATGCTATACATTTAGAAAAGCCCTTAGTTGCATCTGTCACTTGCTTGAGGAGAAGAGTTCCAAATCAGTCTAATAGGTATCTTGCCCTGCGAGGAACAGCACTCATAATTCCCTGTTATGTTCATTCTCAGTAGCGGTTTGAAAAATTGAAGGTTAGGCAAGCATCCCCTCTTTCTGTCAGCATAACATACTTAGATTCTACACTGAGAGAAGAAGTGGGCACAAGTGACATTTTTAACTCTAATAAATAGAGCTGTATGGTAACATGTAACTGCTGTATGCAGCAAGGTACTTGGTTAGAAATTCAGCTGCTTACTCTTGATCAAATCCACTGATCTTGGACTGAGGATTTTCATAGTGGCTTTGCTTATTTCCATAGCTTACCATACTAATGTCTGCAGCTAGTTCAAAATGATCTTTTCCAGGTTACTGCATGGCTAATGTCCAGCAGAGTCCTAAATTCTCTACTTAATGAAGTTTTTCCTGGAAACCAGTGTGACCAGAATAGATAGACATCATCTTCCTTTCCAGATTCAGAGCAGAAGGAATGATTTTGTCATGAGTAAGGCAGTCTCTGTAGCCCTTTTGAGGTCTGCCCTTCATCACTGGCACTCAGATCAGTGTGTTTTCACCATCTGAGGTCCTACCAGTGAGAACCTAATACCTAAAGCCATCACTGCCCAAGATTTCTTGGGCAGCAGCCTTTGGAATTGACTCCTTAAACAGGCTCATTCTGCATCCAAATTGACCACAAAAAGATGGATCTGAGATGGTGATTTTTAGGAACAGATCATGGGAGGCTGGGATGCAGATGTCACCCTTGATGCCTTTTGTTGTATGCTGGGAATCCTTGGGTGAGCCAGTACAGTAGCTGACAAAGAGAAATTGGCATCAATGAAGCAGAAAAGAGAAGGAAATAAATCAGAAGCGCACAACTCTTCTGAAGCTGCTGGTTTTTTGTTTGTGTTGGTTTTTTTTTACTCGTTTGTGGTGTTTTTTTCACTTTGTCCAAAAGCCTAGGTTTGTAAAGATTGGCTGGGTGCTAACTAGATGCAATATTGCTGCTTCACAACTTTTTTTTCATGGTACAGTGTTCCTTAGAAAAGTCAGTCCAGATTGTGTGGGCATTTGTTGGTTGTCCCATTGAAATGATCAGGATTTTTCTAAAACTGAATGCTTTGCCAAGATCCAAATCCTGCATACCAGAGGTCTCGTGGTGATTTTGAGTTTGAGGGCCACATGAGAACTAGTACGTTAGCCCAAAGGCTGCACGACTGAAACCTTTTCATATAATATTGCAAATATTGGTAATGATAGTGTTATTGGGGGCCGTGTGTTTGAGACCCCTGCTGTATATAGACACGTGAACATTAGCCTGATATGTCTGTGAGGGGCATGGAATAGTCTAAAAAGGAATTCTTAGAATATTTTTAAATTTGAATGCTATTTTTTCCTCTTCGGCAAATACCATCAATGGAACTTCTGAACCACCAAAGTGTCTACACAGAAATAACATTCTTGGTGTCTTGTATGTTGGATTTAAAGTTGGAAAAAAGTGATTTTTTTAAATCTGCAGTTCCTGCCGTACAGCTATGTAATGGGATACAATCCAATTGTTAGAGCCATTTTTTAAGTGAACTAAGACTTACTGAGGATTCTAGACAATGTGTATCGTGTACTAGTGATTGTAGATGCCAAAGAAAACCAATTGTTGCATCTCTTATGAAGGCTCTTTTTGATGTATAAGGGTATGTACATTTACATAAAGTAGAGTGAATGCAAGTTAAAATGGGCTTGGCAGTGATAGTCCCATTTTAAAGACCTAGAGCATGCTAAGTAAATATCTGAACCCTCCCAGAGGGGTAACCCTGTTAATCTAGTTCAGTAAAACGAGTCCTGTGACACTTGTAAAGACTAACAAATTTATTTATTGCATGAGCTTTTGGGGGAGAAGGGGAGCTTTCATGGGTAAAATCCTGTTGGGGGTTTTACTCCCACAAAGAGCTGATCATATGCCAAATCCATTGTATTTATCTTTTTAAACTTATGGCAGCTCCTACACTTCCCCCTGCTTCTCAATTTCATCATAATGAACTCCTGAAACCCATTTCTCAGAGTTTTTTCAGCTATTAATTGAACTGAGTATTTGATTTCAGCACTAAACTTGTTGCAGCCCATGGAAGGTAGGAGAATCAGTTAAACATTGGTGCCAGTGGAGAGAACTGATAGGAGCAGCAGCCCACTTAAAAATCAGTACATTAGGCAGCTCTTTCTAGTCTATGGTATTTTGTGTAGTATATGGGTATAATTCTTGAATACCTTAGTTCATTTATTGGAGTGCTCTGGGACTAATGGTTTTTCTTTTTTCTTTTTGCTCTTTTAAATCAGGACAGAGCTTGGGCTATGGCTTTGTGAACTACATTGATCCCAAGGATGCTGAAAAAGCTATCAACACACTGAATGGATTGAGACTTCAAACAAAAACAATAAAAGTATGTGGTGCTAATTATAACTTGAGGGAAAATAGATATCAGTCTTCATTTTTGTTATGCTAATCACCACAATAGTTCTCATCCTTTTCTACCTGTGGCTTAGACTTTCTGCTACTGATATCAAAACTAGTGGAATTCTTTATCTTCCCAAACTAGTGCATTTGGTAACTCAGCATTAGTATGAACAGAAGTTACTAAATTAGATGTCAAATTTGTCTCCATGTCAGGTATATTCCTGTTTGCATTGTAACCCAGAAATAGAGCCTCGTAATTACTGGCTTAAGAATGTGTTTGATTTTTGAGTTTTCTCCTCCTTTAGAATAAATGCCATATGGTATTTCTGAAAGCTTTTGTTCAGAGCTATTACACCAATTCTTCATTTTTTTCCCCTCTAAGTGCGCTATGTATATTTTTTTATGTAAACAGGAAGATGTATTTTAAAATAAAATGAGCTGGAATGAATGAGGTCAAAGAAGCGTGAAAAATCCTAGCACTGTTGTTAAGTATCTGTGGCTGGCCCGTGTATGCTGATTTGGGCTTCCAGAGTTCTGGAGCCCGAACATCTGCACTGAAACTAAACATCTCTTTAGTCCAGGTCCTATGACCCTGAGTCAGCTGGCACAAACTACCAGCAAGTTTTATTGCAGCCTGGACGTACCTTAGGACTCCAGCAAATCATAGTCAGGCTCCATGTGCCTGTTTGTCTGACATGTTGGGTTCAGTTTTGGGCCCAAATACTATCGGGCAGGCCAAGCTAAAATATAGCTTTATGCTTCTATGAAGACCAAAATAATTTTGAGGCTCAGCGTTCCCTTCCCACTGAGAGTTATTACCTGAATAAGTTTATTAGCCCTCAGGTGCCTTCAAATTGAGGAGGAAGGACCATCAAGAATGAAGGAAAGAGGATAGCTGTCCTTTTATTCTTGAAGTATAGGGGCTCCTCTTGAACAATTACTTTCATAGATGTGTGGTGCTGAAAGAACATAAGTAGTGTAATGACCTTGAGGGCTCATTAAAGAATAAACTGTTGAATGAGTAAGGAATAAAACTTTAATCACATATGAGCATGACTCCCAGGTATGCTGCTGGCAGCAACCATGTTAGGTCTGATATAGGACACATCTTTCAATTTGCACAACACTGTCCTGTGCTAAGGAGTGTCTCTCTAAATCATTCTTATGTGAGCATGTCTCTACATCTACCCTCCTCAGGTAAACAAGTTAACTCTCTTAGATACACATGAAGAACATCTGAGGATGAATGCACTAACATCTGACACATGTATTATACAATTCCAGAAACTCAGTGTCCCAACAGGTTAGTAGCACATCTCAAGTGAGTCTTTACCATACATTTCCTCACATATCTTACCAAGTGTCTGAGTCTTTCTTGATGTTTGATCACCTGATCAGATCTTCTCAGTACCAACCATTCGTATGAATGAGTTGCGTTCATTGCCTTATAGTTTCTTCACCATGTAGTGGTGATACCTGATCAGCCAGATATGCTTGAATCTACCTCAACTTTCCAGTGTTGGATCTTTCTGGGGTAACTCCTAGGTCCTATTGATTATGTTGAATTGTGTTCTCTTGATCTATCTGGACTGCATTAAATTGGATGCAGCTGTTCTTTGATAGTACTTTTTTGCCTCAAGTGTTAGCATGTCTGAGGCTTCACATTATCAGCTGAATTAAGAGATGGGCAATCATGTGCCCTTCTGTCAAAATAAAATTTCTGCTTCCACTTCTGATTTTTTCTTCTGACTGCACCAAGTTATCAGTAATAGGTACAGTAGATCTGATCCTTGTTCCCATTAACTGAGCTGGAGAAAAGTGATGTACTTCGGTAGACTAATGAAATTTTATATGTATTCCCCCCCAGTCAAGTTTTTTTTTTTTCTTCATGGGGTATAATGTCCCCTGCACAAATCAGTTCCCTAACTCCTAAGACATGTTTGTCCTTGTTTAGTTTGAAGTTTGCAGCTCTAGTTGCTTGCAGGATTTGCCAGTTGATGATTGATTGTGTTCCTCTTTTGTTGAGCGCCAGATGATGTCATCCATAGAGGCATCAACACTGCTAATATGTTGATCATGTGTATGGTTTTGTGGTATACCTCTGCTGAAGCTGTACAGGAATGTAAAAAAAAAAAAAAAAATTCAAATCTTCCAAATGGAGTATTTAGTATGCATAATTTTAAGTTTTCTTTTAATTTTAGCTGCCAAAACCCTGATGATGCATCCAATTTACTGAAGTTGAACATTTTGCAAACTGAGCTGTAATCTCTTCTTTGTAGGTGGTTTGGAATGTTCTCTTTATACAGTCTTGTTGAGGTCTCTGGGATCCAAACGTATTTGTAGTTGGCTGTTACATTTTTCAGCAATGACTAGGGAACTCCCCCATTTTTGTTGGCTCCTCTACTTTTTGTATTATGTGCGTTGATTCCATCCTTGCAGGCTCAGCGTTGAGTTTATGATGGAGTGCAAATTGCGCCTTTCTACATGGATAAATAAATAGAAGAACCTGCTTGTTTGTTGGGTTGCTTGCAAGGTGAACACAATCCAATCCCTTGAACAGGTCCTGATGTTCCTTAAAGAGTGGCTCACAGCCAAGTTCAGTATAATCTTGTACTGATAACATGCCTCCCAACCTTTTCTTTTTCACAGACTTGAATTACTTGCATGCAGCCAGGACCAAAATTGGTGCCACCTCCTGTGGCACTACAATGAAAGGAAACCTGTATATGGTGTTTGGTTAATGCTAGCATAGCATTAGCCCTACTCTGTTGTATTTGTTCCATAATGCCCAGTTACCTTTGTTTTGTGGTCCCATCTTAAGTGATCTTTTCAGTATCTCCTAATCTTGTGCAGACGGAGTATTAAACTGGTTTCCAGTGTCCAGTTTCAGTGAGTGATTGTTCCAAGGACTCCACTGGAACAATTGTTTTCACAAATCACAGAAATGTAGGTCTGAAAGGACCTCAGTCCATCTTCTAGTCCAGTTCCCTGCACTGAGACAGGACTAGCTGCTATCTAGATTATCCTTGGCAGGTATTTGTCTAACCTAATTTTAAAAACCTCCAATAACTGAGATTCCACAGTCTCGCTAGGTGATGTGTTCAGTTCTTAACTATCCTTAGAATTTCCTACATCAAAGGTAAGTCTCCCTTGCTGTAATTGAAACCCATTTTTTCTTTTCCACAGTGGTTAAGTAGGAAAAAAAAATAGTCCTCTTTAGAGCAGCCACTTAAGTACAGTACTTGAAAACTGTTATGTTCCCTTTAGTCTTCTCTTCTTCAGACTAAACAAACCTTATTTTTACAGCCTTTCCTTATAGGTCATATTTTTCTAGACCTTTAAGTTTCAATCGTAACTTGCTCAGTCTGTACAGAACTAATTCAAACACCTGTGCTAACATCATAGACTCTTCTGAGCAGTTAGCTGGACTCTAGAAGACAAAACACAGGTTTAATGGATTAATTGTCAAAGTGCTTCCACTCTGTGAGTGGTCAATAAAATATTATTCATCCTTCCATTAGCTGACCATCTTATTTGCTTCATATAGTGTCTAAAGGTAGCAGTCATCCAGCTCACCAGCTGATCATTCAGGCTAAAGCCAGTGGGTGTCTGGATTAATGACTTCAGATATCCACTGCCAAATGTAGCCTTTCCTGCCCTTTTGACTGAGGTAAGACTTGCTTCTTTGGAGATGATGTAGTTTGCTTGTGAAAGGTTTTAAACTTAAAGTGAATCAGGGACATTTCAAAAATGTTTGATTAAAAGTGTTTGATGCAAAGGTACTGTTATGGGGAAAGGTGAAAAAGGCAAGGCATGTTTTCTCTGATGCCTAAGATTTACTAAAATTAATAGTGATCTGCAAATCATTTAAATGCTGCTTGTCCCTTACCTTGTTAAACAAGTGTGTGTGTGTGTGTCTGTCTGTCTGTCTCCCCTAAGGAATGCATTAGCATGAAAGACATAGGTGCTTAAGGCTGTACAACATGGTTTTTGCAGAAGTTTTAACTGTTTTGAAAATTTTTTTCTTGAAGTGATCAGACTGAGGCTGGGGCAGTGAATGAGTGACTTATCTCCCAAGGAATTCATAAATTAAAAGTTTCTTCCTTTTTACCTAAGTAAAGGTACTTTTCTGATCTGACAAAATTGTGAATTTGTTTCCAAATGTATATTTTTGTATGTGCCACAATTATTGCTCAGTAGAACACTTCTGCATAGAATGTTCTTGTTTCTTTCTAAATCTTACTATTATTGTCTTGCTGGGTGGGAGTCAAAAACAGCTGTTAGATCTGGTGACTCAAGCCAGACTCTGTGTGTGTGTGTGTGCACGCGCGCGTACGTACGTACACACAATAAATGGGACGCTGGGGTCTTATTTCTACCCCAATGCACAAGTGCAGCCTGTGTTAAAACAAATGGTAGTTTTGAGTTAAAAATACAGGGTAGCTAACAACTAGATATAGAAGTTAAGAAGAAACAAGACAAAAATGGCCTTTTTCTTTAAGCTTGCAGTTTTGTTTGAAATTTCCAATGCCTATCTAATGTGTTTATAAAACACCCCCCCCCCCCAACTCAATAGGCCAAAATGAGTCTTCTGTTGCACTATAATGAACTTCTGCTTTTCTACCTTGGTTTTGCAAACTTGTGGGAGTGTGCTGCTTTTGTATTGCTAAAAGGGCTGAATGCAGATCCTGTTGGTTTATAGTGGGAGCTGCTGCTGTTGCCCCTTCTCCTCATGTGCATTTGGCTATAAGAAGGGCATTTTGTACCTTTTCCTTTCATGGGGTTTTATTGAAAGTTGTCTGCTCAGATGCTGATTTGCAAGGTTTGAGCTGTCCTCAGACAGTAAAGTTCTGGTGTAGCTGTGTGTCTGGATTGAAGGGGAGAGAATCTTTCCTTCCCTCACATTATTTGGTATTCATACCAAAGGTTTTAGTACCGGGTTTTAGTGAATTTCTATGCTTTGTGAGATGAGTGGCTGTGAAAACTCTCCCAAAACACCATGTGGCTTCTAAAGAGGTTAGTTACCTGTAACCAGTGTTCTTAGAGATGTATTGCTCCTGGCCAGTCCACTTTGGGTGCATGCATGGATCGCCGGAAAGCTTTCCCCCAGAATACCCGTAGGATCGGCTGTGGAGCCCCTGGAGCGGTGCCTTCCTGGAGCTCTAGGTAAGGGCCAGTCAACCCTCTCCTCCTCAGTTCCATTTTTCTACTATTCTGAAGTGAGGTAGGCAGGAGGGAAATGGAATGGCTAGGAGCAACACATCTCAAAGAACACTGGTTAAGGTAAAGAACCTCCTCTTCTTTTTGGAATGATTTTTCTCCTGTCCATTCCATGTTAGGTAAATCACAAGCCCCACCTTAGGAGGTGGGATGGAATTACAGCTTCACAGACTGCAGGACTGCTCTCCCTACTGTGGCGTCATTCTGTGTTTTCTGGGTAATCATATAATACTGAGCAAAAATATGGGGTGAGGACCACGTTGCTGCCTTGCGAATGTCCTATAATGGCACTCCTGCTCGGAAAGCTGACAATGCAGCTGGTGTCCTTGTTCAATGAGCTTTGATTGAAGGTGGGCGAATCTTTGACAAGGTGTAGCGCACTCGGAATACATCCCACTATTTAAGATTGTGTGCTGAGGCGACACTGCCTGCTCTTTGATTGTCAGCTACCACTACAAAAGTTGTGAAGTCTTGCGGCACTGTTTAGCTTTTCAGTATAAAAAGTTGATGCTCCACCTAACATCCAGTGTATGCAGGCACTAGTCTGTCTCAGAAGTGTGCAGTTTAGGGAAAACACTTGGAAGTAAATTTCCGGGCTGGCGTGGAAACTCAACACCACCTTAAGACGAAAGGCTGGATGGGGATGCAGTCGAACGTTGTCCTTGAAAAAGGCAAAGTAGGATGGCTCTGACATAAAGGCCTGAATTTCTGACACCTGATGGGCTGAGGTGATTGCTGCTAAAAAGGCAAACTTCCATAATAAGTAGAGCAGCAGACAGGCTGCCAACGGTTCAAATAGTGGACCAGTCAGTCATGTGAGGATAAAATTCAGGTCTTATTGAGCCACTGGCAGGCGTAGTGCCAAAACAACTGGGTCAGCCCCTTCAGGAAATATTTAACTGTTGGGTCAGAAACAACCAAACTCTGCCCCGAGCCTCTGTGGAACACTGAAATTGCTGCCAGGTGGACTTCAACGGAAGAAGTCGCCAGACCTTTGGGCTTCAATAATCACAGGTAATCCAGGATCTTATGGATGGGAAGGGAGACTGGATCTAGGCCATTGTTTGTTTGACCATCTCATGAACGTTGACCCCTTGGCCCAATAAGTAAATCTAGTGGCTGCTTTCCTGCTATTTCACAGCACCTCCCATACTGGAGACGAACACTGCAGCTCCTGCCGAATCAACCACAGAGTTCCATGCCTGTAGCTGCAAGGACCTCATGTTTTGGGTGCACCAACTGTCCATGGTTCTGGGTGAGGAGATCCAGCAGCAGCAGCAGTTCTAGCGACGCTTGGACTGAGAGATTCAACAGGGCTGTATACCAGTGCTGCCTTGGCCATGCTGGTGCTATGAGTGTGACTGTTGCTATATCCTGCTTAGTTTTTTTGGGACCACCTTTGAAATCGGAGGGGTTGTGGGGTAATGCGTAGCATCTCTGGTCCTCCCAAGCGTTGTTGAACGCATCTGCCAGAGAACCGGGGCTGCTTCCCCTGAACAAGCAGAACATCTCGCATTTCTTATTGTGTTTAGATGGAAACAGGTCCACTTGAGGATAACCCCATGTCTGGAAGATCTCTATCAGTACCTCCCACTTGAGAAACCACTCGTGGGTCATAAGCTTCTGGCTGAGGCTGTCCGCTGTCAAGTTCTGATGGCCGGGGAAGTATGAGGCCACCAGACGAATTGAGCGCTGAATACAAAATTCCCACAGGTTGTGGGCTTCTTGACAGAGGGAAGTAGAGTAGGCACCTCCCTGTTTTTTGATGTAAAACACAGTCGAGGGGTTGTCCTTATGGACTGAAACTGCCTTCACCATTAGATGACTCTGGAAGGTGACATGCCAGGTTAACCATTCTGAGCTCCTTGATGTTGAGGAGTAGAAGCAACTCTGCCTCTTTCCACAGACCCTGGGTTCTGAGTCTGCTGATGGGTGCCCCAACCGAGGTCCAAGGCATTGGTAACGAGGTTCATTGACAGGCGGGGTACATGGAACAGAAGACTGTTTCACATGTTGCATTCAAAGTACCACGAGTCCAGAGACCTCAACACCTCTGCTGGCAGGGTTACTGAGCTGTCTAAATTGTCCTGGGCTGGCCGATGCACCAACGCTAACCGCATTTGCAAGGGTTGTAAGCGGAGACAGGTGTGCCCCGCCGCCATAAGTTCTAGCAGCTTGAGGCAAGACCTCACTGTTGTCAAAGGAAATCTCTACAAGTCCTGCGCCAGGCTCCTGATCACATAGAAATGAGACTGAGGGAGTGAGGCTCTTGCTATTGTTGAGACCAGACGTTCCCCTATGAACTCAATTCTCTGGGTCAGGACCAAGGTGGACTTTTGGGTGTTTATGAGCACGCCTGGGTGTGAGAAGGTGTCCTGAATCACTCAGAGGTGATTTGGCACCTCATCCCTGGAACGACTGCACACCAGCCAGTCGTTCAGGTATGGAAACACTTGAATTCGACCGCATGAGGAAGGCTGTGACTACTGCTAGGCATTTCATGAAGACCTGGGGTGCAGTGGCCAGCCCAAAAGGAACTGTAGGTGCCTGCTGCCCACTGTGAACTTCAGGAACTTTGTGTCTGGGGCAGATTGAAATATGGAATTACGCATCCTGAAGATCAAGGGCGGCATACCAGTCGGCTGGATCCAGCAAAGGAGTTATAGAGGCTAAGGTCACCGTGAGGAGGCGGATCTCGCACAGGAAGCAGTTCAGGCCCTGAAGATCAAGAATAGGCTGGAGGCTGCCCTTCGCCTTTGGGATGAGGAAATAATGGGAATAGAACCCCTTGCCCCATAGGAGGTGTGGGACCTCCTCCACTGTTCCTTAGTCCAGAAGAGCATCCATCTCTTGGCATAGTAACTGCTCGTGAGAGGGGTCCCTGAAGAGGGATGGGAAGGGGGGTGAGCAGAAAGGGGGTAAAAAAAAAAAAAAAACTGGAGAGAATACCCCCGTTGAACTCTGCAGAGCACCCACTGGTTTGAGGCAATGCTCAACCAGGCACAGTAAACCAGGGATAGTCTGTCAACAAAGGAAGAAATTAACTGGATCCAAATTGGTAACTGGTATTCTGACCTTGAGTGCACCCTCAAAAGTTCTTGGAGGACAAGAGCTGGTGTGAGTGTCCTTGTTGCTGGTCCAAGAAATAGTCACTGCTCTTATGCCCACTACAGCTTGTCCGCCAATCATATTCTTGGCGATGCTGGTATGGGCGGGAAGCTGCCTGGGGCTTGAAAAGCATTCTCTGTGAAGCAAGAGTGTGCAAGCCCAACAATTTTAATAAGGCCCTAGAATCTGAGGGTCTGGAGCTTGGCATCAGTCTGCTGGGAGAAGAGCTCTGAGCCCTTGAAAGGAATGTCCTGAATAGTAGATTGGATGCTTGCAACCATGAGCTTCTGTGTATGGTCACTCCAGAAGCTGTAGACCGTGAGGCTGCATTTGCAGCATTGAGAGCAGATTGCAGCAGTGCCCTAGACATGACCTTCCCTTCCCTTCCCTTTCACTGCTTGCTGAAAACTTGGCCTTGACTCCTGGCCAATCGTCTCTGAGCATTTGTCCACGGAGGCCAATGAATTGAAGGCATACCTGCTAAGTTTTGTCTGTTGATTGGCAATCCTTAGCTGAAGGCTGCCTCTTGAGTATGCCTTTCAAACAAATAAGTTTGACTTTGGAGTAGGTCCAAGGTGGCCCTGCCTCTTTCTCATTGGCTGCTGCCACCACCAACAACCCTCTCAACCCTATTCGCTGTAGGGGGAATAGAGGCTCTGGAGTGTACCACAGTGTCTTAGTGGTGGTTTTTGAGTTGCCTTAATGAAAGGAAGGGCAACCCTCCCAGGGTTTTTCAGGAGAAGGATATCAACCAGGGGATCTGCTTCCTCTGATATTTCCTCCCCCTGGATGCCTAGACAGCATGTCACTCTCTTCTAAGGAGCTCCTGATGCGCCTTGCTGTCCTCTGGAAGCATAGCTGCCTTAGCTCCCGCAACAGCTTCGTCGGGGGAGAGGATGAAGATTTGCCCCACCACCTCTGGAGGTCTAGCTTCTAAACCAGAGGAGGCATGGCAGCCCTCGCTTGCCGGGCTTACCCTGTCCCCCTCGCTCCTTTGGGTGCGTCTCCCAAGGCCTGATCAGCGCCCAGTGGAACACTTGGTGAATATGATGGTGGCAGATGAGAGCTTGCCCTGGAATAAAGCTTGGACAGCCTGGGCCCCCGCTCTTGATGATAGGCCCATGGCATCCAAAAGGACCACTGCTGAGGCATTTGCCACTGGGGCTGCCACTGAGGAGGGGATGGAGGAGGAGATTGTGTTGGGCTCCAGTTATGCTCCCTACTCCTTCTTGATGCCAGTAACTTTCCTCTGAACCAGAAGAGCGGCTGCTCCAGGGCCACTGGGGTGGTGTGGTGCCTGACGGTGCCGGAGAACAGTGCCACGAGTCTGAACTCCATGGGACAGTGATGAGGTCTGAGGGTGGCTACTTGCACTTGTGACCGGGGAGCTCCTGCTGCCACTACAATCATCAATGGCACAGGGGAGCATTGCTGGTCTGGCTGCAGCGCCCATGGAGAGTGGGAACTCCCTGCTTCCGGCACTGCTGGGGATCAGTGCCATGGTGATATGGGGCAGAACAGCATGGGTTTGCCTTTCAATGGCCCCACTCAGGGTACTGCAGATGGTACCTGGTGAGGCAAAGGCAGTACCACTTGCTCTAGGAGGTCCTGTGCCACTACAAAAGCCTCCGGGGTCGAAGACAACGAGATCTCCCTCATGGGGGAGGTGATGGAGCGGGCCTGAGGGACGCTCAGTGGCCACTGACAGTGCAGTATGCAGGGGTGCCAAAGCTACATGGCCCTGAACAACCCCTGTCCACCACCACCTTTTGGGGCAGTGCTGGGGAGAGGGACCCGTGCTGCAGTTGTGGTGTTGCTGCTGCATCTAGTGCCGCATGGTGCTGAGGCTTAGCCATGCCCTTGAGCTTGGAGCTGCCTGGAAGGGTAGTTGGTGTGCTCTGTACTGACTGTGCCGCACTGTTTTGAAACCTGAGGGAGCCGCTTGAAGAGCCACCTATGTCATATGGATTTTAAGCTTCTGTTCTCTGTCCTTTTTGAGTTTGAGGCTTAAAACAGCAGCAAATCCTGCACTTCTCCTTTAAAGGTGACTCTCCCAGATAAAGCAGGAAGGACTGATGCGGGTTGTCCTATGGCATCAGCCTCTGGCAAGAGTCGCAGGTTTGATGCTGGGCATGAACCTGGTTCTGAGCCTGGGGCAGGCAAATAAGCACTCAACTAATGAAGGAAACTAACTACTAACAATTAATAGGTACTCAACACTAAACCACCGGGCAGCTGCTATAACTCTAGCAGACCAGGTTCCAGTGACTGCTAGGGCTGTACAAATGGAACGGAAGAGGGGAGAGTTGGCTGGCAGGCCCTTGTAGAGAGCTGCAAAGGAGCCACTCCAGGGGGCTCCACAGCCAAACCTATGGGTACTCTGGAGTAGAAGCTTCTGTGCATGTGGCACAGGTGCACCTAACGTTGCGTGATTTGCTCCTGTCCATTCCAAGAAGCAGCTAAGGATATCTGTTTGGAGACTGAGCCAGGCCTGCATATGTTGGGCAGTTGCTTGAGACTTCTAAGCAAAGTTAAGCTTTCTCATGGTGGTAGTCAGGAGCGTCGTTGCCCTGACGCAGGGGGCAGGACCCTGGCCCCCTTGTGTCAATCTGGAGGTGGGTCCCCAGGCTGCTCCTGCTGCCAGTCTGGCCCCCAGTCCCTGGCCAGGACTGGGGCCAGGCAAGTCAGTGGCTGCCTCAGGTGCCCCAGCCCGGAAGAGGCAGGTGTTGCCATGGGTGACCTGGTCCCAGCTGGGAACAGGGCCGGGAGAGGCAGGTGGCACCCTAGACATTTGGGGCACTGGTGCTGGGACTTGGGGCACGTACCCCATGTGCCAGGCATCAGTGATGCCCCTGGTGGTGGTGTCCCATAAGATTCTTATCCAGAACCTGCCGTTGTATGGGGTTCAGATTTGAGAACAAGCAACCAAGGTAAGTTGCTTAGTCTTGATTGGAGCCACCACATCAGTCCTGTACCAGTGATTCAAGCAAGGTCAGGCTGCACATTTCCTGTATATATTTTGGTTGGAGGTAATCCCAAAGACTTGTGTGATACAGAAGTCATACATGACTGGGGTTTATCATCTTAAACCACTTTTCACTAAGCAGCAGCCCAGCTAGGACGATCACAGTCATGTAAAGGAGTACTAGTTGTGTGGCTGATCATGACTTCATTCCATTCTTTTCTGAAAGAGGTACTCTCACTGCCAATACTTTTGCGGTGGCTAAAATTTGACAAATCCAGACACAGGGTTTATAACTAGTTATTGCTAGCATTTTTACATCAGCAAGGTCAGCAATCCAAAATGAGTCACTTCTTGAAAAATCTTTTATAACCAAGTGTTTTGAGAATTGCAGTGGGTGTAGTCTCTCAGTGGGAGGTGGGGGAGCTGGGAACTGGTCCAAGGCACTTGCTGCAGGGTTCTGTGATGGGGTTGGGGGGAGAACTTGTGAGCGGGCCACCTGCAGGGTCCCCTGGTGTCAGGGGAAGACCCCGGAGCCTGGTGTGGGCTGCCAGCAGTATCCCTCAGTGAGAGGGAGCCTGGAGATGGCTGCCAGCAGGGTCTCTTGGTGGTGGTAGGAGGCCCTGGAGCCAGAAGCCAGAAGAGGCCAGCCAAAGAGCTGCACGTGGCTCTGGAGCCACAGGTTGCAGACCCCTGAGCCAGGAAATAGCTTAGTTCTTGCATATTTCCTTCCAAGGGAAAATATGGGGCTGTCTGTTGTTTGACTCCCCTAAGGAAGGCTGTGTGAGGGTTGGGCAAGTTCTGTGATGTATGAAGCCCATTTGAGTTTGTGAAACTGATGTGAGGTGATAGCCTTTCTTGCTGAATATTTAATACTTTCCACACACAGACTTGCCTGAAATTTTACCAACTGAGACAGGTGACAACCAAAAGGTGTCTTGGGTGAAAAATGATTCACCTGTGTCAATGTTCACCATGAAGTGAAAATAGCCCATTTCAGAGGGTAGCGGACCTGCCACCTGGCACTGTGGATTGAACATAAGATTGTGGACTGTGTAATTTGTGGTTTCCATTCCCATCTCTGGCCCTGACTACTGTTAAAACTAATTAGTCTGCTGCTGTTTTTCGTCTGGAGGCATGAGATGTGCTTGAAAGTCTGCATTTACAAGGACAGCCTAAGTTTTTTGCTATGTTGCTGTATGAGCAATTACTAGTCTCCAAATTTTTTATAAAAATAGGAGAGCAAAGCCATAGGGGGTGATTTTGTTAAGATACTTGCATAACATTTTGCTTTGTTTCCTGCTCTAATCATGTTTTCAGTGTTGCTCTAGAAATCACAACAGTTTACTAACTTCTATTATGCTGACAGGATTGTTTTAATTTCTTATTTGGCCTTTGGCAGACAGGACAACTCTACATTTGAATTTTAGTGACCTCTGGAGGCCTCCAAACCAGGAGCAGAGATGCACTCTGCAGATCTAATTACTGCTTTAGGTCTTGGATTCCTCTACTACACAGTTTGATCATAAGCTGGTAATTTGATGCATGATGGAAAGTGGTGTTTTTTGATCCATGTGAGTCTTTTCTTCTTTTGGAAGATGCTGCTATTGGAACCCTTTTTAGTACTGCGAGTGTTGCATTTGACAGAAAATGAATTAGATGCAAATCTTAACTTCTTTTGATTGAGATGCTGTAGTCCCTCCTCTCACACCCCTTCCCTAGGTCCCACTTGCTCATACGTACAGTATTTACTCTTTGGCTCAGAAAGAGCTTACTACTACTTCCAGGGATATAAGCTGATAGACAATTTTAATGGAACAAAAACTCATGGACTTGTTACAGTGCTGAATAAGGATGGGAAAAGCCAGATTTGGATTGACTTTTGTCTTCAGGAACAGTTTCCCATTTTGGGAGGGGGGGGTCAAAAGCAATGGAATAAGAGCAGTCTTCTCTGGTGATTTCTTCTACTGGGTTTCTTAAAACCAAGGTAGAAACTGAAGAGTAGTTTTTGTTTTTTGTTTTTGTTTGTTTTTACCTAGAGCAGCAGACCAAGCTGCAAGAACCCTGAGGTAAACGTCTGGTCTGACAGCCCCTGTGCAAGAGGGTGCAGACAACTCAGTTCTTTCATCTGAGTAAACAGTTGCAGGTCTAGAGCAGGCAGCTTTCCACACTGATGCCAGAAAAGAAACTGGCTGTGGTTTAAAGTGCCATGGGTGGAAATGAGTAAAGAATAGATTTGCACTTGTAACTGCCAGTCTGACTTAAGCCCCTTGGATCTGGGGATGTGTGTGGTTGACCCCAGATGATGTCCCACAGAAGTACCACTAGTTCCATTAGGTCGCTTGTTAATTTTCCCAGCTTAACAGTTCCAGCTGGATTGGGGCAAACAAACAAGGTACCATGGAAGGGTTAACTGTTTAATGTGAGGTGGGTTAAATATCAGAGTTCACTTAAATGCAAGACTGAGGTGAACATTGTCACTGATGGAGGTATTTGCTTAATCCTAGGCAAGTATCAAGTAGAAACATTTGAAGCACTTTTGTGTACGTTTTTATGCTTAACAAATGCAGCTTCCAGACCTCTGCCCTTCTTTGCAAGTCAGCAGTTGATTTCTTGCCGGGCAAAAGATGGTTAAACATTTCTTCTCACATGATTCCTACAAGAGATTCTTTTTTGGTTGACTATTAAAGTGTTTACAAGAGTAATTATCACCTGTCAGGGAGTATAGATTTAAGAAATATTTAATCAAAAGTATTAAATCTGTAGGTTTTCTTCCCACTCTTCCATAGCTCTTGCATATATTAAAAAATCCTAAGGCTTACAATGGAGTGTCATTCATGCAGAAGTTGGCAGAAAGTTCACTTTCCCAGTTTCTTGGCCGCACGTGTCTTGTGAAGATATCCTTTGCTGGTATCATCCCTTACTAACTCCAACAAAACGAAGGAGACTGGAGCATGAATTGGAACTGTAAAATGGGCAAACCATTGTAGAATGCTCTCATCTGATTTCCAAGAAATAACATATGCTGTAGTTAGATGATTTGAGATGTGGAGCATATAACAGCTATGAACACCTTTTAGAAATGATTAAAACATGTTTGTGGTGTGTACCTTGTTTCTTCATTTGATAGCAATTCTTGGTTAGTTGTGAAACATGATCCAGTTCTGTAAGAGTAATATTAAAGTAATTGCTGTGCCATAATTTATTGCTTGCTCAGGGGAACCTTAAGTGACAATATTTCGAGTAGATTATATGCATTTTGTTTTATTACATAATGTGTAACTAGTGTATAGACCCATGAACTTCTTTTTTTGGTAGACTTCTATTTGTGCTAAGTTTATGTAACAATGAGGGATGTCTTCCAGTCACTAGTTTTCATAAGTCTGACCTGCTCATATTTGTAGAAGTATATTAACAAGAAAGAATCTTAATAGACAAGTTTTTAATGATCGCCATTAACCAGCTTCTCAAGGACCTGGGAGATATCTATTTATTTGTGTAAAAACCCCTTTAGAACACCAAAGGCAAATGAACTGTAAAGGTGAGGAAGAAGACTCCCTTCTCACTTTTGTATTTTATTCTTCCTGTATTAAAGACCATTGATCTAGCAAGTGGTAAAAGGGAATCCTGTTTGGTGCTTTAATTAAAGCAAGTGAATTCTATTGATGCTATCAGTCAGTGGAGATTGAGGGAAAGGGCATGGTGCCAGACCATTTAGTGGTCTTGACAGGGTAATTAAATACCTCAGGACTGTGGTCTTAAGATAAAGTGAAGTGCTTTTGCAGATGTGAATCAGTAGAACAATTTGTCTTGGAACAAAGGTAAAGGTGTGTTTGGTTCCCCCCCCCCTTAAATTTTTGCAGGAGTTATATAAATGGTAATTAGAGTCTTTTTGCTATGCTATAGTTAAAGCTTTGACAGCATTTCCATTTTAAATCCCTCCTCTTTTCTTCATCCCCCAGGTAAAATTTGTTCTAAGCTGATACTTAACATATGCAATCTTCATGATAACTTTTCTCATGTAAAGTTTCAGATTTTTCATATTGTATTATAGTATTTTGAAGGAAAGGTTTGGTTTTGAATGCATGTCCTATCACTTTTTTTGTAAACTGTTCCATTAAAAAAAAAAAACAAAAAAAACCCTGTGATTATTCCACAATATCTCATCACTTGGAGCAAAATAGAACAGCTTGTCAGACTGAACTCAAAATTTGCAAAAAAAAAAAAACAAAAAAAAACCTCCTTCTTAGCAAGTGCTGGAGTTCTTTCAAATAAAGTTATAATGCAGTTTGCACAATTTAACAGCCTTTGTTTCTCAGTTTCTATCCTCCCCAGTTAGAAATCTCTTTTGGAACCACTCCGTACAGCTGTATAACAGCCGGAGGGGGGGGGGGGACACACGGTTTCCCCTTGTCTGAGCATGTCAGCAAAACTCTTAAGACTTTGACTAGATGGCCAAGATGATAGAATGAGTATCCAGTTGGTCATGGTAAACTGGATTGGTACCACTAATTTTAAAAGGTCTGTGCACACCAGGATATTGAGCAACACCCTGATATAAAACTTACCCCCCCCCACTAGTGTAGCATCAATGATGTTAGTCCCTCTTCTGCTAGCCCAGCTCCCCAAGAGAAATCCTTAAGGTGGAAGTGTCCTTCTGCAAAAGCCAAAAAGAAAGGCATGAGTCAAGCATATGAGGACTTGGCCAGATTACCCTCTCTTATGCTGAAAAAAATAATGGAGTTAAAGTTACTTTCCTGTTCTTTTTAATAAAACATAGATGTGCTTTTTAGAATATAAAGTTCTTGAGTGAATGTAATTGACCTTCAGGGACATGTAGCTATCCAAGTTTTTAGACACCAATTCAATATTGACTTTGGGTGTCACATCAAGCCAATAAGGATTTTTACTGCAGCTTTCAAAAACATTCCTCAGGAATGTTGAAAGGAATTGTAATTGAATATGCTGTTTTTGCAGCATTCATGGCTGAAGTGTGTATTGAATGAGATGTATAGGCAAGACCTGAAGAATGCACTTGCTAGTGGCTAGTAAAACAATACCAAAAAAAAAATTTTTTTTCCATGTCCATGAGTAAGTAGCAGCAACAGCAGTATGAAATGGGCCAGTGTCTTAATCTTCTTTTCTCTTGCAACTCTGAGCGCGCAAAGAAAACTTGCTAAATACTGTCTTCTGTTGCCTTCAGAGCAATACGTAGCTGGGATGTGATCCTTACTTCATGGGTGGGGAAAAGATAAATGCCAAAGAAGATTCCAGAGGATGGGAGTTCCCTACTGTTGCACTGGAACTAGAATGTTTCCTTCTTTTTGGTACACTTCCAGCTTAGAGTAGTGAGGAAAGAGGTGGTCATCCAGCTTGGAGTCTAGTATCCCCCTGTCCTGCATCAGCTGAATTGCATACCCATCAATTCTGGAGTGCTCTGAATTCAGAAAATTATCAAATGCCTTACATGGGAATTTGTGCAAAATGCTTTGGCCAGTCTGCGGTACTTGCCTGATCTGAATGTTCCTCTGCTTTATTTCTGTGGCTATGGTGCATGATCCCAGTTTACTGCTTTGGTCAGGCGGAAAAGCTTGTCTCCTAATTTTCTAATCTTGCTTTCTCCCTCTTTACTTAAACTTGGTGAGCTTCCTTGTTTGGCCAGTGTGTGTGTTCTATCCTGAATGCTTTCTAAAGACCTGGCTAAATGATCACAATGGTTCCTTTTCTGTTCTTAAAAGCCTATTAATTTGTTTTGCCCCCAACAAGGACAGCATCTCTGCTGCCTTTTAGGCTAGGTGACTGAGCCTAAATAAGAGAACCTAATTTCTCCTTTGTTAGAGATTGCTTCTCTTCAAATATGATGCTAGGACAAACATTCTTGGACTGTTTCCAGAGAAGGATGCCCACTTAAAGGCGGGGGGAGAGGAGACGGAGTCCAGAAAACTCACTCTCATGCACATTCAAGTCTTCAAATGATCATCCTGTAGAAAAAGCTCCTATTCTAGAATAAAGTTCACCTAAAAATCCATTTCATAATAATCTAGGGAATAATATTGCTGTGGGAAATATTTCCTAGGCTAACAATCTGTATCCCTGTTCCATCGGTAGCTGATAGTATCCACTTTTCTGCCCCTTCTGTTGCTAGAAATAAAGGTCCACATGTGTGGTCTGTTCTCTGGCTATTCTTTTGTCTTTCCCTTTTGAAGACTCTTGAACTGTGGCATTTCTGTAACATGTCTTACTGACTGCACATAACGTTCGGTCTCTGATCAGCTTCCTGGTCATGCCAGTGTCTTTTGGAAAGCCTGGAAAGCTGTGTTTTGACTTGGATGTGAAGGCACCTTACTGCCTGAAGCCTGAGGAAGAGCTGATAGTAGCATTCTTATTTGCAAGACCAGTTGACTTCCTGATTTACAAAACAAATCTAACTGTGGCATGCAAAAGATTTGAGAATCCTCTTATCTAGTCTGCCTGCAGAACCATTTGTGTTATGCTTGGGGTCTTAAATATATCCTTTGTCTTTTTGTTTAGAGGCTTCCAAAAAAAAAAAAAGATTGAATCAGGCCTCATTGCTGAGTTTCTAGCTTGACCATATCCTTATTTTCTTCAAAGTGTATTTCAGTGATCCAAAGTGCAATAACTGGTAGAAGAGTGGAGCTTCTTTGCTGTGCTAGAGGTGTTCTAAAACCACCAATTGAAGCATCTACTTGAACTGGTGACATTCTCCCAAATCCCAAGAAATGCATTGAGATTTGATTCCAGGGGGAGAGGGAGTACTGTGAATTTCTGGGCCAAAAGACAAGGCACTGTATAACAATTCACAGGATGGAGTCTGAATCTCTGGTAGTCTTTCACAAAACACTAGCAGATTGTCTGATCCTCAAGCAATGAATACCTGGTCCTTCTGGGTTTCCCTCAATGCTCACTAAATCAGTATTTTTTTTAAACGTAGGTTGTTCCCTAGGTGAAATGTTCTCTGTGATCCAGAGTTACGATGATGTTCTTCAGGTCTAATTACTGTTACTCTGTTTTTTCTGTACAATCATGGCCATTACAGTGGATGCCAAAGTGTTTGAGGAATGCTACCTCTATTGAACTACTGACTATTTTTCATGTTTTTTTCATTATACATGCACTTGGAAGGATAAGATGCTCATTGGTAAATATCAGTAAACATTGATTTCACTATGCAGACAATATTTCCACTGATCAAGGAAAATGCAGCTTGAACTTAAGAGAATTTGAGTAAATGATAGTTACTTTGTATATTTTGACGTGATTTTGCAATTCAAAAGCTTGAAGCTTTGTAACAGTTAACTAAAACTGTCAACATCTACTGTCACTGAATAATTGTCTGACTCCCCCATGATTTCTTGGAAGTTTGAAAATTTAAATAGATAACTTAAAAAAAGCTTAGTTTTTTTTATCTGCCAAGACTAATTTTACAAGAAATAATCAACTAATCTGGTCATTCCCTGCTACAAAAATGTTGATCCTTCCATAAAATGAGAGGAAATTGTAGCTTGTTCAGATGCACCTGTTGTAAAATCAGCTGTGGAGTCAATTCTAATGGTATTTTTGGTTGTGTGTGAAACCTGCAGGGGTCTAGTCCATGCTGTTGCCTCATTACAGAAGTAGAATCTTTGAACCATCACCTACTGTACAGGTAAATGGACTCTGTAGAGTGCATTAGGTGCAGGTGACCATGGGAAAATGCCTTCCAGGCAAGGAAACTGATCTTTCTCACCCTGAGTTTCCGCACAGACCTGTCCTTTCGTAGAGCGGAGGCACATGACTTTTTTTCCTTGCTTTTAGGAGGCTAGAGATGTGTAAAGAGCTCTCTTTTTAGTAACCTTTTTAAAACATCAGCAGAACTGTCTCAAAGTTTTAATCCAAAAACATTTAGAAAAGCTGCTCTTTTTCATAAACATAGCTCCTCTAAAAGGGAGGTGAGAGGGAGGGGGGGTAGGGGCATGTGTGTGAACAGTACAATGTCTTGCTTACCATGAAGAGCTTAGTCAAGCCATGCTAATGTGTTCAATAACAATAAAAGCATAGATGTGATGGCACTTAAGCATGGCATGGTCCTCCAAGTTTTGTGGCCAGATACTGGGAGTACCTTTTGGCATCCCTTTTCTTTCCCCTGCCCCCAATATATGCTTCATTTTAGCTCTCATTGCCTTAACGCTGGCTGTAATGAATTTCCCACTTCTGGAATGAGGGGTAAGCAGCATAGATCTGAAAAGAATGATTCCAGAAACAGGATGAATCCCTGGGGCAGGGCGAGTGGGATGAAGGTTAATCTTTACTCCAATCAAAATATGACCATAACTCCCCACCCTCATCTGCCTTTTGGGATCAGTTCCTCCTTTCAGACAAAGGAAATTTTAAAAGCACTGGGAACTAAAGTTTATATTTATTTACACTGAGATCATGTATTGAGATACTTTAAAACTGCATCAGATAAACTGGATTAAGTGGTTGAGTTCTCTAAATATCCAGGGTTTTGAACAACTTTAAATTTAGTTCACATTTATAAAGGAAAAACTAATTCACATTCACAGAGGAAGGTGGGTGCTTGATCTGATTCTGTATTTACCTTTTTTGAAAGAACCCTTATTTTTCTATTTCTTGAGTTTTGTAGTCTGGACTGCCGAAAGAAGTAGGGAACAAAATCCCAAACGGCGTTCTCTTCCTTTTTACTGCTCTTTAGAATAAATACATCACAATAAGTCAGGAAAGGAAGGCTCATAGTAAATCAAATTTAAGGGAGGTATGACCTTCACTTGCTACCTCTTGTGTGCAAGCCCAGAAATCTTCCTCTCCCAGAGCTTCCCTCTGAGGTTCTAGTGTGGATATTGCCAGCAGTGGACAAAGCAGATGACCTGCTAGGTTCTGTTCACAACTTTACTCACTTAAATAGCAGGCAATATTTCTCTGATTGCCTACTTCTGTTTCTTTAGTGATTACAGGAATTAAGCAATGTGAATTTTGGAAAAAGCATGGTGAGGGGTGTACCTAAAAGAGCTTCTTTTCCTACAATAACTGCCTGGTAATAAGACTAAATCCTCCAGGAAGCTTAGGTAGTAAGAGAATCAAAGCTGTAAGCCAGTGCACTCCAACTCCTCACACTTCGAAGGGGGAACAGCTACTGCAGAAATAAACTCATGTCACAGTGCAGTGTTGACTGTAAATACAAGGTATGTGTTGGAGCATAATAGATGAGGCTCTTGTTCATTTGATTTACGCACAGGGATGGAGTTGTTGGGTAACATTTAATAAATATCACTCTAGTTCTGTAGTAGCTGAGTTTAAACTCTTTACAGAAGGAAATCTAATCTGTCGTCTCTTCAGTTTATGTGGTGTTGGCTAAAATACACGTTAGCGCAAACTTGCTCTTCTGTCTTGGAGATTCACCGAGTGAATGTGTTTAACGAGGCAAGTTTATCCATCTATCTACATTTAAGATTTTTCTGCTTAAAGCAATGACTTTATACCTGCTATCTGCAGGCTTAGATTTCCAAAGATGTTTGCACCTTCATTTGAAATTTTGCAGTGGTCTGCAAACGAAAAGGGTTGAAAACCACTCATTTAAAGCGCAAACAATGCTGGAAAATACCACTTTTAATGTTGGGGGGGTGGAGGAACTGCTGACTTGGAATGGAAATGCAGCAAACCTACCCACAGGTTGAAGGATAACATAGAATGCTTTAAAGGCATTTGAGATTTGAATCTCTTTACTTAACTAGTGTTCTAGTATCTCACTACTGGCAGTAAGATCTCACAAAGTTCTAGATGCTTGGGATCTAAATAGTTGAATGTTCCTAACCTGAATGAAAAGAATTTATCGTAAGTAGCATTGCACAGTGTAACTGTATTAAGGAACATTTCAGTCTCTTATTTTGCTGTCATAGAAGAGCGGTTCAGAAAATATCTGTGCAGCTTGTGGAAGTGCTCAGCCTCTTCGTTTGAACGATCTGCTTCTTACCTCTCACAAACCATGTACTTGTCCTGTTTTCAAAATCAGTTGGCAGTCGGTCCTGGACACACACCATACATGACAAACTTCAGTGTGGAGTAAACTTGTGTTATTGGGTTGATAGAATTTGTGACTGTGTGCAGATTATTAAAAATAACACGGGTAGCTGAGGGTATCAATATTAAATAGGTGAAATTGCCAGGTTGTTTTTAAAAGTGAAAAGAATCCCTATTGATTTCATAGATTTGCTTCTAAGTGTCCTCAGATAATGTTTTCTTTCTGGGTCACCATATTCCTCAACCTCCAAAAATATGGACTTGTAACAGACTGGGAATTGGGAATATTGTTGCAGATCAAAACCCCCAAGAACATGATCACCCCCCCCCCCAAAGCCAGGAACATGCTGGAGAGGACTTCAAAGGATGCTATCCACACACAGCGTGTGGAAATCCTCAAGCAGAAGCCAGATCAGGGCAAGGCCTTGGAGGTGAAGAGCAAGTGGGATAGCAGCAACCACTTTCTCCTCCCCTCTCCCCTTGGAGGATAGCATCACTTAAAGCTTTTTGGGAGAGCTCTGATGCCTGCTGAGGTAATCACAGGCACCAAAGCACTGGTGGAAGCTTCTGCATTTGAAAACAAAAGTTCTTTATACTTTATTTTCAACAAAAATTTGAGTGTTTGGGCAGGGAGCTAAAATCTAGTAACTGATTCTTTTTTTTAAGAAAAGCATAAACTTCATTGTTTTCTAAGATTTGGAGACACACTATTTTTAAAAAAATAAGTTAAAAAACAGTTTCATTGTCTTATTCTTATCCACCCTTTCAGAGATGCTTTCCTAAGAGCCACTATCTTTACTGTTTACTCTGCAGTTTGTAGGATAATGGAAAATTCCAGTAAAACTGTTCTTAAATTGGTGTCTCCAGAGTAGCAGTGTGTGTGCTACTGCATGTATTATCTTTAAATATTAAAATTGTAGGCTTTCTGGCTGCCTCTCAACTTAAATTCTGTGCTGAGTGGTTTTGACATAGCAGAACCTTGATCTTTATCCATTAAATATTCACCTGTTGAAATAGTTGTGAAAGTAATTTAACATAGCTGTTAATGCATATGGATTGCATGAATGGACTGCATATAGAATCATAGTCAAGTAATTACTGTACTAACAAAAAAGCCTTGGGAAAGGATGTAGGGTAGAAAAAGAGTTGGAGAGCGTGCTTTTATGCTTACCAAAAGATGGGTAAAGTGACCCAGTTGTGGATTTTGTCAGCAGGGGTTAAAAACTGATCATCAGTTTCAAACAAGTGACTTTGCCCCTTGCAATGAAATTAAGCCATCTCTAGATACTAGTCCCTTCTCTTTCTGCCATCTTGTATTTTTTCTTCAGGAGGTCTGGTTTTAAGTATGTTATCAGTTCAATATTTAAAGTTGGGCCTAATGTTGCTAGGAATTCTGCTATAATTGAGCTTCCTGTTCATCCTTTCTTTTACTACTCCTTGTTCTTTGCTGTTAAAATGACTTGCGTAGACTTCCAATTGATAGATCACTAACACTGGATACATTAAAGACTTTATTTCTGTCAGTTGTCTCATATATAATAGCATTTCACTATAGATCTCTCCTGTGTGACCTTCTGTTAATAATTTGTCCTCCTTTCCTTTAACACCGTTCAGTGTTCCTTGGTTTTGATAGCTGTCTGTGGTGCAAATACATTGTTTTTCCGGTGGTGCTGACTTTGTAAGAATTACAGATAAAGCAAGGCCTCTAATTCAACTTTCACAAACTGTTTTTATAGGGAAGTTAGTGTTAAATCCAGTTAAAAGAATACTTGTTTTGTTTAATTTGAAATTTGTCTCCCTCACTCCCTCCCCCTGAGGGGGGGTGACCTTATCTTGAATATGGGTTTAAAAATTTTAATACAAGTAGGAAAAAGATGTGTACAAATTTGAGGCATGGGAGAAGTGTTGAGGGGGGGGAAAAAACAAAAACTGAGGAACAACCTTATTCGAAGGGGGAGACTTCATTCTGAATTGGCATCACAGCTCTGCACGGAAATGATGCTTATTTGTACCAGTTCTGGTCAGTGGAGATAAATACAGCTTTTGTTTAAACTGAAAAGTTTTTATTTTGCTGTGGTTTTGCTTAAGTCTTTTGTGTCTGCTTTCAGGGAGTAGAGCAAATGTCTCCCCTGTCTCTGAGCCTTCTGCAATGGATTCTTTTCTTCTGTGAAACTAGTTTACCTCCATTTCTTTTTCACTCATGGACATGTGCTAGGGAAGTTTTTGTTTTGGCATGGAGCATAGGTTTAAAACAGACAGACATATTTTAGCATCAAAATTTCCCCCCAAATGTTGCCCAATGTTTGTTTCCCACTTCCCTCCCATAGTGTTCAGTAGTTTACCCGCTCCTGTAGCCAGTGCCTTAGTTGCCTCCTGATGTGCAGCAACATGAATTGAGGATGTTGGGAGAAGAGGGGTGTCAGCCCAAGGAAATTCTAGCTTCTGACACTGACTTGCACCACCTACTGGGATTATCATGCAGGTGGCAAGCAGGGAGGCAGTCACTTCAGGGACATCAGTTTTATGTTTTTAAAAACAGTAATGTCATTCTGCTTTTCACCAGAATTCTTTTATAAAAAAACAAAAATTAGAAACCTCTTCATTCGGAGCTAATCAAATAGAATGAAATGTTTTTTTAAATGTTGAACTAGTTATATGGTGTGTTGAAATAGTGCCTATCAGGCACTTACCTCCTTTCCTTTATTTTTAGTGACATATCAAATGTTGGATTATTGTATTACTCTTTTGCTACATAGTATAAAAGTGCTGGGTCACTGCTTGCTGCTTCCTATGAGTGCTGATTTGTGTCCAAAAAGTGGATCCCATGCAGTCAAGAGGAACAAGTCCCCTCCCACCCCTGAAAATTTAAACTTAGTATTGAGCCACTACTTGGCTAGATGATCCATGGGTATATCTAGTATTGTGGATGTTTTTTCAGTTTAACATTGAATTCCCTTATCTAGACCCAATCTGATGTCTCTCCTTTTGTCACTAAAAACAAGAGTCCTGTGGCACCTTATAGACTAACAGATATTTTTGGGCATAAGCTATCATGGGCTCCAACCCACTTTGTCAGATGCAACAAGGGTTAAAGTTCACAAAAGCTTAGGCCCAAAGAAATCTGTAGTCCAGAAGGTGCTGCAGGACTCTTGTTTCTGCCATGCAGACTAACATAGATACCCATCTGAAAATTTTTGTCACTAAAGTGTCACAATAAGGCAATGTACAGCTGTTGGTACATCTGTTTCACTATGGCTGCACCAGACTGTATGTGCTTCTCAGCACAAAGGGACTAAGTTCCTTAGCAAAATTAACTTATATAATCACAAAATGCCCTTCATTACCCCTCTCTCTCCATGTGCTCTGAACTGGGGTTCACTGCTGAAAATGCTCATGGATGTAAAATTCATCAGTGATGACTTGCAATAGCGATTGACTTCTCATTTTTTTTGCAAGTATCTGTGTCTTGGATCCCATTTTATTTTCCAGGCATGTCTTATAACCACCTCCTCACCCTCAAATATGTGTATAAGAAGCTTGTAGCCAGCCACTTTCAGTAACACGTTGCCCCTGATTCTGAGCTTTAGTGCTCTTCTAAATACAGGCCAGCTTAAACAACTCAACCACCTACTCCCTGGCTGTAAGCTAGAGTCCCACTCTGAGGCCTTCAGTTCCTCCTGCCTGGTGCTCTGTTCTTCTGAGACACAGTTGAGTCCTCTGATAGCAGTTCTTTCAGGCTCTCTGCAAAGAAGCCAGCCTTGTAACTGCTTCTGCTTGGCTTACACCTTCAATGTTTATCCCAACAGCCATGAGAGCTAGAATCCATTTTCTTTCAAATTGAAAGCTGAAATTTTGAAACAAAAAGTGAATTTCAGAGCAAAATCCATGGCTGTGGGAAATACAGGGCTCTGTTTGCATGGCCTGCATTGCAGAAGTATCTGAGCACTTCATAAATTAACTGATCATTCTGTATTATCCTCGCTCTGCAGATGCACAACAGAACCAAATGACTTGCCAAACTCAGCAAATCTGCAGTAAAGCTAAGAATTTAACCGAGATACCAATATTCCCTATTCACTACCTTTTCATCTCAAGCTTTTTACAGTTAAAAATTAAAACCGTCTTCAGCTTGCCAAGTATGCATGTGAGGCAGACACTGGTTGGTTCACTAAATATGGCAAAAGGATACTTTCTGTACTTCAGTTTACTTTGAAATACAAACCATGTCTCCATTCCTCTAACATGGATAAAGTTGACTCGTGTAGTGTAGTGATGTGAATCAATACCAGGAGAACAGAATTACAGATAAGCTAACTTTGCCTTTTCATAGCAACTTACATGTTTCATCTAATTTATGTGGGGCTGTTCATAAAAGAAAAAACCTTCTGCCATGTGTGAAATGAACATCTTGTGCTTAGATGCCTTAAAGTAGTCCTACACAGACATACTATAAGGCTTTTTATCACCTGAGGTTTTTGGATGACAAGAATGGAGAGTGAATACAAGTTAACAAAAGCCTCTGTAAGATGCCAAACTTTGGCGCTCAGCTTCTGTCCTCACCAATGCAAACGGAGAAAACTTTCTTCTAGTGTTATACTGACTAAAATTTCAATGAGATGTGATTATATGATTCTATGTTTCACTTTAATTTTAATAAGCTAAGCTTACTGCTGCTGGTTTCAGCTACCCCAAAGCATGATAGTATTGTGTGCCAAAATCAGACTAATTGTTTAAGGATTGGTTATGGGACAAAGCATTGTTTAAAAATGTGCAACTCTCTAAACAGTATGATATGCATGGCCTGGTTATAAAAGAGCTCCACGCTTTTATGAGATTATGTAGCATTTTTGGCTCTGTTTATCTAGTTCTGACCTTTAGGACTGATTGTATTTATTTGAGGAAAGTCAGAAGTATGCAATAGAAGCAGAGGAGTACTTTCAGTACTAAAATAACAAAACTGCAAGTGTGTTGGAGGTCTGGACATCTGTGACATAGATCTCAAAACTAATTCTTGCATTTTTGGCATGTAGGGAGAATGAAGTGGATTAAAAATAGAAGGGTTTTTAATAAAAGATTTTTCTGTTTTAATATTATCTCAAAAGGTTCTAAACCAGTGTCAAAAGAGCACTCTTTTCTTCCAAGAGCTGCTTAAGTGTACATTGTCTCAAACTCTTTTTATTCTGGAATACTGCTTCAAACTACAATTTATAACTAGCTTGGAGTACTCAGTAAACTCTCTTCCTTTGCCTTCATGACGATCTTTTGATTGCTTAACACTTAACCTATTTTCTAATGTTGTCTAGCACATTGAGTGGGATTTTTGATCATTGCCTTGTAGTCATTTTAATAAAGGGATAAAAAGGTGTACCTCCCCATTTCAATCATTATCTTAGTTGGGGTTTTTTAAAATCAAATTATCCTCTTTCCTAAGGTTTCCTATGCACGACCAAGTTCAGCTTCTATCAGAGATGCAAATTTGTATGTCAGCGGACTTCCAAAAACAATGACCCAGAAGGAACTGGAGCAGCTCTTTTCTCAATATGGACGCATTATTACTTCTCGTATTCTAGTTGACCAAGTCACTGGTAAGTAGGCTGCTGCTCAGCACTGTCTCTTTCACTTTCTCGGACTGGCAGGTTGAAATATTCCAGCTTCCAATGCAGCCGTATTGCCTCCAGAACATATCAAAGGTATATGTGGGCCAGAAAATGCAATTTTCTGCTGGAATTGTTCATAAATATGCATGGACAAAAATAGATTGTGGAATATAGTGAGCCAGCCTGAGTCATTTCTACCCTGAAAGTGCAGGTTTGAAGCCTGTTTCATGGCTTGTAATAAATTTACAGCTGCTATAATCTTCATTTCCAAGCTGCTGCATGAAAATAGTCCCCATGCACCTTATAAAATGCTAATAAACAATCTTTTTATAAAAAGCCAAGTGTTTGATGCAGTAATGCACAGCTGGTTCTCTCAGGCTAGGATTACACAGGACCCAAGCTGGTAATTGCTGCTAAGGCAGTTTTAAGATTGTGTCATCTACTGTGGGCACAAAAAGAATATGAACTTTGAGATCCTTAGGAGCACATAAATTCAGTATTTCAGCAATGTTAGCACAGATTGAAAACAAACTAGGAACTCTGGCAGGTTAGATGTTTTCATTATTATGTGCTGCAGATACAGACTCCGTGGCCACAAAGTGTCCAACGACATCTCTTTTTACTAGTCATTTGGATAGTATGCATATTTATTCTTTTTACTCACAATGACACAATTGGCTAACCTGAATTTCAGAAGCAGTAGTAACTATCATATCTTCTGTCTATGCTGAAGTTCTTCTATAAAGGCTGGCACAAAACATATTAAAAATGCACAAAAATAAAGAAATCCATGAACCGTGTTTTTAAACTCTGTATAGTAAGAACTAGAGCATAGAAAAGAATATTCCTTCAAATCCTTCCCATTCTCCTAGCACTGCCAGTCTATTCTCCCTTTCTAATCCCATTATTATAATCCCTGTAGTGTCAGTTTGGTGGATGGAAATCCCACCCATGTCAGTATGTATTTGACAATCTGAGAAGGAAAAGTTTTTGACCTTTTAATGTGTTCTCTAAACAATATACAAAATTTACTATAAAAAGAAAGATAATCTTATGGCTTCACTGATGTCCTAACACCAGATTTAGTATCTTTTTATGTGTAATAGAGTGAGCTATTGCATTAATGTTACCTTATTGCTGGAAGACCTACCTTGGTATTCTAACAGTCAAATGTTTTTAATTCTTGAAATCACCTGTTAGCATCTTTAAATGTGCAATTCCAACATATTAACATAAGCAATCTAATCCTTGACCATTAGCTTTTGTCTTGCTTAAAATAGTATTAACTAATCCACAGATTCAAGTATTCTATAGCTAGAAAAGCTGAGATACATAGATTGTGACATGCACAAGTGAAAGTCCAATTTAGCAGAAGAGCCAGAATTAGAAGATGCAATTTCCCAATTCCCAGTCCTAGTCAATCCACTAAATACTCACTTAAATTTCTCATAAATATTCTTATTGAGATAGCATGAATGCTCAGTACCAACATAAAATAGGCAAATGTCTAAAGAGTGTAAATATACAGTTAACTCACTATAAATGCAGTGGATAGTGGACCCCAAATAGATGTGCATGAGAATTAACATTCTGCTTTTGTCCTAGAAGAATATTTCACAGCCTTTTAATCCTTTTTCGTAGTAGTTTAAAGTAAAGGGAAGAGTCAGATTCAAAATGATCTGAATGATGATGTTGTGACACAAACTGACAGATAAGAAATGCGAAGTTGAGCCTGTGACATTCAACTCTTTAAATGCCTTGCTATTGTTCCTTGTCATTTTTGTTACAGATTGTCATTGTTTGTTAATAGAATAAAGTCCTCCCAAAAAAACAAATATTGTGGACAAACTTCTAACTTTCCCTTTTCCCTTTGCTGATGAAACACAATGTATTAGGCCTTCTGAATTAGTTTCAGACTTCTTCCCTTTCACATTTAGTTTGTCAAAGTAAACTACATCCATTTTAAACAACTTGTGTTTTGAGATTTTGTGCACCTTATTCCTTCCCTTCTTTTATACTACCAGTAATTCACGTACTTTCTGTAGTAGATGTTTCCATCTCACCACTCCTTTCCACGATGTACATTTGAGTCTGTAGAAAGGGAAATCTGGAAATAGTTGGGGGTGTGTCATGAGGGAGCTAAAATGCTGTTCAGTGAAATATTGAAATAATGCATCATATTCATAGGAACATGAACATTAAATATAAAAGTAGCTGAAATTCCCATTGTGTGACCGATCTGTGCTTCCATCTTGAATATGGCACAATTATCATAGATATCCTTTCTCCAGCATAGCTCTATATTAGCTAGAATTTGGGGTGGGGGGGGATGTTGCTGGAAATATCAGAATTCAAAAAAAGTTTAGTCTTGCTTCTTGTATACTCTGCTGTGAGACTGATTCACAGCTCATGTTCAAAGTGCCAGGTAAGACTAGAATCAGTTGACTTCAGAATTTTATTTTTCTGGATTGCTGGAATCCTGTCACACCTAGAATTCCCTTCCCCTTCACAATATCCTTTCCACACTGTCTTAAATATACTATGTGGCCCGGAATATCTGTAGTTCATAGGATTGGGTAGTATGAGAAGAATCAGATTTTGTGCTTATCTCCAGAATTGAATCTTTCCTCTGGAAGCGTCTTGGCTTTTTAATGTAAAACTACATTAATCTTCCTACTTTGGACACTCTACAGGTCTTTGAATTAATCAATATATGTGGCTTTCACTCTATGCAGGAGTATCAAGAGGTGTTGGATTCATCCGATTTGACAAGAGAATTGAAGCAGAAGAAGCTATCAAAGGTTTGAATGGACAGAAGCCTCCAGGTGCCACAGAGCCAATCACTGTAAAGTTTGCTAACAATCCAAGCCAAAAAACCAATCAGGCCATCCTTTCTCAGCTGTATCAGTCTCCAAACAGAAGGTATCCAGGACCTCTAGCTCAGCAAGCTCAGCGCTTTAGGTAAGTCAAATACATTTATGGTCAAATCATTTGTGTTTTGGAATAGCCCAGGGCCTGCCCATTAGTTTCCTTTCCCCATTCTCCTACTGATACGGTTCTATCCCAGTGCTCTTAATGAAACTTCATATCTTTTGAAATTTTCTTTCAAATGCACATTGCAGAACCTTTTTTAAGCACTGCCATCTATTGGTGGGTTTAGCTGGACCAGAAAGTCTAAATATCTATTAAGCTATTTAATTAGCAACAGCTAATGTTAAGCCAGGATACTTTTACCTAAGTCAATGTCAATACAAGACCTTAATTATTTTTTTTAAAAATTGCTTTTTTGCTAGAGTACTGTTGACTTCATAAGCAAACCAATTCACTTAATGTTGGTTTAGAGAATTTAATTTCCTTCTTGGCCATATGGTGTGTCACAGCCAAAACATCTCCATGCCAAGTTTCACTTACGTTTTCTGTTTCTGGTAGAGGTCCAAATTCTGCATGCCATAGATCTTTGTTTGACCCAGTGCTTCCGTTTTGAAAGTATAGCTGCATGTTTTCTGTGGTGTGTACTGTTTTCTTGTCTCTTTATTGTGTGGGGGGAGGGCTCCTATGTTCCCATGGTGTTGCATTTACAGCCATAAACACTTCTTCTCATTGATATTCCATGTATTGAGAAGGACAGATGGTGAGAACAGAGTGAAACAAATATTGTCTTTTCTATATTCATAAAGCCTTTAGATTTTTTCTTTTCATTGATTTTTCCCTTTTTCCTCTTGCCTTCTATCTTTCATCCCACACTCCCTGGATGTGTGACTGGAATGCATTAAACATTGAAGAAAAATATTTAATATCCAGGGAAAAGTCTTTTTTCTCTCCAAGTAAAAACTCAAATCAGCTGATATCACCTTGAAAAGTGTGCAGAGTTTAAACAAAAAAAAAAAAAAAAAAAGCTCTACGCTGGCCACTCTCATTAGAAGAAACATGTTTGGCAGATGCTCTAAACGTTTGTTTACATCTCCAGTAAACAGCTCACCAGTGAATATGGTTGTATAGCTCCACAACATCTTGGTGTTCAGTGCTGGTGATGTGAAGTGCCTCTCCGTGCGTTAATGCTGCACTGCTGTCCAGGTAGCCTGTCATAGGGGAAAGGGTAACTGGCTTCATTCAGTATTTCAGTGGATTTCCTCACTTAGAGTATAAAGATTAAGCTGCAGAAAACCACTGAATAGTGAATAAAATAGACTTGCCCTTTTTCCGTATGCAGACTGCCTGCTCCAGCACTGACTGCAGTAGTGGAAATTGCACTGCTAAGGAGAGATGTCCCAGAATGCATTGTGGTGAAGTAAGATCATGGGGGAGTTGTTTTATGGCCATAAAAAGAGGTAAATGACTTGGTGACAGTCTCTGTTGCGGCATTCAGCACTTTCTGGTAAAATTGACCATCCAAGTCCCTGTGTCAGTCCTATTTTAGGTACAGTTGTTGCCATTTAAAAAGCTTTTCCTGTTTGTATTCACTGTAACTGACATATCTCTAGTATCAGTGAGGTAGTAAACTTTTTTGAATTTTGACTATGGTGTGTGTCCTGATGTTAGTATAGTTTCGTCACTATTAGAAATAGTCCAGCTATTACTGCTACTTGCAGGACCACATGTATTCCACAGCTATGGAGTTTATCATAGAACCCAGTCCTGTTCCGAAAACGTAGGTTCAGGAATCTAAAGATTGATTAAAAAAAAAAACAAAAACCAAAACCCTGCTGGTTGGTATACTTGTAGTGAAAGATGCCAAAAGCCGGAGGAGTTCAGAGTGATGCAGTGATGTCTGCCAGTGTCTATATAAGCAACCTGAAACCATTGCTGTGAGGGGAAGTGTGAATTGTCCTATCAAATCTCAACAATAAAACATTTTTGTAATACTTTGTGTTCAAAGCACTTTGTAGACACTAACTGAGTTTGATGGAATGTATGGTTGTCTCCATTGTTATAAATGTGAAAGGAGAGACAGAAAAGTAAAATTACTGACTCAAGGCTACACAGTGAATCAATATCAGACACTATTAGAAATTGGGGCTTTCTGACTCATTCCCCAGACCATGTTGTCTTGTCAACAAGGTGTTTGACTTTTATGTTCATTCTATATTTTAAGTCTTGTTTAGCAGATATCCCAGTACATAAGCTCTTCTTACATCACTGTTAATTACTTCAGGACAAGCAACAAGTTAATGTTCTGTGATCCATGGTATCACTCTTACCCTTCTGGATGGCCAAAACTCAGGCTAATCTCTGCTGAACTATGAAACCTTAGAAGAAAGTTTAAAAAGTTCTACTATGCAGTTACATGGTTTTTGATCAACAGTGTAGTAGTACATTGACAATGTACGACCCTCATAAAATAAGGGATATTCTGTTGTGCTGAATAGGTTGTATAGTAGGCCCTTCTGAAGTGTCTTGGGTTGAGTACCCAGAAATCAAGGTATCCAAAGACACTCTCTTCAAAATTGTCCCCCTCCCCTTTTTAATAACTGTAAGCTCACATAAAACTTTCAGTCTAGAGCGGGCATGGCCAGACTGCGGCTTATGAGCTGCATGTGGCCCTTGACAGAAGAAGTGTGGCTCACAGAAGAGCATGGCAGGGAGAAGAGCAGAATGGCGGGGAAGCAGTGGCATTTTTGCTGTAGGCTTAGTTTTCATGGTAACCTTAAGTGATTATCAGAACCTGACGTTAGTAGGATCAATATTTGCCCTCTTTTTATAAAAATTAGTGCACAATGAATTTTAAACTTAGTAATATTGGAGTAGGTAAAAGTGTATAACTATGTCTCAGTGCAGTTCATGAAAGTTTAATAATCAACTTGTGTGGCTCTTGAGTTTCCCTGAGTTTGGCCACCCCTGGTCTAGAGCCTCTAATTCAGTTAAGGTCAAGATCAACATGGAGTGCTTGAAGCCTTGTGTGCACAGGCAAGCAATACCGCCACAACTGTAGCTGTGTAGCTATATGGATACAAACCCCTTTGTGTATGGAATATACTAGTATAAATGTACTTAAACCAGTGTAGCTTATTCCTGCACAATAAAACATCACATCTTTAGCCAGCATAGTTGTAACAATACAGCATCTGAATATAGGACCAGATCTTGTGTAGGAAACTTTCCTTCAATTTCCTTCTTTCCCATTGAGGGTTGACCTTAACTCCATTTTCCAACTTGGTTATTATAGAAAAATTCCATTTGATGTTAAATGTCAATATAAATTCTTCCCAAATAGATTGACTTCATTTCTAAAGGCTTAGAGGAATTTAAATCTTTTGTACCTAAAATAAGGCACCCATGTAAGTGGCCCTGGGTTTCAAAAGAGCAGAGAACCTGCAAGCTGCATAGAATCTTACCTTAGGGTTGTAAGGGTCCTCAGGATGTCATGTAGTGCAACCCATTGCTCAAAATAAGACCAACCCCAACTAAATCGTTGCAGCCAGGGCTTTGTCAAGCTGTACTGAGGTTTTTAAAGGATGGAGTTGCCACCCTTTGAAATGAAAAATTTTCCCTAGTATCCCACCTAGACTTCTCACTGCAACTTGAGACCATTACTACTAGTTCTGTTATCTTACCACTGTAAACAGCCTAACTCCATCCTCCTAGGAACCCTCTTTGGGGTTGTAAAAGGCTGTTATCAAATCAGCCCTCACTCTTCTGCAGACTAAACAAGTCCAGTTCCCTCAGTCTGTCCTCGTATCAGTAAAGTATGTAAGAGTGGAGTATCTATTTCAGAAATTTTAACTTTGGGTGCCCATGTTTGGAATACTTTATTTTGTAAGTTCATTTTTTAACACTTTACAGTATATGACAAAAGAATGGGTGAAATGTATCATAGGAGGTGTGGGGAGGGAAGGGACACTGATAAATACAAGGTACTTAATTAGGCAGTCCTTCTGGTTTTACTGGCGTGCTAGCCATAGATTAAAGCATGTATGATTACAAAATGCGGTTCCTAACCAGCCAGTGGTTCTTGGCTAAAGTACTGAGTGGGCAAAACACTACAAACTGTACCATGTTGCATATACTGAACCTATCCTCCATGGAAATGGCTGTACCTTGTTTGAAATTAAATATAATTTTTAATTCTGCTAGTTGGTTCATTTTTTTTGCTTCAGAAAATCCAAATTTCTGGATTACTGAAAAATAGGAAATCCAAAATGTGGTAATGAAATAGGAATATATTATTTTTAGGGAACTTGTACCTAGTATTTCTAGTTAAATACTTAATTCGATTTGATCAGTTATGAATTTAGCCTTCCATTAAAACATAAAGGGACCTCCCTTTCATTCTCTCTAATATGTACTTGGAGATGCCTGCTTTTTCTCTACAACTTTAATACAGGGATTGGATTTTTTTGTAAAAATAAAAAGGCAGAGTGTTGCATTTGTAATGATCTTCCTTAAAAGTAGCTTGACTAGTATGTTCTACTACAAGATCATAACTCCATGTGTTGCTGATGGGTTTGATCAACTCAGCTGAGCCAACACTGAAAAGCTGCATTTCGGTGGCCTGAGGTGACATGATTTGGTGACCTCAGTCATTTCTGCCTTTCATCTTCCCTTTAAATAGGTGTTAAATGAGATTTTTTTGTTGATACAAAGCAAGGTTTTGAAAACTTGTATTTCTGCTTGAGTTAAATGCAGTATTCAGACTCTTTCCAACATAAAACTCACCCCCCCCCCCCGGCAAAAAAGAGTAAACTGGGGATGGATGTCTAATTTAACATGAGAACTAGAACAGCCGATTTAGTTTTTCTTGTTTGATGGCTGATTTTAACATGACTCTCAGCATGAAATAAACCAAATGTACAGGCAATTCATACTTTGTAGAGCCTTAAACTGTAAAGGGAGAGAATACTTTGAAAGATCTTAATTCGGAATGCAAAGTTATCCCAGAAGGAAGTCATAGCTTCTCCGGAGAGGCCAGCCTCACTATTTGATGTTAATTCATAAGTTTAAATCTTCAAGGATATGAGGCATCCTAGCATTTGTTTTATTCCACTATAAAAAGATGGGAAAGAATTCACACTGCTATTTCACAGGTTATGAGGGAAAACTGTAAAGCTTGTAGCTGGCTTGGTTTGCATGTTGGAAATTAGTTTCCCGAAAGACAAGAATAATGGAATTAATTTTTTTCAATCTCATTTTCATTTCTATTGTTGGAGGTGTATACTCCTACCACCTGATTTGGGTGTTTCTCTGCTTCCCATCTACCTAGTGTCAGTGTCTCTGAATAAGAAGTGAACCTTGTATGAAAGCTCATTTTCTGTAGAACTTCAGTGGGCTTTATGGTCATTGGTGACAGTATAACTTTCCCTCTCTGGGCTAGCACAGGAATCTTCCATACACGACTGCCTAATGGCAGTGTGAGCAAGCATGTTTGAGGATGTTTGTTCTTGCAGTAAACCTATCGGGTGTGGTAAGGTAGGTCACACTTCTTAGCAGCTTTTGGACTTTATGTACGCATTCTGTGGAACACATGTCAAGAAAATTGGCAATAGGATACTGAGTTTCCTTCGAAGAATAGGAGACAATCGAAAGACTGAACACTCTGCTAAATGTTTTGCAGGTTGGACAATCTGCTCAATATGGCTTATGGAGTAAAGAGGTAATGAAGAATCATATTAGGTTGCTAATAACTTTCAAACAAACTAGTTTTTTAAGAGAAAATATTTTGGAGTGTTGTAATTACTTTCCCTTAAGTCTTATGTTGGGTTCCTTTTTTGCATGTTAAGACATTCAACTGAAACTGTTTTCATTTCAGTGCATCGTTCACTAAAGGGAGAGACTCTCTTGTATCTGTTCCATGGAATTCTTCTTGGTTTTATTAATCCTTAAACCTCATCAGTTTTTGGCATGGCTTTTCTTTTTTAATGTTTATTTCTTCTAGCCAGACACTGTTCCTCACTTGTGCATTACCATTCAGCATCGTCCATAGTCTATGTACACTTTGAATGCAACTTGCAACATTTTCTTTTAATTGATTGGAGTGTTTGTTTGAAACCATAATTGTTTTGCTTTAAGAAGGCTTTGGGGGGGAACTGACTGTAAACAATTCCTCTTTTATTCTTACTCTTGATTCTTTGTTTCCCACATTGTTTAGTAGGTTTTCTCCAATGACCATTGATGGAATGACCAGTTTGGCTGGAATTAATATCCCTGGACATGCAGGAACAGGATGGTGCATTTTTGTGTACAATTTGGCACCTGATGCAGATGAGAGCATTCTCTGGCAAATGTTTGGACCCTTCGGAGCTGTAACCAATGTGAAAGTCATCCGTGACTTTAACACAAACAAGTGCAAAGGTTTTGGATTTGTGACTATGACAAACTATGATGAGGCTGCCATGGCAATAGCCAGCCTGAATGGATACCGTCTTGGGGACAGAGTTTTGCAGGTCTCCTTTAAAACAAACAAAACGCACAAAGCCTAATGAGTTATCCTCAATCAATTTATATATGAAATCTATACAACAAAGGCAAGTTAAGAGAAACTTTATACATTAGTAAATGTCTTTGTAAGTCAGTGTTGAAATGGGGATAAAATGACTACTTAGCATCCTAAGAATATGTGAGATTTTTTTATTGCTAGTATTTGAATTAAAACTTCTTAAATATCTTTTATGTTTGAATATGGACAAGAGGTACAGGGTTTTTACCTGTCACAATGCATTCTATTGCCTTCCTTGAAGAAGGTGGACCTTTTAAAATGTTTCAGCTAAGGGAAGAAGTTTTTTTCTTTTTACATAACTGCCTTGAACCTGTGAGTAAATATTGAGGCTTCGTGTTGTAATCCCTAAGTTGGTTGTTTTGTGTTGTGGTTTTTTGATTAGCTTTATGTTTAATTTACATTTAATGCATTGCTGTTTGTCTGTTCAAGAAAAGTATTTTGAAGTTTACATTTTATTTATAAAGTTAAACAGTATTTATTTTGTAATTATGATTTGGGTTGGGGAAGGGGGGTACATTATAATAAAAGCTTATTGTAAGAATACTGGAGAACTTTTCGTAAAGCAGTACCTTGCCAAAGAGATAAGAGCCTCTTTGATGTGGGTTTAAAAAAAAAGAAAAGCATCTATTTTTATAAAAAAGAAAAATTTGGAGAAACTTTTTACTGGTCCTGGAACAAATATTTTGACTTGAATACTTTGAGAAATCTCTTCATATGACACCTAGTGAGCTTTTAAAACTTACCAGGAAATTTGCAATGGTTGGGGGAAAATTTAGAAAGATTTATGATGTAGAAATACTTTTGAGACCTTTGTATTAAGAAGTAGAATCAATGGGAAACACTGTTGATTTCATTTTTGTAATCATCAGTGAAATCTCTGATCATCCTGGTTATTATGTGATAGGTGGCTCACATTAATTTGTGATTTTGAAACAAGTGAAAATTAAAAAAAAATATGAGCAGGCAAGAAATTTAAATTACTGAGTAATGGGGGAAAAAAAAAAATCTGTTCTTCCTAAAGAATTCCCTTCAGATAGAGCTCATGGTGTTTAGTGATGTACTTGCAGTATTGTTTGAAGAATTGTTTTGTCTTAAGAAAAGACGTTGCACATGGTTTGCACTGCAGCAAATCGGCAAAAGCAGTCTAAGTTGGATATATTTGAAGGTATTTTGAGAGTTACGTTCAAGGCTAACACCTGAGCTTTGTGTAATGTAAATAAGACCTTGCGCTTATGAACCTTTCAGCTAATTTTGGTTTTGGTTTATTTTTGACTTACATTGCCAAGTGATGTTCAGATTTTGAATGTTTTCGTATGAGTTTTTTCCTTTGTAAATGGCATTAACATTGTTACTTGAGGTCTGCTTATTCATTTTCATTGTCCTGAGGACTTGAATTTACAGTGCATCAGATTTGTTGCTAATTTTGTCTGTAGATAGTCTAGCTTCAGCTGTTTATGGTGATGCTACATTTTTGTTTATAAATATGTTTGTGGTAAAAATGAGTATAACCATAGGATTTGAACAAATTTCCTTACATTTTTCATACAAAAATCATAAATACCTGTATGCTATTAAAATTTAACTTTGTATGATGCTTAAATCACTATTTGGGGAAATAAAAGTCTTTACCATGTATTGAAGAAATTTAAAAAAATACAAAATATTTTCTGATTAGCATCTAGCTTATAATAATTTTTTTAAAAAGCTGAGGGCTATAATGCCTTCATCAGGATGCACTGACAACTATATAGTTACGTCCTGCTTTTTGTATAAACTGAGATGCTCATATGCTTCCCCTTAGAACAAGCAATGTCCTATGCATAACATAGTTGTACATTATCTTTGCAGTTGCTTTTGGTTCTTATTCTTTTCAACTGTAGTTATAAAATTTTCAGTATAGTACAGTACATATACTGTGAGGCGCGTGCTAAAGTGAATAAGCGAGTTTTCATGCTGATCCACTCAATGCTATTCAAAACTCAATTGACTTAGGTGCACTTAGATTGTTAAAGCTAATCCTCTTCATTAAAACTTGTATATACTTTAGAAAATAAAAACTTTCCAATATGGGGAAAATGGTAGCTACGTGCTTCTTTCCTATACTATTGTAGCAAACCAAGGCATTGATGAGAAGGCATGTAAATTGGGCTTCACTTTACAGTGTTTATCAGAGCACTTAATAAAATGTAAGGCTGGTATTTATTTGAAGTTGTACAGTATTACTTAATTCACATCTGTTGGAATAGAAAATATATTCTGTTGAGTATTTAAGAGGCTGTACATGTTTTCTTTTGTGTTTGGATCCTTTGTACTTTTTCATGTTCAGTACATCAATAAACAAAGTTGAAGGGAAAACAGTGTGGTGAGAAGATCTTTTAAACTTTCTCCTCTGATTTAATGGCTACACTGCTTTACTAGGTGAAGGATTATCCCTTAGTTGACAGGTTGTGCAGCAAGGGGTGAAAATAGTGGTGCAAAATACTGCTCTTGAGTCAGGATTTATCATGACTTGCTTTTTTGGGGTAAGTCCAGCAAAACCAACTTTGTGTTGCTATAAATGACACAACTTAGCCCAGTTATGTAAATCATGCAGTAGCGCACATTGGTAGATAAATGCAGTCTTTTCCTATGTATCCAAAACTAGAGTTAATGGTTTTTAATTGCACTAACTAAAAGAATAGTGGATTATGAGTTGCGAAGAAGAGTTTCTAACTGGTATTTAAAGTTCTTCCCATAGTCTGTTTTTTAAAGGCTTTCTTGTCATCTCATGCAACATCTGTAATGGCGCATCAAATTTCCTATTTTGTAGTTCTTTTCCCATCATAGTCCTAAATTCCTTGCACCTCGTTTTTGTGTTTTCATCATGTGTGAGATGCATAACCATATGGCATGGGTTCTTACTGTGCTGCTGCTTTGATGGATGTTCTGAGGGTTCCAGTGGGAATTAGCTGGCTGGGGACAGGGAGGAAGGAGGAGTTAGATATAGATATTAGTACCTAGTAGATGGCATCTGTGTATATTATTCCATTGCTAGAGCATTAGGAAAAAAATTCAGTCTGCTACAGCTAAATAAAGTGTACACACTGGTGACTTCCATGTAGCATCATATCATGTAGTGGCTGGAGGCTTGAAAAGAAGATGTGTTACTATGCCTGGCAGCAAATTTGAGATTTTATTTTTTTAACCTAAAGTGGTAGAGCTGCTGCTTTTTGAGCTCAAGTCCCAGCAGGGACAAATCCTCACACTAGGGGAAAAGAAATTTCAAGTTGCAATGCTTCAGAGAAGAATAACATCGATATATAGTTAACTAAACCCAATATTTGTAAATTAAGTTACTGCTTAGGTTCAGCTATACAATAGTGTGAAATATAGTTAATGAATGCCTGTTTTAATACTGTATGCTTGTATTGCAAAGGCTTATGTACAGGTGTAAACACCAAGTTTGCAGTCGGGAGTACTGGTACAACTGTAAATACCAGTTGTTACAAATGCAGATTTCTAGAGGAATGGTTTTTGTTCAAGTCAACACAGATTCAGAAGTTCATAGCAATGCATTTTTCAACTAGCAGTGTTACTAATTGGATGAGTCAATGTTAAAAATTTTGTGTGAAGTTATGTGGAGGTGGCTTTGTAGCAGATGTAAGCTTTACAATCAAAAGAAGATGGGAGATGCAAAATTCACTTTGTAGTGGTGGGGTCAAAAAGTTTTAAGTACAGTATAGCACTTTTAAAATAGTTTGTTAGATATACAGCACCTTATGCTACACAAACTGTAGAAGACCCTTGTCAAATCTCCTTCATGACTGTGCAAATATAAAAATGTATGATCTGGAAAAACATTTTGACACTTGCAGAGTGGATGAATACTTCTAAGAAATGTGGACTAACAGAACTGATGACTGGCATGCAGTCTTCTGTTGAAGACATTTGAAGCAAAAGTGGCCACTGGCAGGACCAGTGTCCCATTTGTATACCAAAACGCATAGTCTGGAAGTGAACCACTTCCAGTGGTAAGCAAGCATTTGTCGTCTAACCACTGACTGCAACTTCTTGTAATTGTGGGTACCATCCTGTCTGTCAGGAACTGGACTGAGACCACAAATGCACCTCGTATGGAAACAGCAGAAGTTGTTAAATTATTCTTAGCAACTACCAGCCTAGATGAGATGGGATGGGAAGGAGGGACCATGGAAAGGTGCTGGAGAGGTTCAGATTCTTTAAGTTGTTTTGGGTCATGATTTGTGTTTTTTTTTCCCCCCCCTGTATTAGTTGTTGCCTTTAGATGATGACTAGGAATAGCGAGTTTACTCTACAACACTGGCTATCGTTTTCAGTGTGCAGTTCTAAAGCAGTAGGCCGCTTATGCCATTTAATGGTAAAATTGCTGTAGCTTGACTTCCTGCTATCATCAGAGAATCTTCAGCTCTGTACTAAAGCAATTTGCCATAAATGAATTTTCAGCTCCTTCAGAGATAAAATAATACATTCCCATTTCCAGTCTGAGGAGTTGCATGCTGGCACCTTTATAGCAGGACCAACAGCTGTACCAAAACATAAAATAAATCACCTGGAACTTGCAAATAAACAGTTGTGAGAATCACAGCATAACTTAATTTTTACACTGAATTCCTCATTGTCTTTTTTGTTTTTTTGGGTTTTTTTTTGGGGGGGGGGGATACTTTGTCTAACGCATGGCCCAGAAGATGGGATTGTTTCCTGTTTTACACTTTATGGTGGCTGACACAGAGGATTGATCTTCAAAACACTCTGCTGTTGCATGTGGACAGTTTACAGTGGAAAGATGTGTTGCTGTAGTACATGGAATGAATTTTACACATACAAATCAAATCTGAATAACTTGTAATGTTTCCCACTCTACTGTTCTGTTCCATAGACTTTAGTTTTCCTGGGGTCCCCTCCCTGGCATTTGTGGTGCTTACAAGTAGATGGTAAGGTGCTATTTTTCTCCTTGCAAGGTGAATACCATTTACAAAAAAAATCAATATTACTATTTCTAACAGGGACTGGAATTTGAATGGTATAAAATCCAACAAATTATATATATTATTGATGACTTCAAGATGCTAGCTTTGACTTTTTGTGTCCATGTTTTGAAAAAGTTGTTAGTATTTAATCTAATACACTCAGATATGTGGGGGGGGTTGCTACTTTTCTGATAACTATTACTACAATCTCTCTGTTGATGAGGCCTACGTCAATAAGTCCTATTACACTGAGGAATAGAGAACAACTGTCTCCCTTCTTTGTATCTGGTACTTCCTGCCTCCTTTTCCCCTCCTTTCCCTCACACTTCTAAAAATCAAAACAATTATAGAACGCTAATATGGCACAACTGAGTTTTGTAATTCATATGCACTACATCACTTCACAGCCTCAACTTAAATGAGTTAATTTACATAGGATCACAGTTGACTGACTTTCCAGTATATGAGGGGAATTATCAGAAACAAAACAAATTTGATCCTATCTTGGAAAAAACAAGTGTGGCTTAAAAAGAATGCATACACTTTTATGTAAGTTGTCTGGTCTGTTTCTAATGTGAAATGACTTTAAATTGTACAGTTACAATGTTAGCCAATGGAGCCATCATTGAGGAAAAGCACATGCTTATATCTAACTGACTTCAATGAAACATTAACTACAGGCTAAACTTTAGGCACATTACATGTCTACTGAATGTCTTGTGCTTTCTCCCAAGGCAGTTTCCATGTGTGCTTGCCTTTTGTGTGAGACAGGCCAGGTTTATCGTGTAATGATTTAAATCATTACTACTTAAAAAAAAAAACACCCGGGGGGGGGGAGGCATATTACTCCTTGTGACCTTCACTCTGACCCTCACTTTTCAGATAAAAGCCATTCTAAACATTTGAAAACTATATGTGCTGTTCTTTATGTTAGGAGATTGAGAGGTTGAGGTAGCAGCAGCTTTTATTATTGGAATGTTAAAATTCTTAGCGCTGTGACACAGTTGCCAAGTATGGTCAGCAAAAAGGCAGGTGGCAGACTGCATTTCTGTCCTTGATTTAAGGCTGGCACTAGGCTGAGGGATCCAAACAGTTACATCCTTCCTTTCATGCTACTTGTCTATCCTATTTAACAACTTGCTTTTCTGTCTGAAATTTTTTTTGGTTTTTTATTCCAGAGGCTTGGCTAGATCAGTTATTGGTCTGAGAATGTTACAAATTCATTGTAATGAGCTGCAACATCTCCTTTTGTATTCACAGCCTCAGCCCTGGTGTAGAATATCTGGTATTTCTAAAAAGAAATTTGAGAGTTTTTATTTACTCTTGTTCTTGTAGGTACAAACAGAATACAGACAAACATTAGTTAGAAAAATTGGAAATAACTTCAGTTCACTATTATAAAAAGTGATCAGCTGATCTTCATGAAAGGGAAGTTTTATCTGCCCAAAGTAATGTCAGTTTAAACTTTCTCACAATAATGTTCCTAGATTTGCCCCCCCCCCCCCCCAAAAAAAAAAAGGTTGTGTGGTACTTAAAGATTAACAGATCTATTTTTCACATGAGCTTTCGTGGGAGAAAATCCACAAAGGCCCAGTGTGCTATGTGAACATGCAGTGAAAGACACATGCTGACCCAAAGAGCTTGCAAACTAAGCAGATGGAGGAAGTCATTGGGGTTGTGGGGAGGGGGTGGAGAGTGCAGAGGGTCCAGAGGATGGAAGTGACTTGCAAGTGTCATACTGTTAGTTGCTGAGCTGGAAATAGAGCCCGTCTCCCCCTGACTGCTCTATCAACTCTACTGTGCTGCCTTTCCAACATCCTTTAGGGTGAGAACATGTGGTTCAGCCCAGAGCTGTAAAAATCTGTCTGCTGAGACAGCAAGGATGTTCACTGTGATGTGGACAGTTGTTGTTTGCACCTGTCAAGGTGGTTTGGTTTAAAAAAAAAAAAAAAAAAAACTGCTCTGAGCAGGGTGTAAAATGTTAATTTTTGAGGCTCAGAGGGGCTAAACATCTTGTATGTGGATTCTGGGGGTTCATGTCAAGGCAAAGGTCTCGAAAATGCATGCCATTTGGTGTGGTCTGATGCATTCTGACCACCTGTCATCAGTGGTTGATTTAAACAGTAGATGCATGTATCATTGGGAGGAATTTCATGTGTTTCTGAATAATGTAACTTGCACTTCCTGTTTTTGTCTTGCTCTTCACTCTTTTCTTCCAATCACAGATCATGGTGGATCTACCTTGTGTTATCACGATCATTCCTACTACACCTCTCACTATTGTTTCCTCTTTTCTTTTCCTTGAACTATGTGGTATTCCATCTCTTGTTTTCCTTCAAAATTTCTCTCCTGCCCAATCCATTTCCCCTATCTTAGCCCCTTAATTCCTCTCACCATTGCTCTTCAGTAAAAGCAATACCCTGCCACAATATGTTTCGTATCAAGTAGGTTATGGGGTTATATTAGCAACTAAAAAGTTCTGATACCCAAGCAACTGTCCATTGTGCAGATGTCCACCAGCTTGGTAAGCTGGTCAAGGCCAATCTGTCTCAAGAGCTGGCTCCTGCTTCCACAGAACTACAGTGGGTGCATTCACATTAGAACCACATTGTCTCCTCCACCGACATTGCTGAAAATTTTCCTCCAGGATTTTCATGCTCAGTAACATTTCTGCGCAAGTTACAAGTGCTCAGTTATTTCAGAAGTTCATGCAACTCTAACAATTTGCCTGATCTTCACCATGGGCACCAGCCATGCACCTTCAGCTCCACTGGTCACTGTTTTTGGCAAGCTCACTGAAAATCCAAAACATGCAGGCTTGCCTAATTGTGGGAAGGGGAGTCTACATGTATTCTGACAGCTCTTCCTCCCTCACCACCCCACCCTGCTGCCAAGCACTTACCTCTTCTGCCCTTCTAAGCTTCTTGGCTGAAGGGCCACATATCTTCTGCACCCCAAGAAAACATGACCTCTTCAGAGAATTCTCCTGGACTTGAAGTATTCACCAGCATCCTTAATTTGTGAAGAGGAACTTCCCTGCAGTGAGAAGCACTCTGAATTAAATTGTTTAGGTTACTTCTTCCCTAAGGAGGAATTGTTCCATTCCATGCTCAGGATAACCAAACCAACAACCCAATGTTTCCCTGCCCAGGACACCCTCAAGTTGAGGCATAGGGGAAATGTGCACACATTTTTCCTGGTATAGTTGGAAAAACCACTCACTTTAAATGATCCAGCCATGACACATTGATCAGTTGGGTCTTCATGATGGCCTGGATGATGTCAACAATAACATTTACATTATCCTTTTTACTTCAGGAAATTCCATAGGGATCAAAAGTAAGGAAATGGGGGGGTGCAATTGATTTTTCAGTGACACTGGCTTTCCACTTTGCCTCTTGGGATGGTGTCAACTAGATTCTCTCAAGCTTCTAGCTCAAAGAAATGTCTGGGAATGGTATCTATCTGAATCCAGAATAAATAAGACAATTTGTTCCAGACATTGATAATGTCTTGTCCAATTGTCCTTTGTCAGGATACTCAAAAGTTTTCAGTCAATTTGGCATAACTCCACCCCTGCTACAAAATCCACCTATGTTACTCTTTCATCCTCATCGACCAGAACAGCCTTTGCTAGCACCAGCTGTTGAGGGTTTTCTGTAAGACAATCAGCCAGTAGATGTCCACCATAGGGAGAAAAGCTCAAGAATTTCTTAAACTTGACTTATCACATTAAGACATGTGAATTCTTTTGGATTCTAGTACAAGGCTGTCTCAAAGATTTTTTCAAGAGCCGACCCCTAAATGTGTTTCCTTCATCTCCTGTCCTTCAGAACTGTGTGGAAAAAATCAGTTTATGGATGATTCCCAAGTACCCTTTCCATTAAATAAATAAATGTGATTCCATCTAAAGAGAACTTTATTTTGATGTTCACCAAATAAGATCTACAGATCTGTGTTCTGTTCTGGACCTGCATATTTTCTCTACTGCTGTGTACTAAATTTTTCTTTAAGATGGAGAATTCAGGTCGTCATAGTCCCCACCAAAAGCTTTTTCCCATCTTGGGGAATCTTGCATCTGGCTTCATGGTATTGCCTGGAGCTATTTGGTAGTATTTGTTTTCTTCAGGTACCCCCAGGTGTCAGCACACAACTGCTATTAGCTGATGTTGATGTAGACAGTCTTTAAATCAATGGTGGACTACCTTTTTCCAAACTTCCTGATCAGAGAATGGAGTTCTTACTTATAGATATGACCATCTAATATTGGAGGGACTTTCGGTGAAGGTGGTTGCTCTAGTGTTGTTTCAAAGACTAACTTTTGACAGAGCTACCAGCAACTTCCATGAAAGTGCCAGTCTGTTCAGCAGAGTTCAGATGGCACTTGACATGGTGTAGAAGAAATGGTCTCCCAGGGAATCTTAACTGACCATCACATCAACTTTGTAGAGTTACAGGGAGCAGAGAATACATGAACCCATTCCCGGTGGTCCTTCTGAGAATCAAAATGGGAATAGCATGACCTAGCTCAGTCACCAATTTGGGACAAAAACGCAAAAGCCTGAACTTTCGTCAGTCATATTGATTTTTTTTCAGCACCTGGAACCATCTGTACTCCTCTTTCAAAGGTATGTGTATTTCCATCCAAACCAGTACCTGCACGGATCTGGTCAGCTTGTCTAAATAGGTGGAGCATTTCTTTCAGAAATAGATCTGGAAGGTGTTTTCTGAACTTCGATTTTTGGAGTGGGGAGGAAAGGGGATGAAACTTACGCTTGCAAAACAGTATAATTCTTCACATCTTTTAGCAAGCCTTCAGATAGATCACACTGAGGTACAATTCCTTTACAAATGGACCTTTATCGTAATGCAGCCTAAGGGAGAACCAAATTCTGCTCCTAGAATTGATAGCCACAGACATTTAGAAGTGTAGGTTGCCATTTTGCCAGTCAGGTCTTCATGTCCAGGGTCCTCAGAAAAGATCAGCCAGTATCAAAGGTCATTAATACTCATCTCTGACTGGCTTGACTACTGGTGTTTTTCTAGATAGATGCCCATACCATGTGCTCATCATGATATTGCTAGTCTGTTAGGATCTCATTCATTAGGACCCCTTGATTAGCCCAAACTGGAGACTTGGACACCTGCAGCATCAAATCTAAATAATCAACTCCTGGGATGTAGTTACTCTCTGCATTTTTTTTGTTCTCAATTTCAGAAAACTTCCACCAGTTGAGATTGACAGCCATGTTTAAGAGCCTGGTATTTTTGCTGTATGAATGATGGTGATCCTGCAAAAAAATTTGACTTCTTACCAGACTGTTTTTGGTGGTCTGAGTTACTGTGTTCATGAAAGTGTTTCTCATTACTAGGTGCAATGTGTCACTTCATTTCCAGTTCTAGTCTGCATTCATGCATGTATAATTTTTTGAAAGTACTATCATTTCAAACACTCCTGGTCTCAAGCTCCATTGTTGCACTGGCCATCAGGCTAGTACTACCAGTATGCATTTAAATCAATTTTCTGACCATTCTGAGTAGGGGAGAAGTTTACTTGCATATTCTATCATTTTGCCTTTCTTTTAGACATTACTTTCATGCTTGTCAGCAATTTTTTCATTCAGCCAGTCATACCTTACACTTTTCCCCCCTGAATCGGTGATTTAAGATAACTCCCAGCTTCGTTTCCAAAGAGATGTACAACCTTCCACTCAAGCCGGTCCTTTTGCTTTGGCTCTTTTATCATAAACTCTCAGGCTGGAAAAAAATATATGCATCACATAGTAAAATACCACTTGCATAGAGCTCAATTGTGGAAGGAATCTGATGCTCTCTGGATGTTTTTAAGATTTTACATTCTTTCCAAAATGTCAGTACTTTTTCATTGTTAGAGAGAAATTGTGAATCTTTTTATTTCAGCCTCATTTTTGTGGGGGCAGGGTGGGGAAGTATGTTCAGCTGAAGTTTCAAGCTCTAACTTGGTTTTTCGTTCATCTAGACCTCTCATTCTTCTCTTTAGCAATAGAGAAACAGGTGCTATTTACCAAATGAAAAAAGGATCTGCTGATGTGTTGAAGATGGAAAATATTGTCAGTATACAGACTGCTCAGCGAATTTTTGGGATGGTGTGATCAAATAGGTAAGAACTAATTTTATCACTTCATGATTTCAGTGTAACCTTTCTTTGACATGCTAGGAAAATTTGAGCAAACACCTTTAGTTGTTATGACAGATTGGGTGGAGGGTGTGGTTCTTTTCCTATTGGTGGGAAAAATCGAGTTAGAATGAGACAAGATGGCAGCAAAAGTAGTTGATATCAAAAATGTGACTGAACTGTTCCAAGTCCTTTTTGAGTTTTAAAGGTGGGGACACTGAGATGTTTGTTTCTAGCTGTTGTAAAGCATATGCTATGTCTCTATAATGCAAAAAAAAGCGTGAAAGTTACTGAGATTGCAGGTCTCTGCTTGGCCTCATTCTGAGTGATCTGTGAAGAGCTCCACTCTGAATCAGGCAGAGGAGGCATGTGAAACTGGGTTTTCCTTATCCCTGGCCAGTGCCCTGACTGGTATTGTTCTGTAGTGAAAGAAACCCAACTTCAAAATTTTAGCAGGATGGAACAGTTGCCAGGTTCCTATCTCTACTGTTATCCCAGAATGTGGAGCTACCAGTGTCCACACCCTGGGTCCAAGGGATTAAAAGGGATCTAAGCCTGACCCAGCTCTCACGTTTTCTTCATTTTCAAGTACACAGGTTTCTAAGAGATTTTGAAGACCTGATGCAAACAATTGTGGCATCAGCTGCTCAAAATAAGCTTCTATAAAGGAAAGTGTTAGACAACCTCAATATAAATATTGCTAGCTCTTGATATGATAGCTGTATTAGTTTTATGTGATGGAAGTTTTGGGATCGTGTGATTGCATGCATCCCCATTTTTTGTTGGCTTCCACGTGTTTTGCTATGTCTGATGCTTACTGGAGTCCATGGGAGCTGCGGAGCACTCTCTGCTCCTTTGGAAGTAGGTCACTTTTTTTGGATCTTCTGAGGATTAAGGAGATACACTACTTTAAAAAAAATCATGGCTCTTGTCTTTTTGTATGTTCTGTAAGGCACAAAGCAGGCTTAGAGTGCAGTGAAATAACATTTAAGTATTGTCACTGGGCATCTGCTAATATTTTTAAGAGTCTCTAATGAAACTCTACCTGCACTCTGAAATCAGTGTCTGTTTCTGGTACACGGCCTGTTACACCTTTCAGGCAGTTGGAATAAGTGTTTTTTAATTAAATGCACATAGCAAATTCTCCCCCAAAGGCCTTTAATATCAGGGACCAGGAAAATGCATTTAATATATGCTATTTAATATATGGGCATATGAAGTAATCGGTATACTTCTGAAAGAAAGATGACTTGATGAGTTTATGAACTCCTGTGGGCACAGATTACAGCCGTTCCGCCAAGGTAATGAACAATCAGAATGGTCCACTGGTCCACATTCACTAAGTTTTCCACTTCTAGGGGACACTGCAAAAATACAAGATCGACAGCAATAGGTAAGTATAACCCTATAATCACTATTGATCAGCTTAGTTGTGATGGGTAACTGCTTCTCTTTTCTGAGCACTCTGATCCATAGGGCCCACCTGGGATCCATGTTCTGCTGACTTCTCCTCAGTGTTTACATGAGCTCACTCACCCATGGGTTTAGCAGCTGATGACACTAGCTCATTCTCAAATGAGGCAACCACTGCCACTACCAAAGTGTCAGATTGCCTCCTAGAGCTTGGCTGAAGAGCTGCTGGCTCAACCTGAATCGAAACAAGACTGCAGTGTTGCTGGATGTGGAGGAGAGAACCTTTTAAAGAACTAGTCAAGACGTCTCCACCTTCCAATGAAGGCATATGGCTATTTCCTGAAAGTGGGGTCGTATTGTATTCAAGTATGGATGAGCTGTCCTTCCTGTTTACTCACTTAGGCTGCTTTGAAAGACTCCAAGTTTCTGGCTTTGGACCCCAGGAATACGTTAAGCTTGTAAATGCTCCCCAAGCTATAGCACTGGGTTCCTCTCCCTGGCCTTTTTCTGGCACATTTCCTTAGCTTTGTCCTCCATTCACAAATCCCCATTTGGAAATGGAGCTTCAGTCCACCTGCCTTAAGGCTTTGGTGCTTTTGCTTACCCTGGGAAAATTAAACCGTAAACAGAAGCGTCACACCTTTTGGGATAGAGTTCTGGGAGATGGATGTGTTTAAGTAACTGGGGTATGTGGCTCTTATGAAGAAGTTGACAAGAACATACACCTTTGCACAGTCCAACACCTTTATAGTCTTAATCATGCACATGACAAAACAATAAACATCTGAAACCACAATGTTCCTCATCTTTTATTTCACTCTCCTCCATGAGCCTTTGCAGAATCATGAGTCAGGAAGCCAGAAGGCAGGCAAGGCATCTCTTCTTTGTACAGACCATTGTACATTCTCTCCCCCACAGACCCACTTCTGGGTTTGTGATCTTGCTGTCTCCTGCTTCAGTGTGTTTGTTACTACTAGCTTTTTATTTAGTGATTCATGGCTCTGAAGCTGAATAGGATCTGAATGCATAGATTTTGGGTTGTACAGAATGTGGTTGCCACCCTCTCTATAGGTCACCCACCATAAGTACATCAAATTTGTGTTGAAGATCCTTCATTAGAGTTCTGTCAACTTCCAATGACTGTTTCAGGCCCCAGTACTATATCCAGTTCTGCCTAACACACCCATTCTAACAAAAAATTAAGAGGAACTTGTATCTTTTCTTAAAGGCTACTATGCAAAGCAGAATTTTTACTACAAAAAGATGTGTGCCAAAGAGTCCATAAATTTACTGGAGACTTACCAGTTTTATGGTGAAGGCACAGAGCTGTTTGTGAAGTGAAACAATATTAAAGCCTAAACTAAGGAAATCTTTGCCATTCAGATGGAATGTTTCTTCACTTGCAACCTTTTTACCATTAGGATAATTTATACCAAGATTTGAGACAAATTGTGGCAGCTCAAAAAAATATTAATATTTCACTGGCAGAGTCTCCTTCCTGTAGTGATTGTTTATTCTTTCTGTTGCTGGGAGCAGTTAGCTTGAACAGTCATAGTCGCAGCTGTTAGATACTATAAGCTCCAGCAGAGATCAGAAAAAAAGCCTTGTGTGCATTTAGATACTATCTGAATTGTTCAAATGGGTGATTTTTGGCATATTCTACCTTAGGGAAGCTCTTGGCAATCAGAGGGTGCACTTGAAATGAAATGCTTAGTCTGGTCATCAGCTCAGTATCCTCAGTTATTTGAATACCATGTTTATATGCATTGAAGCAGAATTCGTGTCACATAAGGTGCCGAAGCAGCTTCTTTGCGGCTTTATTGGGAGAATAACCTCCCCTCCCTCTGCCCCGGATGAATCATTGCAAGAAACTATGCTGTTTGCTTAATATGTCTCCTGTATGTTTCTTTAATTTATCACTATGCATGTTAATTCTCTGAACAGCTGGGAGTTGTGTTGAACAATCTCCCTGGTAATATTGATCTATGCAGAAACAGATCATTGATCTAGTTCTTAGGGTGTTTGTGGACCTTTTTGGTTTCACTGATCTGACAAACGGGCTTCCTTCTGATGCCTTATCCAGAGACCAAGAGAGCATGTGCCAGTAAAGGAGAGCTCCCTTTTGGTAGCTGGCTTTAACTCCCCCGTGTCCATTCTGTTGCCTTTCCTTCGTGAATGGAGATTTCCCATCTTCCTTCTACTTTCCAACTAAGGTTGCCTTCTATAGTAAATTCTGTTGCCACTGAGACCATCTTCTCATCTCTGCAGTATGGGTGGCTTTGCACTTACCACAGGCTGCCCGTTTAAGCAGGCAGAGTGTACAGCAGCTCCGGCTGTCTAGGCTGTAGACTTCGAAGAGTACAAATTTATACCCTCTATTTTTGTAGGCATGGGGTTCCACCCTACCTTTACTCAGGAACGGCAGCTGTTCCTGCAGTTTACACCATTTCTGAACTCAGTGACTCAGCTTCTTTAAACCTACTAACTCTTCCTCTTCTTTCTAAGCCCCATAGATCTGTCAGGTAGATCAGGAGTGGCTTATGGCTTCATTAGGAGACAGACTGGTTGGTTCAGAAGGTGGTAACCCATTAAGTTCCCAACAGGCAGCAAAAGACACTGAATCCAGAACTTCCCTTTCTCAAGCAACTCCGCCCCTGCCAGATGCCTACAACTTATCCAGGATCTGCGCTTCCCTCCATAAGCTCAAACAAGTCTGTACAAAGAGGCAAGAGTAGTCTCCTCAAAAAAAGTTGTCATGTGAGAAGAACATTTCAGTTGGCACCCTTATTAAACAAGTGACTAGGCCTTAATAAAACCTTTCCAGAACTGAGGTGCCATAAGAAGAAACTAAAAAAAGTAAACCTTGACAAGAATAAGGCATCCAGTGAATAATGCCCACAGCAGGTTTAGAGCAATAAGGGTTTTGTTTTTCCCCTGCTGCCAAAAAAGTAGATGACAATCTCGGACTTGAAAACCACTAGGCAAAACTTATCCTTGTGTAGAGCCATAAATCTGTACAAATCTTCATTTGGATAAAGCTAGCAAGGAGCATATCCTAGAACTGACTATCCTTTTTAGTTTGCCATGCACCAAATATCAATATATCTGACTCAGAAAACAGGAAAAGGTACAATGCATGATTAAGGGGGCATTCAATACAATTGAAAGGAACCCACTTAAAACCAGAATGAAAAATCCTTTCTGTAATGCCTGGTAGGCCTGTGGAACACTTCTACACAAGACACCTCCAGGCAAAGATATTAGCAGGCTTAACTGGTTTGTTTTCAAATGACAAACTTTTTAAAATTCTTGACAACAATAAGTGATCTAAATCAGGCTCGCCCAACCTGCAGCGTGGGGGGCCAGACTCCAGCCTGCCAAGGGCTTTCATTCAGCCCACGGAGTACTGCTGCAAGAGCCTGGGAGCTGGAGCTGGCCAGGGCCCTTGTCAGTTTCTCCCCACGCTCTGCCTTGCCCCATCACACAGGCATCTTTGCCCCCCACACAGACACAGGGCAAGCAAAAGCAATGCCAAATATCACACTAGTTAGTTATTCAAGTTTATTAAGAAGATGGATTTGTATATCTTATCTATCAAATTTTCTCACTGGCCCCCACCTGAGAAAAGAATTGCAATGTGGCCCCTCACCCAAAAATGTTGAACACTCCTGATCTAAATACTGATGTCATACAAGACAATTATTGAATTTAGGAGGCAGGTTTATCTATGGAAAGGTTTCTGAATAACTGCCTCCACTGACGAATCAAGAACTGGCTGCTTTCAGAGGCAGGATTCTGGACTAATGTGATTCTTGTCTGTAGCGGTATGAAAATACATAGTACAAGGTCACTGTCAATGCTTTTAGCATTGAAGTCTGATCTTGTGCCTCTGTTTCCTAATCTAGTTCCAAAATTATACTGAGGATTTAATTTTCTCATAGCCTGAAGAAATTGTTTTAAAATTTCTCATAGACCTGCCTCTGGGGTGACCCTCAAGCTTAGAGCTAGGGTAATGGCAAGCAGTATTAAACTTGTTAGTTTTCTGGGCATAACTTTTGACTCTGTATTTTGGCTCCAAGGTTTGTTTGTTTGGTTCTTTCCTACTTGGAAGATTATCTGTTAGTGACAGCCTCTGCGGATCTTCAAAGCTGTTCTCTGTGCTCCTGCTTCTGCTGTAGTGCACTCTATAATGTTCATGGCTATCTCCTGGGCTGAGAGAAGAGCTGCTGCTTCATAAGGGTCAACATGTCACTTGAAGTTCTATATGCTTTTCCACTGAATCACCAAACATTGGCTTTGGCAGGCCTGGGCTAAGTGCTACCATGTTCTGCCTCAATAACATAGGCCAGAGAGCATTGGTACTGCTGGCTCCCTGACTAGAGCACTGAATGGAACAGACCAGAAAGGACATTTTCCCCCTCAACTAAATTTCCCTTTTCTACAAACTTTCTATCTAATTTGAGAGACACTTCAGGCCAAGTTCTAATATGTAAATTTTATATAAAATTGTTTGAATAAAATGAGCAAGGAGTCCTCTTCAAGATTTGAGACCTTGATTTGGGATTATGAGCTAGCATCAAGGGGGAGCACTTGGTAGGAAACAATGTATGGGGAAAGACCTCAGAAGAAAGCCAAGTGATTAAACTGATGAGTGGGCATCTGCACAGAATACATTTACAGGTAGAAGTTTGCCTTTCAGGTGGATGGAAGTATGAACCTTGTAAGTGACTTGCTTTTTTCATGCTGCTGCTTGTGGTAAAACAGAGTACAATTTGTAGCTTACAACTGAAATCGCATAGACAATTTTTCCCACTTTTTAGTTTAAATGTTTCTGATCAGCACTTTTGAGGACAAATGTGATGGAAATAAAGCAAACAATGGAAAGGCTTGATCACACTTGCTTGTCAATATCCTCATCCCTGGAAGTAGGTTAAATAATTTTACTTCCATGTTTTTTCTTGCATCAACAGTAAGATTTCTTATTTTAGCAGTCAGATTTAGATTGTTCCATTTCAAAAGGGCTAATAACTCATTATGGTCAACTGATTTTTGTGATTGCAATATTGAGGGAAAAATTTGTCTTTTTAATTTCATTGTAGGTAGAGTGGTGTTCCAATTTTGCACTCATAAAGCAGATAGTAGATAAGATTATTTGTGAAGCATAACTGCATGCTAGGTATGTGAGTTGGGATGCAGGCTCCCTTAAACAGGTTGCTTAATTTTGTTCACCATACTTGTAGCAAGTTTTTATTTAAAAAAAAAAAAAATAAAATGTTAAGTTTCAGTTAGAATAAGAAAGTGGAGTGAATTGGGGGAGCAGTCTGGAAAGGGGAAATAATTACAGGTTGCTCTTCCCAGAAGTTAAGAGAGTAAACAGAATCCCTGTCCAAGTACTCAGCCTGCATCTTTGGTGGTGAAATTTTTGCCTTGAAATGATCACTTACACACCTTTTGGGGGTCCATCTAGTTAAACTGATAAAGAAGCCTGATCTTGTGTAGATAAGCTGCTCTATGGAATATAATTGCACAGTTGTAAAAGTTCCTGTCAGGCTCCACAAATAACTTGCTCTGGAGGAAAATCAGAAGAAACCATGGAGGCCTCTGGTGTGGTGCTTCCAGTCTCAAGGTAGTTATTCCTTGAGTGATTGGTATTTCTAAGGGTCAGGAGGGTCATTTGTATTCCTGAAGTTTCCTGAACCAGATTTCATGGCTAGGATCATGGCCCCAAAGGGACTGGGAAGGTGAAGAGGACTGACACCTCAATCCTTGGGAGAACCTAAGGTTCAAAGTAACTCTTCAAGACCAGGAGCCTTGTGATGACACACTTCAGGGTGATGGAAAGAGGTTCTTGTGACTGGATATGATTCTCCCTTCTGTCTGGACAAGTCACTTCTACTTCTGCTCTAGTTAACCCCGTTTGTAAAATGGAATGCTATTTACTTCTCTTGCTTCTCAAGGATATTGAAACTTACTGAATGATTAAAACAAAGGATGAGTCTGACACTTAGACTAATGAATTTCTCATATTTTCATGTCTCATTCCACTTTGAGATGTATGAAATGGAAAATGTGGCATGTTAGCTTCAAATATATACATACAGAGAAGGGTGGGTCACAGGGTCCATTGAAATGTCAAGAGGAATGGACTTCTAGCCTGTCTCTGCAAGGTAAGCAAGCTTTACAAACAAGGAGGCTGGTGGCACTTTTAAAGACAAATTTTGTTAATCGCATGAGCTTTCATGGGAGAAAAATCCCAATTTTTCAGAGGCTTGAAGATGGGAGAATTTACAGACTGGGAGTGAAATAAATGCAGGGAAGTGTAAGTCATAGGCTCTGATCAGACTAAGAGCAAATCAAAGCAGTTGTTAGTATTCAAACAGTCTTTACTAATCACTGTGCTCCACTGTCTGAATCCTAACAGCTGCTTTGGTTTGCTTTTAGTCTGACCAGAGCCTATGACTTACACTTCCCTGCATTTATTTCACTCACATTCTTTGTTTCCCATCATCAAGTATCTGGTGAAGTGGGATTTCCTCCCAAATTTATTTATTTTATTGCATGAGCTTTCATGGTAGCCTTTAAAAATGCCACCAGACGCTGTTTGGGTTTTTTGGGGGGGGGTTTGTTGTTTTTTTGTTTTTTCCTGGCCTAGAGTAACACAACTACTCCTTTGGTACTAAAGTAGCTTTGTTTTGATTGAAACTGTAAGAATGAAAGCCATAGCTGTAATTGAGAGATAAAAAGGTGATAGAGGGGAAATCACCTTTTTGGAATGACTCAGCCATTCAAGAGTTGTGTTCAAAACCTGTGTTAAGATATTCACATAGGAATGTCAATTCTGAAGTTTCACTTACTTTGTTCCAAAAGGGTAGCTATGTTAGTCTAGTTCAGCAAAACAAGCAAAGAAGTACTTTCAAAGACTTAATGGATTTGTCTATCACATGAGCCTTCATGAGAGGAAAATCCCACTTTGTCAGATGCTTTGACCATCAAGTTCTAATTTGTTTCTGAAGTTTTTTGCTGAAGTTCTGTAACTAGTATGTGTTTTACAAAATGTCCTGGTTGATTGACATGTGTAAATTAATAAGCAAGTGCCACATTTCATGTACAATATCCACCCTCTTTTGCAGTAAAAGAAACAAGTCTGGGATGCTGAATGAATGACAAGTGATGGTAGACTCCTGTGAGCTAAGAGTAAAACTTGGCATCTAGGTTTGCTGTTCCAAAGACACATCAAGCTATGCTTTCTCTATTTTGCAAAATGCTTTTAAATTTATTTCCTTTATTCCTTTACTGACACTCCAATTAAAAAAAAATCACTGAAATGAGGGGGAAAAAGTTATTATCTTGGAACTTTTCATAATCTCCATAGAAAAGTCTGAAATATCACCATTAAGAATAAGAACATGGGCAAACACAGAAGTTGCATTCTTGGAGAACTGTACATACCCAGATACTCAGATTTTGGACCAAGGCTTTTCTCTGCAAGTAACAAACTCAATATATTTTTGTAAATTTTATGAAAATACTTGATAAAAGAAAACATCATAGTTATGGTGGTTTTATGAAGCCACTCTAAAAAATCAAGCAATTTACCTATCAAATCAATAAATTAGGCTCAATATTAAATTGGGATTATATCATCAAACTAGTACCAAAACAAAAGCCAATCCTTGTAAATTCTAGGAAGGTAGTTTATTTGGTTACAAATACCAACTAAAGAAACTTTACCAGAATCAATTTAATCTATAACTTAAAGGTGGTCAAGGAGCTTAATATTGGAACCCAATTATTATCTGATGCTGGGGGAGCTCAAAATCAATTATAAATGTTCTTAGATTTCAGTTCCTGTGTGTTGGCTAATCCTTTCCTCTCCACCCCATTCCAATGGTGCTCTTATAATAAAGACTTCGAGAGAACTCTCTTGATAAGCAGAAGTTGGATAGCTATTGTTTGCCAGAAGTCACAAGTGAAAAAAAATCTCAAGACTTTTTTTTAAATACAGAGCACAGAATGCTGAGTTACTTTATCAGATCATATTTAGGGCTTTTTATATCTGGGAACTACCTTCACAACCTTTCACATATGAACTCTGTGGGCGCTCATGCTCACTCATACATGTCTGCACCAACATTTCAACTTCCACTGAGTAAAAAAAGATTGTGCTGTCTCCCAGTTCTTTTAATAAAATATAAAAGGGAAAAATATGCTATTTAAGATCAATGTGTTAGCAAAATCTTCAGTTCTGTCTTCAGCACTCCCATAGAGTAGGAGCTGGAACTGCAGTCAAACAGGCCCACATAGTGAAGGTCTGCTGGGAGGTGACTCTTCAGATGCAAGGAGATGCTGGTCAAAGACTGGAGAGTACCAGGCTCATCAGTGTCTTCACTTCCTTGCCACAGTGATCATTCTGGAATCCCTTAGATGGCATTTTGTCATAAAAACAAGGCCGATTTGCCTTTCGTTATTAGGAAACTTCATGTAAGCAACCTCATAGCATCTTGCTTCAAGGTCTTTGGTCAAATCAGATGTGAAGCCTACTTGGAGTCATGAGTTTTGTCCAGTCAGGTTTGAGTTAGGTTGTCTTTTAGTAAAATGATCTTGGAAAAATCATACTTACTGAATAATTTTTAAAATAAATGTTTTCCATACCAGAGCCTGTAATAATCTGTTAATATCCCATGCCAACTAAAATACTTTCATATATTTAAAATTCTGTGTACATCACATCACCCTTGGGAAATCTGGCATGGTCTTATCTGGGAGAGAAGATTTAAAATTACATTGTGTCAGCAGTTTAGATAAAGTTTAGTATAATGAAAACCCTATAGAAATGGTTAACAAGAAGTAGAATCTTAGTAATAACCAATCTCTGAATAGTCATTGATCAGCAAAACTAAACAGTAGTTCAAAATAATGAGCATCACTTTTTTCTTCAACACAGTGATTACAAGTTCCAAAGGGGTAGCCATGTTAGTCTAGTTCAGAAAAATAAACAAGGAGTCCTGTGGCACTTATGTGATAAATGAATTTGGTAGTCTGAGCTTTAATGGGAGAAAATCCTACTTCGTCAGACACTTTTGGGGGTGGGGTGAGTTACCCCATCTTCAAAGCATCTGACACAGTGGGATTTTCTCCCATGAAACCTCATGCTGTAAATAAATTTGGTAGTCTAAGTGCCATAGGACTCTGTTATGGCAATTACAGTAAACTTTGTTACATTGAAACTGGACTTAAGCCAAATGTCATTTTCTGGTATCTGTACCTGGTAGAGAGAAATAACTAAAGCTTATCAAGATGAAGAAGCTTTCGTAAAAGCTATTCCCATCATTCTATTTATTAAACCCCAGCGAGATGAAAAGGCTCAAGTGTACACAACAGGGAAAGATATTGGTAGATGTATATTTTTTGTTCCTTGGTGGTTGTGTGCAGTGCCCCAAAATGGGCTTTTTCCACTTTCTATAAAGAAAAAAGAAATATATGAAAATAAGTCAGTTCATCTTATTTGTTTTGTGTATTTCAAGAGAGTCCTAGCTCCCAAAAGCAAGCACTGGCAAGTCTGTGTGTATGTTGTAACATCTGTTGTGATTCAGTGCTCCTCTATCTTGAAATTCCACTTTCATAAATTGTGGAAGTTATAACACTGTTAAATGTTAAACATTTATAAAGTATTGCTTTAATAAGCTACAGAAATATTAATGTGCACTTTAAAAAAGGCTGTGATCACAGTAAGAACTGACTCTGCCTTTATTAAAGAAACACATTTGGAAGTTAGTGTTTGAGGACAGAGAAGATCTGCAGTCACTCAGTCTAATTGTTTAATGTCTCATCAAGAGTTCTTTGCTGAACATTGGGGGGGGGCTACAGAGAATACAATGTAGGTGAAAGCACACATTATCTTGGAAATTAAACTATTAGAAGCTACAGTATAGCTTATTCACATGGTATTTTCATAAAATGCAAAGCAAAATACTGGTATAAAATAGTACGCATGCAGGCTTTTCAGGTGTTGATCTTTTCTGTGTTACACATACCCCCTTTGCGTCCAGAATCAGAAACTGAAAATAGTGTCTGATCTGTCCATACACCCTGATCCATCTTGTGCTTCCAGCTGATAGGATAAAAGGTGGGAAGGACTGATGATATCTCCAGTTCTTTTTTTACTGCCACATTGTTCAGGTCAAAATTTAGTGTCTTTTTTTTCCTCTGCCACAATTCTAATATAGTTTTATCAATTTTAGCTGTTGTTTAATCATCTTATTTCTCTCCTAATTTCTGTAGTTTACTAATTTTAATGGAGTAGAAGTCGGGTATTTTTTCTTCCCTCTTGCTCAGTACCCAATTAGGTTATCAGCCTATACCCAGAACTCTGGGTTTCAAGCTCTGTGCCTTTCATCCACAATCTGTCAAAGATGACAAGCTACAAAGGGGTAGCTGTGTCAGTCTAGTTCAGCAAAACAAACAAGGAATCTAGTGGCACTTTTAAAGATGAACAAATTTGTTTGTTGTGTGAGTTCTCATGGTAGAAAATCCCACTTTGTCAGACACTTGAAGATTGAGAGCTGAAGATGAATAGGAGGAAAATAAATACAGGAAAGTACAAAATCATGCAATTATTCCCATGCATTTATTTTCCTCCCATTCATCTTTGGTTCTTTATCTTCAAGTGTCTGACAAAGTGGGTTTTTCTACCACAGAGACTCGTGATATATTTTTAGTCTTTAAAAGTGTTGTTAGACTCCTTTTTTTTTTTCCAGTCAGATGACCACCAATGTGGATGCTGCCTAGAAGTTCACATCATGGCTATGTGTAGTACCTGGCAGTTCTTCCCCACCATATCAGACTGAGCACTTCATCTCTTCACTTATCTCATTGAAAAGCCCATGAGACTATGGCCACACCTGAGCCAGGGAACCCCTCCCACCTGACTATGCATAGGGCTGATTGAGCAGGAAATGCTGAAAGTGATCCAAAATTTCCAGCATAAGCTTCTGAGCGTTCTTCCAGTTTTGGGACTGACAAGAATAGCTCTGCTGATAAATGAAGCCAGACTGGAGCCAGCCAAGACAGGTGGCACACACTGCCACATTTACAATCACCCCTAAAGGAGCAGAGAGGTGTTACTACATACCAGCTAAATTCAAGGGATTTGCTAACAATCTACACAGCCAGACCATGCCCTCTTCATACCCTCTTGGAAGAAGAGAAGCTAATGGAACTGCCCTCTATTCTACAATGGACATGCCTGATTCTTGCATCAAGGCCATGGCTGTGGCATCATCCTGATGTGATGAGTCTTGGCTTCACACTTCTGATTATCCTAGGGAGGTCCTGAACACCATCAGTGACCTCCTTTCTGATGAATCCCACCTCTTTAACTAGGAGTTCAGTGAGTCTTTACGTACACTAAAAAACTCCAGGGCTATCCTTTTGCCTGTAAGGCATCTACACACTTGTCCTGAAACTAAAGTAACACTGCCCAAGATACAGGACTCCATAATTTTAGCAGTGGAGATCCTATGAATCTCCACAAAAGCTTCAAGAAGTTTCACATCCCTGCCCCCCTCCTCCTACTTCAATATCTCAAACCCAAGTACAAGCCGAGATTTTTGACACAAGCTTGAGAGCTGCCAACCACCAAACCTGAACCCTCACAAACAACCCCCTGAATGGAGTTGTAGGGATAGCAGCTTTTTCCACACTTAGAATGTGAGATCAGACCCATGAGTGAATGTCATCCTCATGGCTATATAATAGTTTGTAATGGTCCCTCATCCAAGACTTCCCTCCCTTTCCTTGTTCTGGGACCACTTTCATGACAGTAGTCTCAGCCAAGAGGTGAAATCCATCTGATGAGGAGCAATAGAACACTTTTTTCTCTGGAATGTCAGCAAATGGGATTCTACTTGGTTGACTTCCTAGTACTCAAGAATAAAGGTGAGTGGAAACCAATCACTGACAGTTGTCTCCTCATCCACTTAAGCTGTAATGTCAAGATTTTGCATGGTCATGGTTGTACTTGTAACTCCATCCTTAAGAGAAAAATGTAGTTCTTGGCTTTCAATATAAATTTCCAAAGGGATAGCCATGTTAGTCTAGTCCAGCTAAAAAAACAAGGAGTCGTGTGGCACTTCAAGACTAACAGATTTATTTTTCGCATGAGCTTTCGTGGGAGAAAATCCCACTTCCTCAGATGCTTCGAAGATGGATGAACTTACAAAATGGAATGAAAATAAATGCAAGGGGGTGTAAAACATAGGATCAGGTCATACAATAACAGCAAGTCAGAGCAGTTGTTAGGTTCAAACCCTGTGAAGCCTGAAGCCAATTACCTTTTGTAATGGGAAAACAACCCATAGTCTCGATTCAATCCTGCTTTCACAGAATCTAGCTTGCATATTAATTCGAGGTCAGCTGTTTCTCTTTGAAGTCTTGATGTCCCAGCCACATCTCTGACAGTTAACAAATCATTTATCGAGTGATTAGAAGGATGGAAGTGCTCAGCAACTGGTTTCTTTGTTCTGTGATTTCTGATATCAGCTCTGTGTTCATTTATCCTTTTGCGTAGTGATTGTCCTGTTTGTCCAATATATAAGGTGTTGGGGCATTTCTTGCGCATGATGGCATAGATCACATTAGTAGATAAGCAGGTAAATGAGCCTTTGACGGAGTAGTAAGGTCCTAATCAAGCTATGATGGTATCTGTTGTGCACATGTGTGGGCAAACTTGGCAGTGTGGTTTGTTGCAGGGGTGTGTGCCTGCTTCAGTGTTTCTGTTGTTAGATCTGTAGTTGCTGGTGAGTATCTGTTTAAGATTGGGTGGCTGTCTGTAGGCAAGGAGAGATCTGTCACCCAAGGCTTGAGAGAGAGAAGGATCATCTTTTAGAATAGGCTGTAGGTCCTTAATGATCTGTTGCAGAGGTCTGACTTGAGGGTTATATGTGGTGACTAGTGGTGTTCTATTGTTTTCTTTCTTGGGCCTCTCCTGTAGTAGATGACTTCGGGGAACCTGTCTAGCTCTGTCAATTTGTTTTCTTACTTCCCCAGGTGGGTACTGTAGTTTCAAGAATGCTTGATAGAGATCCTCAAGGTGTGTCTCTGAGGGATCAGAGCAAATGCGGTTATATCTTAGGGATTGGCTGTAGACAATGGATCATGTGGTGTGTTTAGGATGGAAGCTTGAGTGATGCAGATAACTATACCAATCAGTAGGTTTTCAGTATAGAGTGGTGTTGATGTGTCCATCCCTAATTTGTACTGTAGTATCCAGAAAGTGGATCTCCTGTGTGGAGTGTTCCAGGCTCAGTTTGATTCTGGAGTAGAAATTGTTGAAATCTCTGTGGAAATCTTCAAGACCATCCCTGCCATGGGTCCAGATGATGAAGATGTCTTCAATATAGTGTAAGTAGAGGAGAGGTGCTTTGGGATGAGACTTGAGGAAACATAAAGCTTCCCATAAAAATGTTGGCATATTGTGGGGCCATGCGGGTGCCCATAGCAGTGCCACTGATTTGGAGATGTAAATGATCCTCAAATCTGAAGTGGTTGTGGGTGAGCACAAAGTCCAGTCACAAGCTGTGCTGTGGCATCATCTAAGATGGTTCTTCTAATAGCTTGTAATCCATCCTTATGTGGGATGTTGGTGTAAAGAGCTTCTGTGTCCATAGTGGCCAGAACAGTGTTTTCTGGAAGTTCTCCAATGGACTGTATTTTCTTCAGGAAGTCCGTGGTCTCTTGAAGATAGCTGGGGATGTTGATTACATAGGGTCTGAGGAGGGAGTCCACATAGCCAGATAGGCCGGCAGTAAGAATGCCAATGCCTGAGATGATGGGGTATCCAGGGTTTCCTTTTTTATGAATTTTAGGTAGTAGACAGAACATCCCTGGCCGCGGTTCTGGTGGTGTTTATCTTTATATGTTCCTGTGCTGTCTTAGGGAGTTTCTTGAGTAGGCGTTGTAATTCCTTTTGGTATTCCTCAGTGGGGTCAGAAGAAAGTGGTCTGTAGAATGTTGTATTGGAGAATTGTTTATAAGCCTCCTGGTCATAATCCAATTTATTCATGATGACAACTGCACCTCCTTTGTCAGCCTCCTTAATGATAATGTCAGAGTTGTTTCTGAGGCTGTGGATGGCATTGCGTTCTTCAGGGCTGAGGTTATGATGTAAAGGATGTCATTTGTCTATGTTTTCAGCCTTGGCATGGTGGTGGAAACAATGTAGAAGGCAAGTCTCTTGTCTTGACCCTCTGGAGGAGTCCATGAAGAATATTTCTTCCTATGCCGCCATGTGCAAGAAATGCCCGAACACCTTATACATTGGACAAACAGGATGATTGCTGCGCAAAAGGATAAATGAACACGGAGCTGATATCAGAAATCACAGAACAAAGAAACCAGTTGCTGAGTACTTCCATCTTTCTAATCACTCGATAAATGATTTGTTAATGACCGTCGTCAGAGATGTGGCTGGGGCATCAAGACTTCAAAGAGAAATAGCTGACCTCGAATTAATATGCAAGCTAAATTCTGTGAAAGCAGCACTTAATTGAGACTATAGGTTCTTTTCCCATTACAAAAGGTAATTTGTCTTCAGGCTTTCCATGGTTTGAACCTAACTGCTCTGATTTACTGTTAATGTATGACCTGATCCTCTGTTTTACACCCCCTTGCATTCATTTTCATTCCATTTTGTAAGTTCACCCATCTTCGAAGCATCTGACAAAGTGGGATTTTCTCCCATGAAAGCTCCTGCAAAAAATAAATCTTAGTCTTAAAGTGCCACATGACTCCTTGGTTTTTTTTTCAATATAAAGAATGCTTACTTCCATGTTGTTATCCCCCCTACCCACAAAAGTTTTCTCAGATTTGTGGTGGGCTCTTACCATTTCCAATGCATAGTAGTACCCTCAGGATGCTTAAGCCTCCAGAGCCTTCACCAAAGTGATCTCCATTTTAGCAGCTCACATCAGGCATTATGGTCTCCTTGTTTTTCCATGTTGTTAGGATTGGCTCCTAGCCAACAAATCCCACCAGGAAGCCCATACCTTGACATCTGCTACTCAGCCTCCTTCCTTCATGTGCAATCAGCATCAACATTAAAAAGTTCTCAGCTGCATGTGATCAATAGATTTCCTCGAGACAACCCTAAATGAACAAACCTCATGTTCCAACCCAGACTTGTCTGTCCTTACTTAACTACATGGTCTTGTGCTTTGTGAGCCCCCATTGCAAGACTTCATCTTTTGCCTTGGCCATGGCTACAGTCTATGTATTCAGGGCTGTAACTCCAGGAATTTTGTGAGTCCTAGCCAAGTACTATGTTGTCTCTTGTTATGGGTAGACCCTCATCACATACAGTAGAACATCTGTTACAAACTCAGCAAGAAAGGAAGTTGTTTATAACTGAACAATTACGATGGCTTTTTCAAAAGTTCACAACTGAACTTTTACATAACACAGCTTTGAAACTTTACCATTCAAAAGGTGTCTCAGACTAATGGTGGAGAAGAAACTGGAGATGCAGTTGGTCTGCTGTCCCCTTTACTGCCTCAGACAAACATGAGGTGAGTCAGGACACATGCACAGATCAATGGATGCTACTTTCGAATTCTCCATCTTTGGGCACATAGTGTGGAATACTGAAGAACCGAAGTTCCAGTTCTTGCCCTGAGGGTCATTAACAGCTGAATATTGGGTAGTAAAGGTGAATGAGCAACTGCCTTTATCTCAGGGGTCTCAAACTCAAATCACCACAAGGGCCTCATAGTATGGTAGCCCAAGGGCCACACCACTGAAACCTTTCAATACAATGATATTGCAAATGTTGGCCCCTTATGTCATTGTAGGCTGCAGAAAATAACTTAAGGGACTGGGCCGCATGTTTGAGACCTCTGCTTTATCTCTGTTGTTGAAATATATTTGTCCTCAGTGTGTAGGTTCTAGTCAGAGCTCAAATGTCACCTTGTATCTTCTTTAAAAAGTGTGTGTGTGTGTGTGTGTGTGTGTGTGTGTGTGTGTGTGTGTGTACACAAAGATGAATTTTGCTTTCCAGTTTGCTGTCTGCTTATGTCACTGGACTTGCAGGATGCTGGCTTAAATGAATATTGTATTGCCATGAATAGTATGTCTTTTGAGATGGTTTTAGGTTAATGACAGTACCTTCATGTTTGAACACTTAGGCAGTGGAGAACATCTGAGGTTTCTTCTTAGATTCCTGGAAGGAAAGGCATTTTGTCAGATGACTCAATTTAGGGCTTTATTTTATTTGGCATTCTTTGCACAATTTAACCTAATTGTTTTTTGTATTGTATAGTTAATAAAATTCCTCCCCACATCTTCCCTTCAATACTTATGGAAAGAGGTGGAATAAATGGTGCATATACAGGAATGGCTGGATTTTAAGGAGGGCTTCCTACTTTGCCTTACTTTTTGGCCATCTTTTTACTTACAAATTCAGAGGCAAGGTACAAGATAAATGCAAGGTCAAATCCTTAGTAACAATTAATTGGAAGATATACCCTTGGTTTTGTGAACAAGGACATAAGCTTGGCCTGTTCTGAATTTATCACCTCAATGTGTATGAATGTATGACTGCAACATGAAGCTTCCTAGGAGTTCATCATTCCTCTCAGCCTGTTACTATTTTTCACCAAAATATTATGGAATGAACTTACCTAACAATTCCATCTCTAAAAGCCTTTTCCTATCTTTAAAGTATAGAAAAATTTTTCCTCATGTTCAGAGGGATTTCCCACTTCATCATAACACTAGTTTACGCAGATACTCCCTGTGTGGACAAAATGGAATGTTGCAAAAAAGATAAGAATTTTAATTTGTATAAATATGGAAGTGGTTTTGTGCTTCACACCTGCTTGTCCAACACTGTCACAACTGACACTCTATATAATATGTTTAACGTTGGCTCACCCAAAGCAGACCACTGCTCGTGCTACTGTTCTTCATAAGCAGGGTGGTATTGCGGTCTGCCTTATTCACTACACGTTGTCTGACTTCCTCACTAAATGAGGCAGGAGTTCTGCAGACATCCTTTTTCCTTACACCCCCAATTCATTCCAGCCAAGGTCCTACTTTTACAGTGAATGGGCAGGGTCCTGAGGAGAGTCATTTCTGGGCTCATGTACTCAGGCTGTATCATAAGTCATGACCAAGCATCTCTAGTGTTTTTGGAACTACCCCATGGTCTTAGGTGGCCTCTGCTCCTCCCTTCTGTTTTGTTTCCCATCTTTTGCTTCTGCATTTTTGGCACATTCAAGGGAGAGCTAGGTTCAGGTGCTCCTATAACTGAACGGTCAGGTGAAGATATGAAGTCACCTATGGATCATGGCAACATTTAACTCAAGATTCAATGTGTAACATTTCTTGACCTATCTGCCCCAAATTCTTATTCCATGACAGCTGAGGTGTTCCCACCTAAAAATGGGGCAGCTGTAAGTTAATGTGTCCAGAACAGGTGCATGTTTAGGATAGGAGAGGGTAGATGATGGTCCCCATAGTTCTTTATCAGCATGAAGCAGCGCACAGCCCTAGGCCATAAGTGGCAAACGCAGCACTAGCATTTCACACTCTTTGATGGCTGCATTTCAGTTGGTTTGAGCAGTGTAAGCTTCTGCACCTTCCTTGGGAACATGGACCAAAAACATATTCCTTTGGAATTATCAGTGGCTCTTAGTCTCCTGGCTAGAAGACATTGAGTCACAGCTCTACCTTTTCTAAATATTATAGGATGGATTTTTTTAAAAATCTAATGAGCCTACATTTGGATCTTCAAGGAAGTAGCTGAATCCTTAGGCTAACCATCCTTCTATTATCTGCACGATGCTACAGGGTAAAGAAGGCTGGCTGGTCAAATTACTTCCTTCTGAAGTGAATATGCAATTTTTTCACCTGTGCTTCAGTTGTACAGCTAAAAAGTTTCATTCTGTGGCAACTAGGTTTATTGACAACTTTATTCCTTTTTTTTTTTTTCCATCTTAGGCTTGAGTTTTTGTAGATGTTAATACAATTCCTCATAAGTTAACAATAAGAAATAAGCATTTTGTGCCTTGGATCATGCATTCCTCTTACCCATGAATAGCCTGCTGCAAATCTTTTTTAATTCCATATTCCTATTGGAGCCTAAACTGTCAATTAAGAATTCGGAGAACATCTGTAATTACCATTGGTTTTGCTGTCTGCCTTGTCTACTGGACTGATCAAGGTTGGTGGAGGTGAAGCCCAAAAATTTAAATTACAGGTAAAAACTATTTCCTTCATTAGTTATAGATTAGAGATGTTGATATATCAGGATTGTATGTAGCGTGTTGAGTAGCTTTCTGTGGAGCATGAATGAGAAGCTCTGAAGCACTGAGTACTCTATGTAATGGTTTATTTAGTATCTATATTATGACAGATTTTTTTCCTAAAGTGTATAAATGTAGAGTGGTAGTGTGTACAGATATGCTCACTCAAAAAAAAAAAAAAAAAAAAAAAACTAAAATTTGAGAACTCAATAATACTGTTTTTTGAAATTTCTTTTGAATACCAGTGTGGTCTGAGAATTACTGCTTAATTAGGTAGCATGAGGCTTGCAAGTAACAAGTAGGTTAAAAATTCATGAGCTATTTAGACATGGTAATACATAATCCTGAAATAATTTTTATGCTTTTAATTATAGTAAATTTTGATTTCATATTTAGGCATTTAAACCATCAGGTCTAGGCATAGTTATGCCTGCTTCATTAAGTACATATCTTGCCTGTATAATGTCTCAAGATGCATGTCTCCTGTGCTGCCCATAATGGGACACTGTGGTGATTGCAGAGACAGTGATCTCTTGGGGCTGTGACACTTTCATTAACCCCTTAAGTATAGAAAACAAAGTGTTTTTAAATGTGGTTATCCACTTTAAATATAAACTTCTCATTTTGAGCTCTCTAGTTTGCAAGTACTTGAGAACATAAGAAAGGCCCTACTGGGTCAGTCCAATGGTGCATCTACACCAGTATCCTGTCTTTCAACAGTGACCAATGCCAGGTGCTTCAGAGGGAATGAATAAAACAGGTAATCATCAAATGTCCATCCTGTCATTATTCTCAGCCTCTGGCAAGCAGGAATCCTTGCCTGTCTTGATTTAAGCTCGTAGAGGATAAGTCCATCAGTTGCTATTATTGCTTGTTGTTTTCTGACTAAACACATTATATTTTTGGCTTCAAAACATCCACTGACAAGCACTTCCAAATGTGAAGCAGCTGCTACTGCTTAATTTCTTTTGGGGACCTCTAGTTCTTGTCACAAGGAGTAAATAGCATGTTCTTATTTACTTTTTCCATACCATCATGATTTTATAGAACCATATAATCTAATTTTATCCCCCCTTTTTTTTCCCAAGCTTAAAAGTCAGTTGTATTACTCTTTTCTTAGAGGGATTTTTCTTCATGTACCTAAGCATTTTAGTTGCCCTTTTCTATACCTCTTCCAATTCCTATATGTTTTTATGATGGTGTGATCAGATCTGTACGCAGTATTCAAGATCGGGCATACCATGGATTTATAAAGAGGCAATATGGTATTTTCTATCAGTTTTCTAATGATGCACAACATTTAACTTTGTTTGCCACTGCACAATGAGTGGCTGTTTTCAGAGCACTCACTATCCATGATGATTCCAAGATCTTTTAAGTAATAACAGCTAATTTAGATCCCGTCACTTTATGTATATAGTTGGGGTTAAGTTTTCTGGTGTGCATTACTTTACATTTATCAACACTGAGTTTCATCTGCTAGTTTGTTGCCCAGTCACTCACTTTTGTGAGATCCTTTTGTAACTCTTTGCAGCTTGTTTTAGACATAGCTGTCTTTAATAGCTTTGTATTATCTGCAGATTTTGCCACCTGACCATTTACCTTTTTCCAGATCATTTATAAATACATAAAGTGCTTGTCCCCCTCTAGACCCCAGAGGGATGCCACTGTTTACCTGTCTCCATTGTGAAAACAGTTTATTCTTTACCATTTGTTTCCTATCTTTTCACTGTTTACTAATCCAAGAGAAGACTTTCCCTCTTATTCCATGACTACTTCACTTACAAGCCTTTGATGAAGAACTTTGTCAAAGGCTTTCTGAAAATCCCAAGTACCCTATATTCATTGGACTACTATATCCACTGTAATGTATTGCCAACTGAATCTGTCCTTTTAAAAATAGCAGCTTCTCTTCTTGGGTTATAACAAAATCTACAATAAGCTGTCACAACCAATAAAACATCACGGTTACAGATGCTTCCCCACACCACACTTGTTCATGATAAGAGTGGTATGAAGGACCCTATCTGAAAAAACAAAACTTATTCCAGATCCATAGCACAGCTGAGGCCCTTTGCTTTTTGCTCTTATTTCAAAGTCTGCCTCATATGGTGCAGTGTGAAACTTAACTGTAATTTGTTGTGACTGATCCCTAATGCAAGTGTTAACTGTGGCTACTTGCCATGAGTAGGCAAGTGAGACTGTGTTGTTTATTCAGACAAGAAGTGATAGCAAAATGAGATTGGGAGGTGTGATTTTTAATTTGCACCTCTCTTTCATTGGCCCAAAGGATCTGCATTTCTTTGTCAGTCTTTCAGGAAAGCGATGAGGGGAAACTAAATAAATGCACTGTTAAGAGATATAGCAGTCACACTCAGATTCAGACACGGTCTTATCATTCATGCTCAAAGCTTTCTTCTTCACATATGTAGTGCTGGAAGAGCCCTTACTAGCACAATTTGTTTTTAAACACCAAAACACTTTAGGGCTTCTTTGTTCATTGAAGTTAGTACTTCTGCTTTTTCTAGATGCTCTAATGTATTTTTAAAGGGCATAGATATTGTGAATGTTCTCCAAGAAACATGGATGCCAAGGTATAACCCTCCTCTTCATGCAACATACTAGGACAGTGGTTCCCAACCTTTCCTCTGCTGTGGCACACCTTGAGGCTTTCAATTATGCCACAGCATTCTACCATTATAAATTAATGAATATTCAAATTAACTTATGAATCTTCATGAGCCACAGCAGCCCGTTTTAGGGCTGCAACCAGGGCTCCAGCTCAGGGAACCTCCCAGCTATAGCTGTGTGAGGCCTCTCCCTGTGGCTCTGGGAAACCCACCAGCCAGGGCCACATGTGGCCACCACTGCAGCTCCGGCAAACACACCCGGCCGGTGCTGCTGCCCGTGGCAGTGGCTTTAGCTCAGGGGACTCTCAGAGCACACTGGAGGACTTGCCACACCACACTGGTTGGGAACCACTGTACTAGGATACCATCAGACTCCACCAAATGACATATCTAATTTTGGTAATGAATTGTATCAAAGAACAATACAACAAATTGTCAAGGTTTCTTTTTACACTTGTATGACCAACAGGTCTCAGTTTTTAGTATCCAACACTTAAGGGATCATTTTTCTTGAAGATGCTTTAAAAAAGTGTGGCCACATTTGACTGGATTGGTCGAAAATGGACAGGTTTGGAATGCTAAAAGCAATTGCTTATGATTCTTTTCAGCCTCTTGCATCAATTTCCTTGGATTAAAAAGGAGTATAACAAAATAGTCTACAGAATGTAGACTCAGCTGTATAACTTAGTTATTTGTATTTCTCTTTTTCTTCAGTATACCTTTTAGATGAAATGTCACTTATGACTTAACCCAGGGTTAAGTCATGAGTCCTTGCCACAACGCTGGTCCAGGAGGTCATGTTTAGGAATCGGCAACTTTTTCTGTTGTTCAGTCAACTCTTTTGAGCACTTAAATTATGTCTACCCTAGCCAATTAGTCCTGGTCTGCACTAGGCTTTGTCTAGTTTGAACTCAGAAATTTCTTCAGTGTCTACATGGCAAAAATCCAAAGGGGTTGCTGTGTTAGTCTAATTCAGTAAAACAAATGAGGAGTTTTGTGGCACTTAGACTAACACATTTATTTTTAATATAAAATATTTTAATATAAAAATTGTCTTTTAGTGCCACAGGACTCCTTGTTTTTTTATATTGAAAGCTTAGTCCAAACTAATAAGTTTGAATGGTTAGTCCAGACAAAGCACTTAGTTTGAACTAGCACAATGTAGAACCGAACTAATGGCTTAGTTCAAACTAAAAAAGTTTGAGCTAAGCCATTAGTTCGACCTAGCCCTGCTGACTAGTTTGAACTAGTCAGCATGGCCCATTCGAAACAAAAAGCCACGGTTAGTTCGAACTAACTTCGAATTAGTTTGAACTTACTGGGAATTGCGTAGTTTGGACTACGGAAGTCTGAACTAAGCTTTGCAACGTGGACATAACTGTTGTGACCTTATTTGATATACCCTTGTTTCAGGGTTTGTTGGAGAGGGCCACTCTCTGATGTCTACTGGACATGTGCCAAGTGGGTCTCTCATTTCAGCCCATAATTTCTTTGGGTTATTTTGGTATCCAGCAGAGGGCATTCATGTACAACAAATTTCCTCACTCATATTCTTATCGGAGGTTTTTTCAGTTTTGGGTTTTTTTTCCAAGGACTGTTTTTTACTTGCCCCTATTATCAACTGGGATCTGCTCTTTGAAGCAACTTCTCAATATCCTAGAGTAATATCATGGTTCATATCTTTCAACTTTTATCTTTCCTTGTGCCAGACAATTTCTATTAATGCTTGAGTGCAACAAGTATTTACAATGAAAACCAACAAAATCCTTACCTTATAGGTCTGGAATATTTCCTTTATTATATTAAGATTTTTGACATTATTTAGGACTTAGAGTAGAACAAGAATTGAATGCAGTGGTTGTGTAGCTGTGCAGAAGATATTGGGGAGACAAGGTGAGGTAATACCTTTTATTGGACTAACTTGTGTGAGAGGCAAGATTTCGAACTACACAGAACTAGGGTTACCAGGTATCCAGGAAAGAGAGGACATGTCCTTTTTACCTTCATGTCCTCCGTCCTCCAGGCATTCTAAAAATAGGTGATTTTTCTCTAGCTTTTTCCTTCTGATGAGTAGAATGTTAACCAAAAAAAAGCCCCATAACAGCTGAGTTCCTGAGCTCAGCAGAGAGACCCTCCCCCCAGTGAGTGGGGTTTGGGTCCGGCAACTCGGAGGTGGTCACGTGCACACTTGCAGCTCAGCACAAACCACTATTCACTAAGAAGTTGGGAATCCCTTGGCTGTGTGTTTAGCTGACCCATGTCTCCCAACAGCATCTTAATAGCTCAATGGGTAGAGTAAGTGCTTTTTGCCTGCCAGTCTGTGGGTTTGAGACCTGTGTTAGGCTTTTTAAATTTTTGGCTTGTTCCTCACTATGAAAGGGCTAAATTGGGGGGAAAAAATATACAGAGACACTAATAAAATGAAGGAAAATAAAGTATGGCATAAATAAAATTACTAACAGAGTTCAATTAAGTAAAACAAATAAAGGGGCACATTTGAACTGGATAAAAACAATTTAGGGCAATTTTTTTTTAAATTGTAAAATGGGCTGGGTGTGGAAAATGAAAAATGAGGTGACTAACAGTTTTTCTTACTTTTTTTAGGTGCTTTTCCAGTTTATATTTGCAAATGTAGTTTTTTAGTCTCATGAACATTAATGAAAGGGTCATGAAAAACTTTCATTTAATGAAAAATACAGTTTTCGGTGAAAGAAAACATTTTGGTAATTTATTTTGAAATAACTTAAAATACATGACATTGCACAGTTTTAACATTGCATTCATTAATTGTTACCCGTTTTCCATGACATAATATGGTAATGAGACTTGTACTAATACTCCATTTTCTCCATGTGTCCTCCTTTTCATACTTCCCTGTCCTCCTTTCCATGCTTTGGGATCTGGTAACCCTACACAGAGCTCATTCTTAGGTCTGCAGAAGTTACTGCATAACCTGAAAGAGATGAACTGTCACCTATACATAAAACATTGTTAAAATTGTCAGCAAAGCTGTCATCCTTCTAGCTGCTGATCTGCATACCCTTAATCCAGTGCTAAGGGAATTGGCCGATGAGATAGCAGCACCGCTGGACGTTATCTTTCAAAACTCATGGAGAACACGGGAGGTGCCAGAGGATTGGAAAAAAGCAAATGTAGTGCCTATTTTCAAGAAAGGGAAAAAGGAGGATCCAGGGAGTTATAGACCAGTCAGCCTCACCTCAATCCCTGGAAAAATTATGGAGCAGATTCTCAAAGAATCCATCCTCAAATACTTAGAGGAAAATAAAGTGATCAGGAACAGTCAGCATGGCTTTACCAAGGGTAAATCACACCTGACCAATCTCATCTCCTTCTATGATCAGATGACTGGTTTTCTGGATGCAGGAAGAACCGTTGCTATCATATACCTTGATTTTAGCAAGGCTTTTGATACAGTTCCCCACAGCATTCTCATTGGCAAATTAAGGAAGTATGGGTTGGATAGGTGGACTATAAGGTGGATAGAAAACTGGCTAGATCAACGGTTTCAGCATGTAGGAATCAATGGTTCCATGTCTAGCTGGCAACCAGTCACAAGTGGTGTGCGCCAGGGGTCGGTCCTGGGGCCGGTTCTGTTCAACATTTTCATCAATGATCTGGATGATGGAATAGACTGTACTCTCAATAAGTTTGCAGATGACACCAAGCTAGGGGGAACAGTAGACACGTTGGAGGGCAAGGACAGGATTCAGGGAGACCTAGATAAATTGGAACAGTGGGCCAATAGAAATCTTATGAAGTTCAATAAGGACAAGTGTAAAATCCTGCATGTGGGATGGAAAAACCCCATGCACTGCTACAGGCTGGGAAACATTCAGCTGAGTAGCAGCAGTGTAGAAAAGGACCTGGGGGTCATGGTGGATGGGAAGCTAGATATGAGTCAGCAGTGTGCTCTTGCTGCCAAAAAGGCCAATGGCATACTGGGCTGCATCAAAAGAAGTATTACCAGCAGATCAAGGGATGTGATCATTCCCCTCTATTCTGCACTGGTGAGGCCACATCTAGAATACTGTGTTCACTTTTGGGCTCCCCACTACAAAAAGGACAGGGACATGCTCGAGAGAGTTCAGAGGAGGGCAACGAAAATGATTAAAGGGCTGGAGCACAAGCCCTATGAGGAAAGACTGAAAGCATTAGGCTTATTTAGTCTGCAGAAGAGAAGATTGAGGAGGGATTTGATAGCAACCTTCAACTACTTGAAGGGATGCTCTAAGGAAGAGGGAGCTCGACTGTTCTCGGTAATAAGAGAGGACAGAACGAGGAGCAATGGTCTCAAGTTGCGGTTAGGGAGGTTGAGGCTGGATATTAGAAAAAACTTTTTTACTAGGAGAGTGGTGAAGCCTTGGAATGAGCTGCCGAGGGAGGTGGTGAAATCTCCATCTTTGGAGGTGTTTAAGGCCTGGCTGGACAAAACCATGACTGGGATGGTTTAGTGGGAGTGGTCCTGCCTCTGGCAGGGGGTTGGACTAGATGACCTATGAGGTCCTTTCCAACCCTATGATTCTATGATTCAAAACTTTACTTGCTTTTCAAGTATTTGTCCAACTGGTTTCTGCACATAATTACATGAATCCTGGGAAAGCTTGGGTAGTGGAAACCAACTTGCCTATGGCATGTAGCACTCTAGTCTCTGGATCTCGTTTACTTTGGCCTCATGTAGGCTGTTGGGCTTAGTGTGTGGATGCTGTGTAGTGTTGCTGTTCTGTGGTATGCAGGTGGTCAGACTACATAATCTAGTAGTCCCTTCTGAACTTAAATTCTGATTTCATATGTATGCTGTTGTAGAAAGCATGGTTCCGACACATCAACCATTTTCTCACATCATGTAAATTGGTGAATGTGAATAGTTCATGGCCATCAATATGTTTATAAATGTAGAGCCCTAGCATCATTGGGCAGATAACTATTTAGGAAAGATAAACAAGGAGTCCTGTGGCACTTAGACTAACATTTATTTATTGCATGAGCTTTCATGGGAGAAAAATCCCACTTTGTCAGATGCTTTGAAGATAAGGGGACTTACAGAATGGAGGAAATGAATGGAGGAAAGTATAAGTCATGGGGTCAGGTCACACTGTAACAGCAAATTAAAGCCGTTGTTAAGATTCAAATGCTGGAGAACAGCATATAGAGGAAGATGAGGTCAAATTACCTGTTGTAATGAGAGAAAAACCCAAAGTCCCTACTAAGCCCTGAAGCAATGCAATCAAATTTGCAAATAAATTTGATCGCTGCAGCTTCTCTTTGAAGCCTTGATCTGGTATTCATCTGTCTGAACACTGCAATTAGCAAATTGTCAATGGAGTGATTGGGAAGATTGAAATGCTCGGCCACGGGTTCTAGAGTGTTTGTGATTTCTGATGTCAGATTTGTACCCGTTTATTCTTTTGTGCAGAGACTGTCCTGTTTTGTCCAATATACAAGACAGAAGGGCGTTATACACTGGTCAAACAGGACAGTCTCTGCACAAAAGATCCAACATTCAAGAAGTTGCTTTGGGATATGGATCTTTACCATTAGGAAGAGAAAATTGAATACAGTTGAGATTTATTTTGACTAATACAGTTTTGCTTAGCCATGAAATTTCATACTTTGAAAATTCCTAAATCTGTTCTTATTTTCTTAATCAAAGAAGTTCAGTGTTACAAAGATCTTGCCCTTTTTCTGATGTGTGTATTCCCTAGTATTTTAATCAAATGGTCACTCATTTGTATTTTTAATTCTCCCAATTTTTTTCTAGGTCAGAATTCACCCAAAGTCAAGAAGTACAGATTTGTCAGTTTTTTATTTAAAAATCTGAAACTGGACCAAATTTCCGTATTTGAAAAGGGAATATTTTTACTGATATAAAAGGAAAAGCTTACTCTGCTTCAGAACATTTCAATAGCTACTACAAGGATGCTGCTGTTTCTGTGAAATGACATCTGTGTGCTTTCCCTAAAAGACAGTATAAAGTTACAGTTCAACCAATGTCAAGGAATTCATTACTGAATCTGTGTCCAGAAGGAGCCTAGTGCTGATGGCATAGCAGTTATTCACTTTGATGAAATGTTATTCTACAAAACATAAAAATGCCTATTTTCAGAAAGTAACAAACTTGTTCTGGCTAATGAATGGATGTATGCTTGTGTGTATAATAAATATATGTGTCTCTAAAAGCTGCTGGTTCTCAGAGCAGACCAGCGCCCTCTTATGCGGCTATAATAGGGATTTTAGGATGTTGCTGTTTTTAAATGACTTTTTTAGTTTTTGTACAGCCACACCATTAATAAGAGTTTGGAGTCATGTTGCCAGAAGCTTGGTTTTTGCTTGTACAACCTAAAAAATAATTTCAAACATTTACTGATCAAGCCTAGCAAGAGGAGAAAAATGGGAGGTCAGAATTCAAAATGTGTGCAACTGTTTCCTTTTACTCAGGTACTGTCCCTTCCTTCTTTATATTTGTAGAGAGCAGGGCCATCCCTAGAGGTGGATGGGTTCCAGGGCCAATTGGCCTGTGGGGGTCTCCTGGAGCTGGAGGGGGGAGTTGGAGCCACCATTGGCCAGGCTTGCTGTTCCTGCCCCACCTGGGGGCTGGTCAGTCCGTCCTTGGAGGCTGAGTGGGCTGGTGCAGGGGCAGGGCTCCTCATCCTGGCCTGCTCCTGGGCTGTCGCATGGTTGCTCCACTCTAGAGGTGGGGCCAGAAATGCTGCCAAAGCTCAGCATGCTTGTCCCCCACCCATCCAAATCCCACTGAAAGCAGTGTGGGGGCACAGGGTCAGCGCACGGCCTGATGAACTGTGGGGACTGGGGTGGTTGCCCACTCCCCCACAACAGGACAGACCTGGTAGAGAGTGTTTTGGTAAGAAAAGACATCAATTTTCCTTGCGGGTGGAGAAGAAGAGGCCATTTAGAAAACTGCTATCAGTCCAATGCTTTTTCTTAAGACAAAATTAGTCAAAGGTGCCAAGCAGGAGAAGGAAAGGGCAATTTCTAGGTATGCTGCTTCAAGCTGACTTGTTGAAATACTGGTTTGCCACTCCATGACCCTAGAGTTATTCCCTGAATCTTGAAAATATCTGACAACCAAAAGCTGTTCTCCTCTGGTCATGTTACAGGGAACAATTTGATCAGAGCATTATGGTGTCAATTAAATATTGCACAACAGCAGAAATTGGGTTCTTATTAGTCAAAAAGTGGAAAGGTGAAGGGAAGGAGGCATTTGTTGACAATGGTTTATAGGGGGTTCCAAAGGGTCAGCTGTGTTAATCTAGTTCAGGAATACAGATAAGGAGTCCTGTGGCACTTTAAAGACTAATAAATTTATTTATTGCATGAGGCTTCATGGGAAAAATCCCAGTCTGTCAGACACTTAGAAGATGGGGGAACTTGCAGAATGTGAGGAAAATAAATGCAGGGAATTGTAAGTTATGGAATCAGGTGACACTAACAGCAAATAAAGCAATTGTTAAGATTTAAACACTGGGGGACAGCATATAGAGGAAGGAGAGATCAAATCATGTGTTGTGATGGGAAAATGCTACAGGATTATAGGACTATGGATTCTTTTTTGCTGTCCATGGTATGTCCCCAAACAGTGTTCAATCAAAACCAGCATAAATATCATAGTAACAATTACTTCCAGAATAACATCACCTGCAATTTCTTTCCCATCCCTACTCTCTAATGTGGGGTGAAAGGATTTCCATCAAGATTGTGTGGGTGTACTGCTCTGATAGGCACCCCACAGGACAAGATGTATCATTACAGATGTTTCCTTTTTGGGCTAGGAGCCCACATGGACAGCCTTAGGGCACTGAGCACTTGAATGCTTTGACAAGCCAGGAAGCAAATGAAAGTGAAGCTATATGGCACATTGGAATGACTTTAATACAGTGTGGGCAGCATTAAGAAGGTAGAAAGAATAGTAGTCTTTCCTTCTAACTTATCTTCATGGTGTACTATGGATCCAGACACAGTCTTAATGGTCACTAAACATAGTTTTGTTGATATAGGCAGAGCTAATAGCAACACTTACAGTTTAAGTTGTGCATATACACACACACACACTAGCATTAGTCAAAAAAAAGATAGATTTGAAACTTTTGCCTCAGAAACGGATGCTTTTTTCCCATGTAAAGTTTCATGGAAAATGTTCCCATATTTCTATCAACTCTGGTATTTACTTGTATTTTCCCAATATGCTCTCTACATAAAACATAGCGTGCACACATGCATCATTTTGAAGTTCAGAGATTTTTACATGGCCCATAACCTGTTAAGATATTTTTGTGTGTCTCTTCTGAGTAGGCTATGCCTTATAGAGCAGGAAAAAAATTACATCTGGTTAAAACCTTTTTCAGGCCACAGATAGTACAGTATATATTCACAGATGTATTTTAAGAGAAGCCTTGGAAACAAGCTGTTGTATAAAATGCAGTAGTTACTGAGTGCATGCAGCTGTTATCAGTGAGAAATGGATATAGTGCCAGACCTATGTGAAGTAGTTAAGATTAGCTGATTGTTCCTTACACTTAACTCTGATTTAACTGTGCATCTGTCAGTACAAAGCATTCTGCAAGAAGGATCACCACTCAGTCATACAAGCTGCATTATTGTTACAGAGACTTAAGAAAATGAACTAGCTTTTTCTCATAAGACTATTTTTCAGGTCTTCAGTTTTGTAAACAAATCAAATACATAAGTTTTCTTTTGTGGTAAGAGGTGCAAAGGGGCCTCCTGTTAGAAGGCCATAAAACTATATAATGGAATTACTTGTCTTCCTAAAGTGCTTTCCGTTCAGGATCACTGTTATAAAAGCACACATGAATTAAATGAGAATAATAATTTGGAATTGTTTAAAACCACTTTACTGTATGTCCAAAGAGCTATAACCAAGGAAGGTGACTATACTGGTTTTAAAAAAAAAAAATCCTTTAAAGAGAAAGGGAAAGCAACACATGCTTGCATGTATGCATGCTCTCTCTCTCTGTACTTACATACATATGAGTACAAATCAGAATCTAGAAACTGTAGGAAAATGATAAGGGAAGCAAAGGGACACATGGGAAATATCTATGGCCAGCAGGGTTAAGAAGGAGCTTTTGAAGAATATTAGGAACAAAAAGAATCATAACAGTGGTATTGGTTTGTTACTAGATGGAAATGGTAGAATTCTCAATAATATAGAGAAGGAAGAAGTATTCAATTACTATTACATATTTAGGAAGGAAACAGCTGTAGACATAACGCTATTCCATTCTACTTGCACCTCAGTAGGATGTCAAGTAGCAGCTAGTAATGTTTGACATTTTTTAAATCAGTAGGTCTGGGTAACTTGCAGCCAAGAGTTTTAGAACAGCTGAATGAGAAGCTTGCTCAACTGTTAACACAGATTTTCAATAAGTCTTGGTGTTTTAGGGAGGTTCCAGGGAACTGGAAGAAAACTCAGGCTATGCTAATATTTTAAAAGGATAGGCCAACAATTTTGTGTATTAGTCTGACGTGAATTCCAGGCAGAATAATTGAGTGACTAACATAGGACTTGATTAATAAAGAATTAAAGGGAGGCAACATAATAATGTTCGAAAGGGGCAGCCATGTTAGTCTAGTTCAGTAAAACAAACAAGGAGTCATGTGGCACTGATAAAGACTAACAAATTTTATTTATAAATTTGGTAGAGTTTTTTAATACAGCTAAATGTTTACTTTTAGGAACAAAGAATATGGGCTACATTTACATGATGGGGCACTCTATTTTGGGAAGCAGTGACTCTGAAAAGGACTTGGGATTTGTGGTTAATGAGTTGAATATGAACTCAGAGCACAGCTGTTGCCAAAAAGGCTAATGCAATCCTTGTAGGCATAAATAAGACACTTTTGAGCAGTAGTAGATGTTGATAAATTGGGAAGAGTTCAGAGAGCCATGAGAATCATTAAATAGAAAACACATTATAGTGATAGATTCAAGGAGCTCAATCTACTTAGCTGAACAGAGAAGATGAAAGTGTGACTTGATTATAGTATGTTAGTACCTGCATGGGGAACAAGTATTGTATAATAGGCTCTCCAATCTGGCAGAGAAGGGTATAACACAGTCCGATGGCCAGAAGTTAAAACTAGACAGACAGTAAATATGTAAATTTTAACCATGGGAGCAGTTAATCATTAGATTAATTTTCCAAAAAAATGGAGTGGATTCTTCAACATAGGCAATTTAAAAATCAAGGTTGGATGTTGTTCTAAAAGATACACACACAGAATTATTTGGGGGTGGATTCTATGGTCTGTGTTAGAATATCAGATAAGATGAATGCAACAGCCCCTTCTGGCCTTGAAATCTATTAATCAGGTTATCCCCCATCTGTAAAAGGGAAAATGGAGGCACAAAGGAGGCTAAAGAATTTGCTCAAGATCATATAGAAAGTGGCACTTCGGAGACTAGATTCAAGGTTTCATGACTCCCAATTTTGCACCTTAGCTGTTGGCATGAATGATGATAGCATCAGGAAGATAAATTGTCTTGTAAGTGGCAATTTAAAAAGAAATTCTAATAAAACTACTTGTCTGTACACTGTTGCTCTGTTTTACTGAGCAATTCATTATTCCCTTCACCACAGGGAGGTAAATTGAGAAGTATTCAGATGACATTTATGGAGGGATTTCAGTTACTTTATGTGGAGCACCATTTCCTAGTTGATTTTTTGCTAACTTTGAATACCAGTAGACATTTTCCTATAAATGCAACAAGTCAGCTTGTGGGTCAGCAGAACCGAACTATAACCATTTTGTGCCATTTTTAATCTGAATGAAAGAGGGCACATTTGATTCTGCTGCAGTACCTTTCCTTAAATGTTTACAAATAGTTTCAAAGCAGCTTGTATTCAATAAATCTTTTCCTTCCTATTGCAAAACAAGCAGCTGTTGAATACTTCTCTACAAATGATAGATGAGTCTGTATCTACAGTAGCATGCTAATAGCTGATCAGAAATGCAGATCAGGGAATGAATAATGGTTTATTTTTAGGAGGGCTGGGGTTAGATGCAAGAAATCTGAAGTTCCATTCTTGTTTCTGTCCATGAATTGACTGTGGAAAGTCTTAGTTTTTTGGTGATAGACTTTAAGCTGGCAGCACTATATATGTGGAGGAGGAAAACAATTTTCTCTGACTTTTTGCATTTTTCTATTTCTTTGTACTATTTAATAATACAAAATCTACTTCCTTGCCGAGGAGGTAGTTTGATGGGGTGTTTTTTTGTATATAGTTTGGATTCCTCTATTAAATCTACCATTCTGCATTGCTTTTCTCAGCATGCTAACTGGCATTTCCACAGTTGCTGCTTTCGTTCTTTGCATCTCCTGGCTAGCAAGAATGCTGTGATTTCCTCATTTTAATGCAAAATGAATTGCTTATTAAGAAATCCAGATTTACTGATGACAGAGTTCAGTGAAAACCCACAGCTTCCCTTGTTTGTCTTGCTGTGCTTTGCAATGGCAGAGTCCTATTGTTAGTCTCTAGGTCTTAGCTATTTATAGACTGAGACACTTAGTACTCTTTTTATTCTTAGTGGTGGTTCAATAAAAGTAGTCAACCTAAAAAAAGAAATGTATAATTGTAGTTTTTAGTTATTTTCTCAAAATAAATAAAATATACATTTTTTTCAGTTAAAAAGGTTTGAGATGAAGATACCTGCAACTATTGGGATGCATGGATGTTGCATATACAGTAGTCCGATATGCAGTTCTGTATTAGACAAGTCAAAGACCATGACCACTTTATTGAAAGGTCATGTTGTGAGGAAGCATTTGACGTGTCTGATGGAGGGAGCTGCTTTTCGTGAGATGGTCTTTGTGATCCAGTTGGTAGTTGAAGGACACCTACCACCATGAGCTTTCTCACAGGGTCTCTGCAGCAGTGAATTTCAGCTTTTTTATTCCCACTTCCTGTAAATGTACAATATTCACACTGCGCATCTTGCTGGATAGTCGAAATATAAAGTTTAGTCATATTATTTTGTGCTCCAAAAATTTGCAAAATTAGTCCTCCTGTCACACAAACACTTTTAGCTAAATCTACCAAAAGAAAATATGTGGGAAGGTATTTGCATTCTTTTGGATAAAGTTTAACTGTATCCTCATATAAATTTCTTTTGGTGCAGTATGGTATGTGGGAGATGCTGAGTCTTGGCGTTATGAAGCTTTAAATATTTGTCATGTTCTGAAAAATGGATCTAAAGCTGCCTATTGATGCTACACAGAGTAACTTGCAGGAAAAAAGCCAGAAGGGCACATGATTTAGAAGGCAGCCTATTATACATCTCAAGTGGACATAGAAGCCTAGAACAGAACATTTTTGCATGCATGTATTATACAGACACAGAAAACAGTAGTTGCTATAGATGAGGCAGTATTTCTAGAGAGGGGATTGAAGTCTGTCTTATGGGTCAACCGTTGGATCATCTTACTGGTAAATGTTTTACAGTGTTACTGCTCTAGTTAATTATGGTAGGTGTCTCTGCCATTCTGTGTACAGGCAAGAAGACAAACAATAAATTCTGTGGTATGTAAACAGATTAACCTTCACTTCATGTATTTTTAGCTTAGATAGTGGTAAGTCTTCTGAGTAATAAAAATCAGAAATTGTTTTCTGAAGTTGAGTAGAGTTAAGGGAAGCAGATGATAAATTCAGAAACAAACTAATCCATCTGAGAAAAGGAAATCTCACTTCCCTTGATCTTTAACACTTTTTGGCAGAATAAAAAGTTTGTGCATGTATGCAAAATTTAAAACCTAAAGCCTTGCTTTAGCCAGCAAATTTTAAAATACCAATGGTCTGTTGTTTGTGACCTTTCCAAACCAATCAAAGGCAAAAGGTGGTTGGAGGTTTCTATTTAAAAGAGGGGAAGTGGGGTGTTTGATAGTATCTATGTTCCTGGGATGAAATGTGATAGATAACTGCAGAGTAGAACAGTATATTGCTAGTTTTCTTCAACAGTATGACAGTCTAGCATTTGCGGCAGTACAGTCAGTTCTGTTGTGGTGAATTGTAACTCATGAAAGCTAGGTTGTAGCCTCATTGTAGGAGTCTAGTTTAAAAAAAAAAAGTATTTGTTTTTGTATGCTATATGCCATGCTGGAAAAATCAAAGTCTTCATTTTTTCCTAGACTGCAAAGAGGTGGCTTTTCACAAAATTGCATTTGTGCAACAAAAGGCTGTTAATACTTTAGCATGGGTATCTCAACTTGCTATTAAAATATTACGCATCGTGTGTGCCAATTGTAAATCGTACTTAATTTTTTAAAGTCACAAATCCATGTGCCTGACATCCAGATGATTATATCTTTTACTATGCATACATCAGTTACAAAGGATTGTAACTTAAATGTCCTAAGTTAATACTACTACTAAGACTGACTAAATAGCCCCGTTAAATTTTTATAACATCTAATTGTAATACATTTTAACCTATTGGCTTTGCTAATTCTAGGTCTCAAAATAATAAACATCACTATTCTTGTCACTGGGTGGGGGGAGATGGAGGAGGAAACTGTGCTGTGGTAACTTGTGCAAGATTTAATTTATTTTTGTTGGTTTTCTAGTGCCTCCCTCAATCACTCTTGTGACTTGCATCCAGAATCTGTGCTATTAATTCTTTATCTTGCTGTAATCGGTTTTCTTGTTTTCCATGTAACACTCCTGTACAAGCCTAGGGGACTGCATGTGATACAAAATCAGCTTTCTCCAGGTGCACAGGAGACATGAGTGAGTGCATATTTCTCCTTTTTAATTAATTAATTAAATCGGAAACAAAAATCTTTATAACCCAGTTACAGTATGCCAGTATTAGAAAAGGGTGAAATTACTTTCTAGAATTCAGTCAGTTATAAATCATTGAGCATACAGTTGAAAGGTCTAGATTCAAATTAAGCCTTTAAAAGCAGTAACCTTTCCTTTCAATTTTTGTGCAACTGGGAGATAATGGAGCACTTAAGTGGAATGAATTTGATTCACAACTACGATTCTTCTTTTTCAATTGCTGGTGTTTTCCACAGTGTACATCTTATTTTTTCAGATGAATCAATAACGAAGATGGGTGAAATGGCTCCTTCTTAGTCATTTGTAACATTGAGGAGCTTAGAGTACTTTTTAATATAGTCTGTATCACCTTAAAGAATGGCACTCAAATAAAAAGTTGTACCGGAGCTCACTTTTGAGTGAATAGTTTTAAATGTAGACAGCTGAAAAAGAAATGCTGAATTCATGTCTGGATGTGCTGAAGTTGTGTAATGACTGAAAAATGAAGAAAATGGTTATATTAGACTCATCACAATTTGGAAAGAGATTTTTACATTTCTGGGGAGTTTTTTGTTTTTGTTTTGGTTTGTTGTGTTGTTTTTTTAATGACAGCTTGGATAATGATGCTCTGTTGGTTAGATCACAGGACCAGGTGTATGCTCCCTCTCTTGAAGTTGAAAGAAGTTTTACTGTTGATGTCAATGAGGCCAGGATTTCACAATGGGAATCCATTTTCCTGGGCTTTAACCCATCTCAATTGTGTGACCGTAGTTAAATCACCTCTGTATCTCAATCCATCTGCCTATAAAATGAGCACAGTATTATTTAACCACTTTTAAGTGTGTGCAAGTCAAACCATTCAAATGTTAAGACTAATTATATTTATTTATTCTTCAAAATATGCTTGGTTTGAATATCTTGATTCTCCATTCATGCATACAGAACATTTAGCGATTGTGTGCTGTTTATTTTGTATGAGTAGGAATATTTGTTCTTTCTGTTTGTATCCCTCAACCTTTGTAGATAATTAGGCTGAGATTTTCAAGTGTGACTAATGATTCTAGATGACTTCATATTTTTTGGTGCCCAAAGAAAATAATTTTGAGGTTGGATGGTTGCCCAGCACTTTCTGAAATTCTGGCCCTTCAGAGTCTTAAATTGCTCAGTAGAAAGCAGCTTCCAAAAATGACTAGCTCTTCAGAGAGCCTGGACTTCCGGTGAAAATCGGAGGATAAAAAGAAGCCACTTGTGAGGGTTTTGATTTTCAACTGAACCCTGAAGTTTACACAGATCTTATGGTGAGATTCCCTTAATGTTAGAGTACTTTGAGATCCTCACAGGGAGCCACAGAAGTGCGAAATGTCATATATGAGAGAGACAATCTTTCATTAAAAATATATAATATACAGAGGAAAAAATGAGACTTAAAAGCAAATAATTAGACCACCTCTCTTGGTATGTAGTCTGATTAGTGATTCCTAAACTACACTCAGGGCCTAGTTTTCCAGCTTTCAGTGGTATGCCTAAATTTGGTATAGTTTCTACAACTCAGTGTCCTAACTACATATTTTTTTGTGTGCTTGTAGATTAGGGGCCCAATTTTTGTCTGACCTTTTTAACATCATTGATGTCATTTGGAGCTATTCCTGATTTATGTTAGGATGTGTATTAGTAACCAGCCATGATATCTAAGATGTACAGTGTGATTTTTAATTACCTTTGCATATAAATGTGTGTGTGTAATAGACTTTGGAGAATTTCTGCCCTAATGTGTTGTATAAAATATTTCCTTTAAACAAATTGTACCTCCACCCCCTCAAACTAGACAGAGACTTTTTCAGTTTTTGAAGTCATTTGTAGTGTAGTAATATTAGTGTACAATTTATAAATGAAAGGCTTCTTCTAGATGAGGTATTTTGTAACATGATGTAGATTTGTGTCTTAAAAAAAAAAAAGAAAGTCAGATAGCTTTCCACAAAGTTATCCCAAAAGGAGACATTCTGTAGCTCAGGCATTTATTCTATGAGGACAGCCATGTTAATTTATTTTAGCAAAACAAACAAGGAGTCCTGTGGCACTTGTAGTTCAAGAAATTTACATAAGGCATAAGCTTTCGTGGGCATAACCAATTGGTTACATACGAGACAAGACTATAAGACCAATCTCACTGATAAGACTCTAAAGAGAAGAGGGTGGTCCTCATAACCTACAATACTTTGTTTGGACTTGAAGTTACAATTAGCTAAATTAGATCTTACCCAACCTGTCTAATACGGGGGAACAAATTTAATATCTTTTGCCAGTTACACCACTTTCAACATTTTAAGAAGGCAAATCTGTCTGGGATAGAGAGTTAAGAATCCCATACTGCAATTAAACCCTATATTACTTCTCTGTGAACTGCCATTTTTATTTACTCAGAGGAGCTACCACGTTCCAGATGCAGCCCTGAATAGTATTGGGAAGGATTTAAAGTTCAAGGGCAGAATGGAACAGATGTACTTTAGGGGGAGAAAAAGAAAAGTGTGAAAGCTCACAACCACCCCCACCAAGTGCCATCTTGGCCTGAAGCTGAGTTGTGTTCTTCTGATTAAATTAGACCCAATGTCTGCAGTCTACAAGATGCTGAAAAGAGTAAAATTTTAAGTGTTTAAAAAAGAAATCTAGACATTAATCTTGTTAGCAAATAGCTAGACAGAGAGAGAGCAATTGCATTTCAACTTCTTCACTTTTCAACTTAAGAATTGGGCATAAATGTTTATGGTTTATGATGTTTACTGTGATTAATATTTACTGTTGTGGCTGTATAGGCATTGATAAGATGTTTTCCTACCCATACAGGGTCTAGTATTTTGTAAAGATGATGATTAGAAATGAGGTACAAAACATTGTTCCAACCCAGAGTCTCGTGCTTATTGTGAACTTGCTTAGAGCCAGAGCTTTAGATTGGGTTTTCAAATGGCATTGGCAGATAGGGGAGGGTAGTTGTTAAGCTCTTTTTGAATGTTTGTAGTAACTAAGTTCCTAACTCCCTTGAGCCACTTGGAAAATCAAAGCGTGAAAGCCTACATAAGAGGGTTTTTTTTGCCCATGCTAAACTACCATTCTTATGGTCAGCACAGGCTCTCAAATTAAATTGCATGCTCACTATAGAAGTCTGTGGTTGGTTTTTCTGTAGCTCCTCTGGTTTGTCCCAAATAGACCAAGTTTACCCTTGTGGGAATAAAGTAAAATCTGTGTTCATCAGAGAAATTGGGAGGAGATAATGAAAGGTTTTGGAGAGGGGAGTGTATTGTCTAAAGTGTTAATTTTGTGGTTTGGCTGGTTTTCCTTCCCTATTTTGCTGATGGGTGGTGTTGCTACATAGATCAAGGTTAGTTATTGTGAGAGACAGGTGCCTTGTGTAAAGATGCCTTTTTGTGTCTTAAATGTAAATAAAATCATTGTGATTAAAGTCTTTTAAAAAATGTATATAATTTTAAGGTCCCTCTTTTTTCAAGTCAATCTAATCACGTATTATTTACTTGAATGGTCCCAGCAATGCCAATGTAATCAGGTAGATGTTTGTGGATCATAAACAGTCACAAATTGTGTCTTGTCTGTATCCATGAAAATTAGCTGGTGTAGTTTAATCATGAATATTTATAGTCTATAATAATCTGAAATTAAAGATAAAATTTAACGATATATTAGCTGCTTGACCTGATAATTCATCTTGACACTGGTTCAATGATGCATTTTAATTGATATGAAATAATTAGAATGTATTGAGGATTTTGATGGTGGTTGGTTCCATGACAGAAATTCAAATATGTTGAATGCTTACTGACTGCATTGCATCTGTACATTTAATAAGGAATATTTAAAGCAATGGATTTATTTAGTAATTTGTTCACAACTGTTGCTAGGCATTTTTCCCTGTATGGAACCTTAAATAGTCAGAAATATATATTTTCCAGAATGGGATGCATTGATCTAAATTACAAATATTAATTGTGATTTAAGTAAGAAACCTTGATTTAAATAATTGATTTCAACCTTTTTTGCATCTGTACCAATTTTAGTCTTTTTCCTAATGAAAGGTTGATTGACATTGATTGGTAACCATGAAAACACATTGATTTACAACTAAATATAACTTTACCACTATTTTTTTGTCTTTTTACCAACCAGGAGGATACACTTTATCTATTGTCACGTAATTCAGCAATTGTATAGCTTCTTGCATCAATTCAGTATCTTAACTTTTGCATGTTTAATATGTTAGGAAATGGTAAAGAACACTTTTATTAGATTTTATTTGTGATTTGCCTCAACCACTATTTAAATGGAAAATTGATTTAAAATAAAAATGTATGAAACAGTTTTAAAATTGATTTTATAGTAATTCAGTAGAACTACATGAAATACATCTTGCATTTAAAACTCTTTTTTTAAACAGAGGATGTATATTATGTGCATTAGGGAACAGAACTGTCTGATCACCTTATTCAACATTTTAGAACTAGTAGATCTCACTTTTGCACCTAAATCTTTATTTATCAATTGGAACAGAAAAGCAGGATTCCCTGCATTTTTTTTTCATTCCTAGTGGTTTCTTAACTTTGAATGAACTAGCATTGAACTGAACTAGCTGAATTAATTGAAATGAAGAAATGTTCTCTGTCTCTGCAGCAAAAGTTATTGCTGTCAAAAGCTGGCTTAGTACTGGTACAAATATCTGGTTCCAGATGCTTTGCCCATGACTTTTACCAGGTGAACAGTTTGAACGTCTTTAAAACTTAGCACACAAGCTATGTATTTTCTTATTTAATCTAAATGATTTAAAGAGTGTAATCTAAGTTTAAGCCTAATGTATGTTGTAGTAATTTAATGTTGGGTTTTAAATAGGTTTATTTTTTAAAGTAAAACAGTCATTGACTTTTATTCATTCTGTTTTAAAATGCTTGGCTACATAGTTACATGTCAATACATGTTCAAGATCACCAACACATCTCCTTTTAGAGAATATTGTATTGTCCTTTTCTGATCACCTATATTTTGTTACATAGATTACTGCGGTTGTCATTCAGAGATGAGTACTCTTCATCTTGCTGTAACCAAATGAAATGAAACTTCTGTTAAGAAATCAAAACAAATCCTGCCTCTCATTTTGGTTTACTACTCTTATTTTTCTTTGAAATCTAAGTTGTAACTTTTGCATCCAACACATCAACGTTGAAATCTTAATGAATAGCACAATCACTGCTATTTATTCTAAGTGTTGAGTAAAAGATAGACGTAGCTAAAGTTAGCACATCCATGAACTGCTCAGATCTTTTTTGATCCACAGTATAGGCCTTGCCTCCAATTTTCCTGAAGTTCATGTGGTACAATCATGGCCTTTCGATGCATTTGGTAGTAACTCGTTTTCTGCTCTTGTTAATTTGGCATAAACTTCTTTAGCAGCCTTTCTTGAACCAAACCTAGCTAAAAAAAGACAGATTAAAAACACAGAAAATAAATCACAGAAATCCCTGAAGAAAGTCCTGTATGTTTCCATAGAAAAAAAAAATTAAGGAATCAAGACTTCATTTATCTCACATCTACTGAACTAAATTGAGCAGCTATAGAAGACACAAGTCTTACAAAAGGTGAATATAAATTCAGTTAACTGCAATGATGAGGACACTTTCTGTTTGAATGAAATTGCATGCTACTTGTTGAACCCCGGGTTTGCAATGCAACTGCGATGGACCGGCGACACCCACCAATGAGACAGACACCAGTTCAAGTAAACAAAAGAAAACTACTTTTATAGTGATACCATAAACACCTGTGACCAGTTAACAATGTGGAGCAGGAAAGTCTATGTAAAACACCGATAACCAAACAGGATGAAGCATGAGAGTCTATGCAAAACACTTACAACTAGCTAAAATACTTATAGCCAAATAACAGTATGGAGCAATAACCTACAAGAGGGTGGCCATAAGTCAAGGACTTTTCTGGCCTTTTACTGCCTCAACATCGGTGTAGGCACTGATCAGCCCACCTGACGCGTATTTACTAATGGCTCAAGGCCATTACTCCTTGCTAGCCAAGAAGGGTGGGCGGCTGAATGAAGGAGTCAGATGAGAGAAACTAAACTCCCACACTTCCCCCGTGTATGCTGGGGGAATTTGGGGACAGCAGTTTAGAGCAGAAGCGGAGCAATAAACAACTTTACAATCAAAATGCAAAATACATATGGCTAATGAACATATGACGAAATCTATGCTAGGCAATGAACATGTATATCATGAAAAGATTATGCAGGATACGGGGGGATAATAAACAGCAACACAAGCTATACAAAACTCAAATAAGGAAGCTACAATAACAGACTATACAGAAATGGTACCAAAAAGAATTGAGAGGTAGGAGGCTTGTATTGATTTATAATACCTGTCCTAGCACTGTAGTGGAACCCAAAGCGAGGAGGCAGACTAGCTGCAACATCCCAGTACTTAGTCGTTCGGCCGGCAATTAATGTACATCCCAAAAAAAGAAAGGTCTCGGGGGTGGGTGCTCCCTGTCTCAGTCGTGGGATCAGTCCAACCGGGTCGCGATGTGCCCTTTAGCATTTGAGGGTGGGAGAACACAAGCTAGCTGAGACGGGGGTTAAATAGAATTTTGCACAGCCAGAGTAAAAATAGCCAATTGGGAGTGGGATTCTGGTCAGGACCAATGATGGAACTGAGACCCCAGACAGTGACCCCTCCATCGTGGTGATGGGGGTGCTGAGAAACTGTTCAGGGGAGATAGGAACTCACCCCCCTTCTTGTTGACACCAAGCTAGAGAGGAAGAAACTCACAGGAGAGTGAGGGCCATCAGGGGAGATTGATACTTAATATTTTTCCCCTTGAGCTGGATGGCCTGGAGATGAGGCCCATCAGGGAGATCGATACTTAACATTCCTCCTTGAGAGCAGCATAATCTAGGGGGGCTACGTGTGGGGCGGGATGGCCATCATGGCTGCCACCTTCGTTGACACTAACTCCTTTAGCAATAGAGAAGCTGTATCTTCATTTCCTGTTTTCCTTGTTGTTGGCTTAGTCGACTCCCCACTTCTAACTACTAATTACAACTTTCACTATGAAGGGTTAGTTTTGTAGACTTTTTAAAATGATTATTTAACTGAACTAATATGAAAGTATTTGCTAGGTATCAGAAAATCCAAATGAAGCATGATGGGAAAAATGATCTGCTATAAAAGGATCTACATAGGCAGAATTCTCTGGTTAAAACAGTCTGAGTCTTTCTGCAAGGATATAAGCTCTCATGAGAAAATTTGAAGAGGTTAACAAATACTGCTTCTATAAAAGAGGAGGAAGGTAAATTTAACATCAAGGAAAGACAGGAAACTACCCTCAGAGCAAAAGGTAGATGAGACAGAGCATACCAAATTCCATTTGTTGATTCCTTTGCGTCTGTGGTACATAAATTGTGTATAACACTATATAAATAACTTTCTACCTGTCATGAGAACTATTGAAGTCTCTAAAAATGGCCTAAACATATTTAATTCTCTAAAAAGATGTCTGTTGTTTTGGGCCCTTTTGGAGAAAGAATCAAGTTGTGTGTGTCCTTTTGGAATGGTGGAAATGCCTTCTTTCCAGTGGCTATAATTCCTAATTCAAGCCTCGAAGAGATGCAAGATAATAGTATTAACGTATTTGTAGTCATGACATGGGTATAGATAGGGATTAACATAAGCAGTACTCAGGTACTCATGTGCACTTTATTTTAAAATGTGTGCCTGAGGGAGTGCACTAGCCAGGTAAGCTGTTCCCAGGGGCTCCCAGCTGCAGTGCCTCCCCTCCCTGCGAGGGAGTCAGGTGGTAGTCACATTCCCCCCCTGCTTTGCTTCTCATTTGGCTGTTCTGGGGGTGGGGATGGGTCACACTCCCCTGCCTGGTCTACCTTGCCTTGAGTACCAAAGCATTTCTGCTGGTACTCACTTGCAAACTTTATCTGAAAAATTGTCAAACCCTGTGTACAGAGAAACAGTCACTGGCATAGAATGAAGTCTTGCCTATCCTTGTGTGTTAGAACAATTTAATTTATTTTTTGATGTGAATCCTCTGTCCTTTTAGGAGAAGGAAGAAACAACATTTCAGTGGCAAGTTGACTTTTTTGATCTTTATGGCAGCAGTTTTCAGCTGCTTGGGGGGGGGTTTAAGTGTTGGGATGCGGAGAGGGATTAGATATTGTCCAGAGTGCAGGTGGACAAAGGTGCATTATAATTTTCTTTTTTTACAGGATGGAATATTATTGCTTCTGTATGTATGTAGACAGAGAATGATATGGAAAAGGAATATTTACTGTTAGTCTGCACCAATGTTTGTTTTAGCGTTACATTGAGTCAATAAACTTTAAAAATTCAACCAAAGCAACACAATGTTAAAGCAAAAACATCTTCCCAGTGTGTTCCTATGACTTCAAGGACACTAATTTGGTGATTAGAGGACAAGAGGGACCTTGTTACCTGAGTTACCTAATATCCTACCAGTGCTGTGCTTTACTCACTATAGAGCTCTTTTGCGATAATGAAAGAGAAAATTTCTGCAAGTAATTGAATGCCTGTCCCTTGGTAACTTCTACGTGAGCTGCTTCATTGTTCAAGCTGGAAAATTCCAACCACAGAAAGTGATTTGCCACTTTAAGGCAATGGGGTCTTATGGCTAGAGGAATTAGAAATGCATTTCTTGGGTTTCCTCTCCTGGCTGTGCCACTGACTCATTGTATGGCCTGTGTTAAATCATTTAATCTCTCTGCTTCAGTTCATTCATCTGTTAAACAAGCAGTGTTGCCTCTCAAAGTGTGAAGTTGACCTAATGTTTGCAAAGGGCTTTTAAAGTGCCTAGTGAGCATCTATTAACACAGAAATGAAATAGAGCAGGGGTGGCCAAACTTAGGGAACTCAAGAGCCACGCAAGTTGATCATTAAAACTTCATGAGCTGCACTGAGGTATATAGCCATATACTTTTACTTACTCCAAAATTACTAAGTTTACATTCATTGCATACTTTAATTTTTTTGTAAAAAGAGGGCAAATATTGATCCTACTAATACCAGATTCTAATACATACTTAAGGTTATCATGAAAACTAGGCCTACAGTAAAAATATCGCCACTTCCCCACCATCCCTGACCATGCCACGCTTCTCCCTGCCGTTCCCGATCATGCCATCACTTCCCCACCATCTCCGACCATGCCACACTTCTCACCATGCTCTTCTGTGAGACACTTCTTCTTTCAAGAGTCGCATGCAGCTCACAAGCCACAGTTTGGCCATGCCTGAAATAGACTATTTGTGGTTGGGGTTTCTGGGTGGCAAAGTGTAAAAGGGTGTGTGCACACTTTCCCCAGCATCAATTATTTTTAGCTTCCCCACACTCCTCCTCCTCCTCCCTCACAGAAAAGCTCTAGATTAGAACGTAATAAGGCAGTGGAGTAGAAGTTAGGATAGTTGGGTAGCCGCCTTTGTACGGTTGTGATCTTGGAATAGTCCTTCACAATTACATGTCTTTTTCCCTCCTGCCTGGTACTTGACTTAACTATTTAGATTGTATGTTCTTCACGGTAGGAACCTACTCTTACTATGTGTATATACCATATGTAGCACAATGAGGCCCTGATGTCAATTAAAGCCTCTAGATTATTGCTTTAATTTGGATATTTAAGGAGAAAACTTCAGTTACGTGGCTCTATAGCAACAGAAATAAAATAGGCTTATTAGATAGTTATAGATCACAACTATAGAATTCTGTAGGTGACTTTGAAAATACTGTAGGCTACCATTTTATATTGAATATTTCCAGGAAGTTTTGAAGTCCCTAGGAATGTCTTAATATTTTTTCCCATACTATTTCACAGCTGTTTTTTCCTGCAGGGATGCTAGTATACACTACTTCTCTGAAACAAGACATTAAAGATATTAATTAAAACCCCTTTTCTGTTAAGGGACTCGAAGAATGAAACAAACGGTGTATATAGTAAATGAAGTTTAAGCACATTCATTTTAACACTTTAACAAGCCCTGACATGACTGCATCCCTTCACAATATGCAATTTTCTTGAAGCCTAGATAGCTGGTGTAATAAGTATTTAGTCATGCAAGATTTTTTGCCATTATATTAGAATATGATTTACCCCCCCCATGACCCTAATGCTAGTAATGAAGTAATGATTTGTTTTGTTTATAGAATAAATCAAACCACCTTTATTAGATGGCAGTTATTTGGGAAGAAAAAGCATTTTTAACATTTGGTTGTCTACTTTTATTTTATTTAATCAAAGTATGAATTTGACAGCAACCTTGGAACCTGATCTAAACTTTCTTGATTTCACATGCCTTCATCGCCTAAGGAGCTTTTACCCACAAAAACAATTTTCGCATTTCTGTTACTGGACATGTGAAATACAGAAAGACAAATGAGTGGAATGGTGCTTAAAGCTATGTTTTCACCATCAAAATCAACATAGTGCTGCAGCCACTCTATCTTGGGTAATAAACTCATCAGATCTCCTTAAGCTAAGTGGGGTTAAACACTGTCAATTCCTGGATAGAAATCTCAAAGGAGAAAAAAATCTGTTGACTCCTAGAAGTGTTGATTCACTGAATGACAGTCTGAGCTAGTGCTAAGCCACAGTCCTAGTGTGATGATATGGGTTACTCTGCTGTTGGGACTAACATCTTTCAGACAAGCTGTTGAAAATGTTTGCAATGTTTATTACAGCCTTGGTTTAAATTTAGTAAGGAGAGGGCTGCTCAGCCAAATGTGTGCCTTTTGGTGGCTGTGATGGGATATCCACGACTGATGGGCATTAAAGTGGCGGAGCAGGCAAATTAACTGCCAGACTGCTTCACCTGGAGGAGGAGCTGGGGAGTAGAAAACTGATTGTGGACAGGCCCACCCCTTCAGGAATAGATGGTGCATGTAAAGCCTGATAGAGAACAACAGAGTGAGGCAACACCTGGAAAAAGGCAGTCACTCTCCAGGATGAAGCAGGAGTGCTTTAGGAACTGCTGAGAGAGACTGCAGAAAGACAGGCAGCAGTTTTTATCCCCAGAAAGAGGGAGGAGTTTTCTGGAGAGAGAAGAGCTGCAGACCAGAGTCAGTGATGGTGTTCAAGCTGCAGATGGGAACCCTGGCCTTGAGAACTAATCCCCAGAGTGACCAGGAAACCGTGCCCAGACTGGCAGTGAGTGGTGCACCCTGTGACAGCGACTGAGTACGCATCTGCTTTGATTTGTCCAAGTTACAATGCTTTAGATATTGTACAAGTAGTGCTTGATAACGGTTGGCCAGACTTTCTGTTGTCATGGTCTATGATGCTGTCATCCACTTGCTTATGTCTACACACTTTTTTGGAGTTATTTTCTGTAACATTTTTTCTGACGTGGGCACCTTAACAAAATAATGATGAATGCAGGCTGACTTGTGAGGGGCTGGAATTTTGGGACCATACTCAGGCAAAATTCCTATGCCTTTGTGCTATCAGCTGGATAACTACATTAAAAAAAAAAAAAAAAAAAAAACACCCCCAACCCCAGGGATGTAAACCTTCATTTACTTAAACAGAATATTGCCCATGTGGCTTTGTGTGCTTGAAATTTGCAGCAACAAATGAGGCTTCTCTTGAAGCAAGTCACAGATCATGGAAAATTATATGAAGATTATATTTCTCCAAAGGATTATTTGTTTCTGCAATGTTTTCATCGTGTATTTGATAAAAAGCAGTAAGCAGCTCACATTGGGGAATTTTCTTTTCCATCTTCCCTCCTCTGCAAACCCTGTTATAGAGACTAATAATCATTCCTGCTTCTCGCAGTAAATGTTAAAATGAAAGGGCCTCTTACCTGAAATCTAATCACAGGGAATCTGTCTCCTTGGCAAGGTGGAGGTAACTGATTTCCATGGAAGCTGTGCTTTTAAAATGTTAAAGGGAATTATCATTCACGTGTGTGTTTGAACGTAAATAAAAAATCACCTTAATTAATGGATGTTTCTAACTATAACCACCCACTTCTCCTAAAATTGGTAAATTGTGTGGTGATGGGGACACTGCGGTAGCAGATGAGACTGTACAATTTCATTATCTACTGCATCTGCTCTCTTCCAGACCTTTCTTGAGGGTACAATTGAAAAATGAAAACCGTTTCTTTCATCTACAAGTCAGAGGGGTTAAAATATTTAAAATTATTTTATCTTTCAACAAAAAAGGTTGGGAATAAAACCTTTACATAAATGAATCATGATGGTTCAGTTACTAACTTTGTCATTTGATACCACTAGTACAAATGTAGCGCTGATCAGAGGAACTAAAACCTTTCTCTGATCAGATGACAAAGACATTTGAAGCAAGAGTTTTGGTGACAGTATCCTCAAATGAAATGTTTAATGAAGCATACTTTTTAATACTAGGATCGTTGTCAATTGCTTCTTGCGCTGTATTCTAAGAATCCCAGAAATATCAAGATAAAAAGACCAGGAGAACAAATCAAAGGTGAGAACAGACATTTCTTGAAGAAATACCTCCCTTACAGCCCTGTATTTCATTCTTTGGCAATGGTGTTTGAATCAGTCAAAGGTGATACTCAGCTGTAAATGGAAGCAAATGCAAATAGTATGCTATGCTTGTGTGATTCTTTGTTTGGCCGGAAAGAAAACATGGATCGCATTTTCACCAGTTCACCTGCTCTGCTCTCTGCTAATATAGTTACTGTGTGTATTTCCTCCTGACCTTTTCCAAGGTACATTCACATTTGAAGTTGTGGTTTTTTGAGTGCTTGGCTAGAAAGAATCTGTTTCCATGCAATCAAATACCCTGTGCAAATAAGCTTTCCCTCAACTCCTCCACTGGTCAATCTTTTCCATGGATTTACTTTGTGTGATCTCTTGAGTTTTGAGCTTATTATGCCTTTTGAACACTTCCTTGTTATCAGCTGCCTTGGTGCCTTTTAGAACCGTATATATTTTTATTATCACACTCTCATAGCCCCTTCTACATTCAGCTGAGCACCCCCTGCAGGAGACTGGGCGCTCTCAACTACCAATAAAATCATTAAGAATGGAGGGAGCTTAGCCGTGGCAGGATTGGGGCCTAAATAAATCCCAGACTTATCCCTACGTAGCTTCAGCTGTGTGAAGAATATCTCAAGTATATGAAACCAACCCAAACTTTCTTGGCTTCAACTAGTGTAACAGCATCAGGCTGATGAAAAGGGGCTTCATGTTGGGTCTGGTTTCATGTGAATCTAGGTTGATTTATGTTTGTGGGTTTAAAATTACGCCAAATGAAGTTTCATTGCAAACAAAGTGGTACCAAAGCACATGCCTGCAGTCCCAGCTGAGCGATATCAGAATCTACTTTTCTTAGTTTTTTCTAGTCTTTATGATGGTGTTAACTGAGTGCATCAGATACAATGACATCTGCTTGAGTCTGCAGCTCATCTTTTACAGGAAAGAGAGGAACAGCAGCCATTAGTGCCAGGAGGAAGCTGTCTGGCACCCATCACCTCAGCAGAGCGGAGTCCCTGCTCAGGGTACCATCCTGCCATTGCTAGGGGCTGAAGAAGTTGCTACTGCTGCCTTCAGGGGAGAGGGGCTGCCCACTGCAGATCTTAGGAGGTGAGACACCCATGTGAGGCTGTGCTGGGAAGCTTCAGCTCATCTGTGAGTGGCAGGCGAAGAGTTCTGCTATGAGTTTTGAGTATCAAAGTTTATAAGCCAGCATTTGTAGCTGCATAGTTCCATTGACTTGAATGGGACTGCTTTCATATTTAAAGTTATGTATGTAGTTGAGGCCTAAATGCAAATGAAGAGCACACCCTGCAGTTGCAATATAGCTCTTTCAGTGAGGCTTGACAGCACTATGAAGAGTGAAAGTAACAGCTGTGATATTAATTTTAAAATTTGTAAATTTAAAAATCTGTTCTTTAATGGCTCTTACATAAACATAATACTGGATTCTACTTTGCATATTAATCCCTATTGCACTTATGCAATGGCTTGTACTGTTTGAGTAACCGGTACAGATACGGGGCCCAAAGGAGTCCTAAAACTATTATAACAAAGATGTGGGGCTTGTTTTCTCAGTAAGCTTTAATTTGGTGAGGGGTATTTCACAGTTTTGTTCATCTACCCAAAATGTCCATCTGAGGGAACTGCCACACTGGTAAACTATTCAACCACATCATTATTGTAGGCTGCATAGGTGACTGGCATCCAATTGCAAGCATAAAATGAAACAGTTCTGCTTTTAACTCAGAAGAAGCAAGACAGTATGTTGCCTATATGTGAGTCTCAGCTGCCCCAGCAGGTGGTGACTGAATCGTGAAAAGTCAGCTCCCCAGCATCACTGTGTTATCAAAGGCTCATTTGGAAAAAAGTAACTGTAGATGAAGCATGTAAATCAAAACACAAGGCAAAGTTGTTTAACTCTAATTTGTTATAGTCAGCTGAATCACTTTATAAAGCATCCACTCTAAAAGCACTGGAAATGTTTCTTCATTGTATAGAGATCATAAAAGAGGAATCTGGCAATTTGACTGTGTTAACAGAATTGTTGCTTTGGTTCTCTTTTCTTCTCTCCCAGTGTACCCAAGAACATTTTTCTGTCAAAGGATTTTATTTTAGAACCCAGGTGAAATCTTCATATGAAAGTGGTGTGTGTGGTCCCTCTGACAGCATAGTTCTGAAATGGCCACCAAATGGTAGCTGTCTCCAACATACCACTGATTTCTAGGAAGTTGAATATGCAGTATACAGAAAACAAAATTGTACGTTACATACTATTACAGTGTGTTATTAAGTACTGATGAGGTTTATGGTCCCCATGCAAAGGAATTTAATAATCTGAGTAAGAGGTGGTAGAAATATTTTTAAAAGTTTGTTTAAAATCTAACCAAAACCAAATCTTTCTTCAAATTGAACATTTTTACAGAATATGTTGGCGTTGTCAAAAATTAAATTGAAAAAAAATTGACTTCAAAAATATTACAATAGATTCATTCCAAACAACTTGGAAATTTCAAAATGTTTGTGTTTTCCCCTAGCTATCATCTTTAAAAAATGGCTAAATGCCAAACAATAAATCTAAGCAGAGTTCACTTAAGTTTGGTTCTTTAGCTACCGTTAATCATCCGTATGTAAAGATGTGAGACGATGTTCAGAGGAAGAAAAGGGACAGTGATTGCATATGTAGAAAGGCATCCAATCTGGAGAACAGAAATACAGCCTTGCAAAACAGCTGTCAGTTGCTCATACAATAGTTCCCCAATGGGCTGGATTTTCTGCCATAATCGCTGCAGACTTTCTCTTTCTAGTTAAAAGGGTCTGCTTCTCTAAATATACTGCTTGCAATTTTTCGCTGTCTGTCCTATGGTATAAGATCCAGGTCTGTGCACTTCTGTAGTTTCACTAATTCTTTGCATGTATTGAAATGATCTCATGCTGTTGTTGTGCTCCATTTTTATATCTTATTGCCTGCTTTGTATTTTTTTCCCTAATTACTGCCAGGCATGTCTGTGGCATGCAGTGTTGTTGGAGCCATGTTGGTCCCAGATCGTTAGAGAGGCAAAGAAAGTGAGGTAATATCTTATTTGGCCAACTTCTGTTGGTGAGAGAGAAGCTTTTGAGCTTATACAGAGCTACTTTTCTGGTCTGGGATTTTGCTATCTGAAATAGAAACTCCACATGAAGGAAGCAAAACTTAAGTTATCTCTACCTCCTGAGCAAATGCAAGCAAGTAAAGCAACACACCCAGAGGTTTCTCCATCTATAAACTACTTGACCACTACCTACAACTCCAAATGTGTTAAGTAGTTCTGCAGCAGGACTTCAGAAAAACTGAGGAACCACTTACTGCAACTTTCATACCCCAGAAGGATCCACTTCAAAGAAACAACCATCACATATTCCTACACTGGAAGAAAAGAAGAAGAGAGTTACCTGGAAATCATGCAAAACCCCCAAAACTACTATTAAAAAATAGAGAGCCATCTAGCATAAACACAAAATGTGGATTCAAGCACAGAAATTCCAAAAGCACCTCCAGGAAAAAACATGACACCCAGACTTGCAACATGACACCCCACTACCACCCATTTTATCATGTCTATCCTTAATGAAAGTTGAATCGTTTGTAGTTTCCAAAAGACAGAACTTCTGGTCTAGCACAGAACCCCTACCGTGATAACATGAAGATGGGGGTTAAAGTATAAGTCAGCAGTCCCCCTTCATACACCCCAGCTACTAACCCCCCAAAAGCCCACCCATCACCCCAGCTACTCCCCTGGCTCCCGCATTGTTGCTGGTCCCTGAAGCCTCTGCCATGCTGTGCCGTCTCTCCCCATACCCCTTCCATGCCTGGCTGGCTTGCCTGCCCTAAACTGAGGATTTCCCTAATCCCCCCACATGCACCCCTGAATTTCCCAACACACCTCCAGTTGTTAGTGTTATATCAAATTAGTGAGCACTCCCTCAAACCTTCCCCTACACTCCCCTAATTTCAACTCCTGGGGAGAATACTGCCCTACCCCCTCCAGGGCCCCCTTACTTGGCCACCATGCACTGCAGAGTGGCCCCAGCCCGGCCAGAGGCTCCTGCTTGAGCCTGCTCTGACTGAACATGCTCGAAGGCTCTCAGCATGTTCAGTCAGAGCAGGCTCAGGCTGGAGCCTCAGCCTGGGCTGGGGCAGTTCCCTGCCTCCCAGAATGCACAGGAACAGTGTTCTGGGGCCTGCTAATTTTAGAGGCTCAGCATTGGGGGCCCCTAAAAATAGAAAATGAAGCCAGAATGCTGCATTCCAGGGGCTGTTGTTTTTAAATGGTGGGGCCCAGAGCACAGCATTCTGGCTCAATTTTCTATTTTTAGGTAAGCCCCGGAACCCTGAATCACTAAAAATAGTGGGCCCTGGAACGCCATTCCAGTGCATTCCAGCCTACATTAACTCTGCATGGAGAGCTAGAAGAGTTTTTCTGTCTGTCTCAAAGAATTCTTTCTTAGCAATGAGGATACAACCCACAGTCATCAATCCTCACCAATAGTCAGAAAAAAGAATGATTTGTCCCTCTGAATTTCATGTCAGCTGTGAATTTCCACATACTGCTTCATATTCCTATGAATAAAATAGCGTGAATTCAACTGTGATGTCCCCCTGTTTGGGAGAGAGCTTGCCTTTCTGCAAGTGCATTAAGTTCACTCTTGAAAATGCTTCTCAGCAGCCCTCTGCTATGGATAATAGGCTGTGCAGTCACTTTCTATGAAGTCCTGCCACTGTCTCTACCTGTCTGTTTTATATTGCCACCTATCACTAGCATTTGAGCACCTTCTGTGTAAAATCAATAGCAATAGTGATGTCCCTGGTGGACATGGTGATGGCTTTGACATATTTTGCATCATGGAGCATAACTCTGCTTAAGGTAGGGTTTTTGTTTTCCATGTTTTAGATTTTAGTAATCTAAATCCCTGTCCCTAGTCCCTTTATATATTCTTGGCTGGTGGATCAGCAGTCCTTTATAATTCCTTGAGCCTCTATGTGGAATGGTTTTATTTATTCAGTTTTAATTTTGCTTTCTTTAGTTTTCTCACACAGAAGCAATAACTGCTGATCCAGAAGGAGAACTGACAGCATGCAATATGATGATGATAGTGATGCCACAGGGAGAGGTGAGTTTGCATTTGCAACAGCCATCTCACTCTAGTGAGAACTCCTTCTACCAGGTCAATTGCTACCTTAAAAAAAAAAGTGTGTTTTAGCACAATCATAAGGATATGGTGGTCTGTTTTAAATATGCTATTTCTCCCTCAAAAGATTAAAACTTTGTGATACTTCTTAGTGCAGGGACCACTGCCAGTTAGCTTGGAAATTGCTGTCTAGTAAGATTTCACAGGTCTCATAGATCAGGGACTTGCATGAGCTGTGAGTGTTCCTGGACTGTGAAAGTCAAATTCTTCCTTGATGTAACCAGGTACAAATCCATGTATTTCATTGAAAATATACCACACCACCACCAACATGCTTGTGCACTGGTTTTGCTTTTTCTGTACAGATCTGTTCAGGGCACCTCAGTTTATGGCTTTGATTAAATCCAATATCAGAAAATGAAATCAATCCCCATTAATAAGTAAACATTCAAATCATGTATTCTTTAGCACTTGGGAAATCTTTTTAGATGAGGATGTGAGGAGCCAAAATACTGGAGGCAAGTTCACTGCATGGTGTGTTCCTGCATAATCCCTCTAAGATCTCCATGGAGATCTTAGATCTGTAGCTGGGAAGGGCTTGGCCCAAGACCACTGTAAGCAGCACCATTGTCCTCCATATCTGAAACTATGGGGTTAATGCTAATTAAATTAACAGGATATAAACATTTCTGCTCTCAATGTTAACTTCTTCCTGAAAAGGCAGAGGATTTGGTGGGCAGTGGCCATTCTTGCTAGTCCATTTCACTATTGATTCTTCAGCAGCTGTGCAGCCTGGTGCTTTGGAGAAGACATATAGGAAATAAGCATCTTTAATCCTTGAACCCTCTGCCTCTTCTGCACTGAGTAAATGTACTTCATCTAATGGAAGAAATAGGAAGAAACCTTGCAATTACAATTCCCATCATAATGTAGGGAAACAGACTATCAGCTCTGGACTAGGAATGAGGGTGTCATTTACTTCTCTACATTCTGACCAGCTTTTTCCTGAGTTTGACTCAGATGCAACTTTTCATGTGCAGCCTCAGAAACACAGGCCATAATCATCTGCTTTCTGTATCATTTTGTCTCGAGGTTTTGTGGTAAACTTGTTCCTTTAAAATAAATTCCTGTGCTTGAAATTTGTGTATGTAATTACCATATTAATAGCGTAGATGTGAGGTGGGCGAGAGAAAACGTGAAAGTTGCTATGGTATGCTAGCTGTAGACTTAAACCATGTTTACATGCAGATAATCAATGACGACAAAGCATTAAATATTTTAATAGAGATCTGCAAGTGGGTGGGAATCTTATCACAAGCAAAGAATGCTATGTTTTGTAGGGAAACCAATTACTTTAATTTAGTTTCTCTACATCAGCTTTTCAATTCTGGGTATCTAGACTTCAAATATTTGTACAGATCTCCTTTTGTCATGTTTCTCTGTAGGTTGAGTTTCAGGGAATGGGACTTTCCCAAACAGAGACAGAATGGAGGTCAGAAACTAGCATGTGTATACTTGACTGGTCCAAGTCAAATGTTCTAATGATGAAATGTATGTTGACAAGTTGTTTATCCTGCCTGGAACTTGCCTTTGACATTCTCAATAAAATACCCTTTTTAATACAGAGAAGGAAGAGTTGTTCTAGCTGCTTGCATATCTTTGACACTATTAAAACATAACTGTCTTTTCATGACAGTTCTTTTAAGACACAACAGGACAGTGTTTGTATGCCTCTAGAAACCATGGCTTGAACTCTCTCTTACAAAAAGGTGATGGTGCAGCTCAGCGAAGGCCACTACAGGTGCTAATTTCATTGAATTCAGTGAAGTTGCTCTTGCTTTTATACCACTGTCACTGTTTTCACAGCACACAACCCTTCCCCCCGCCTGCAAACCGGTGTGGAAATTCCATTGCATCCACATTTGCTTACAGAGGAATGGTCTGTGCAGAATTCACAATTTATGCAAAGGTGTCTTTTTCAGAAACGGGGAAAAGTCTAAAGGATTCCAGGAGACAGACACACACTAGAAATGAGTTTTTCACAAGGTTTTAGGGGGGTTAATATTTTATCATGTTTGCATTTTAAGTCTGAAAATGTGAATTATTTTTCAAGAAGGGGATTGGCTTGTCTGGGAATAAGTTGATGTCCCTTTGTTTGGTCTTATCAAATGTTCTCTGTACTTGATATTTCCCATGAATGCAACTTATGACGTGTCCGCACTAAAAGCTGTACTGCTTTTACTACCCTGGTATTGTTAAATCTGTATGACCTACCACCTTGTATGGGCGGAGTTATATTGATGTAAAAGTGTTTCATTCTGATGTAACTAATCCTGCATGGGAAGTAGACTTATGACGACCAAATGAATCACCTTGTTAGTTGTATAATTGTATCCAAACTAGGCCTTTTATTGGTATAACTCTGTTTGTTTGTTTTTTTTTAATCACACCCCTAAACAAAATAATTATACTAGTACAACTTTCAAGTGTTAACTAGGCCTTAAAATTTCAGGATACATCAAAACAATGTCCATGCCACTCTGGGAAAAACATTTAAAAAATCAATTATTTTTCCTTATGTTTATTGTGCTAGCCACAGGAAAGAATAAATGTGCCAGTTTTCTTGAAAATCCATCTTTTCTCATTTAGATGATTTTACATAGCATATTATCTCTACCAGTAGCTAAAGTAAAATCATCAAGTGTAAGGTATGTCTCTTGTCTAGAAACACTTAATTTCTTAGTGTTGCTATGAATAGCAATAGAATGAGTTGAGCACAAATGCTTTTTCAACTTTGTTAATGCAAATCAGATTTTTATATAAAATGAAACTTGCTCAGTAAATCTCATACCTATAGACTCTGCCATCTCAATCCATTTCTTTCCTTCCAACACCCATACTTTTAAAAGGCCCACTATTTTCAGTTTTTACTGATTTAGTTTATGGGAAAAATTTATTTCCCTTTTATTTTTATGGGAAAGTTCCTAACTTTCACAAAAGCTTTTATTTGTTTTTTACTGACTCCTCTCCCTACCTTGAATTTTGGCTCATATAGTGCATGAAAATCCTGGCACATTAAAAGCAGTACAATACATTAGGTAGATGTGTGTTAATAAATTAGTCTAAGTGTAAATGGGAAGTCTGTTAAAATAAGACAATGTAGTTGAAGATGTACACTCTCTCACACACGTGCATATGTATATGTACTGTTACAGTTCAGGAAATAAGCAACAGCTTTAAATTGCTTTTACTTTTAATACTTAGTTTTTTCTCTATTCGTTGCATTTTTCTATCCATCTTCTTCCCCCAGTATTAACTCTACTTACTCAAAAACTGTGAAGTTAATTTTTGCACTGATATTTCATCCATCTTCATGTCTGTTAAAAAATACTTGAGAAATTCCTAGGAAAATTTTACCAAATCAAAAACTAAATGTTGGGTCTTGCATTTTTCATCTGGTTCTCCATGCTGTAACTCTTTTTACAAACTGAAGTGTTCTAATTCATTAGACCCATTTAACACTTTGCATTTTTATTTTAATACTTAACAGTTCAAATAATGTTGCAATAAAAACTTGCTCAAACCTTCCAGTTCCAGAAATTAGTATTGTGCAGTTCTAGTTAGTGCATTATAGCGTGTCAGCAGCTTCCTCTACAGTACTTGGCTCAAGCCACAGTGGGAAATAAGTTACAAAGCTAGACAGACTATTGGTTTATTCTGGCATGGCACAGTTATGTTCTTTAAAAGAATTACGTTCTTAATAATTGGATGGGAGGCATACGTTTCCTTATCCCATCTCACATCCATATTCTGGAGAACAGATCATTCCAGGGGTTAAGGTATAATTTGGGGGACCATGGAACCCTCCTAAATTTCAAAGCCCACTTCCCACAAGTCCAAGCTCCCCTTCACATAGATCCAGGCCCCCCTTCACTCACCCCAGCTACCACCCCCCAAATGCCTGCCTCCCCACCACAGCTGCTGCCCCCATCAACACCCTCTTTTTCCATGTCCCCCCTACCCCCAGCTCCCCCATCTTCACTCCACCCCCTTCAGCCTCCCAACCCCCTCCAAACCTTCCCAGCCCACCATCCTGACCCCCTTACCTGGCTGCCGAGGTGGCTGAGCTGCTGAGCCGAGAGAGGGAGGTTGTAGCTCTGTGCTGGCTTGCCTGAGACAGGGCGCAGTCTGCGCGCACTGCCTGGGCCCAGCAGGAAGGGTTGGGGCTGGTGCGGGCACCTGGAGTGGGGGGTTGCCAGGCTGGCCCCAGCCCACAGCCCCTCTCTTCAGCCAGCTTGGAGGGAACGCCCTAGAACGCTGTCTTCCTGCGCATCCTATTTGTAGGGTGGGGAGGACGCAGTGTTTCTAGAACAGAAGAGGTGCGCCTCCTTGAGAACAAGCACGCCTCCCCTCATCTGGAAGCGTTGCCTGTCCTGCTGGAACTGGCCGGCTTTGTTTTTCTGTTTTAGGGGGCCCTGGCTCCAGAATACTAGGCCCCCTAAAAACAGAAAATAAGAGCCAGCCTGTTTCAGCAGGGGAGGCAGTGCTAGGAGAACAGGGAAGGCACGCCTCCCTGAGATCAGGCATACCTCCCCTGTTCTCCTAGTGCTGCCTCCCCTGCCCAAACTGCTGGCTGTATTTTCTATTTTTGGCAGCTCTGGAACTCTGGGCCTCCTAAAAATAGGGTATTGTTAGGGGGCCCAGTGTTCTGGAGGACCCCTAAAATAGAAAATGGAGCCAGAACACTGTGTTCCGGGCCCCACTTTTTTTAAATGATGGGCCACTGAATGCAGCGTTCCAGCTCCATCTTCTGTTTTAGTGGGTCCTGGAACACTGAGCCCCTAAAAATAGGGGGCCCCAGAATGCCATTCCAGTGCATTCCAGCCTACTTTAACCCCTGGATAATTCTATCCTTGGAGAAACCTTGGTGACTTGACTTGTACACAAAGACTGCTGAATCAAACTGAAGCTGCTTCTCCATTCAGCTGATATAAATGTACAGCAAGAACTAGAATTTTAAAGTGAGACTGGAAAGCTGCCTATAGGTGGTGGCCTTTGCACATATTCCCCGTGTCAAACTTGTATGGTGATTGATGCATGTTTCTTTCTTATTTAACTTATAAATAGAAATAAGTTATGAGATGAACACAGAGCCCCAATCTGTTGTAATTTAGCCCACCTGATTCTTGAGATCAGTCTGCAATCATCTCTGAATTAGTCAAACTTAGAAGGAACTATGGTTCTGTAGTGTGTCCTGCAGCATATGTAGCAACTTAGAACATCCTGCCAAAGCAGCATGTCTGCTTTCAGCCAGACCTTTTTTTTTCCTTTTCTTTAAACTGATGCCTAGCTGCATCTTTTCAAATGGTTTTCTCTGGTGACCTTTTTCTTCAGTGGCATTTTGCTGCCACCTGCCTCCAAAGCAGGTTCCTATTTGGCTGCTGCTTTTACAGGGAGGCTTAAAATAGGAAATACTCAAACTATTGGTGTGGTGGGGTATGTCTGAACACATCTTTTTACAAAGGGTTAAAATTTGGAGAGAGGGTTGTGGGTAAGGGATTGCAGCTTCACAGACTGATAGAAACATGGGGGTGGCTCTCCCTCTTTCTGGCTTGAAGGAACAGTATTCATCTTCCTCCTTGGTTGGTACAATTGTTCCAAGATACTTTAGCTGCTGATCTGACCTCCCTAGCACTGAAGCTGTCAGCATCCTCCACTTCTTATGTGCTTATCTCATACTCGTATTATTTTCATGACATATTTATAACTTCTGATGAGATTCCAAGTGGGATTGGGGATTTGAAATAAAAATGAAGAAACATTTATTACTGTCAGGTGGAATCTCACACAGAGGGTGAATGGCTTCAGCACACATTCTGTACTATAATAAAACAGGAGGCCTGTGGCACTTTTAAAGACTAACACATTTCTTTTATCACATGAGCTTTCATGGGAGAAAATCCCTCCCAGAAAAGCTCGTGTTGAATGTTTGTTAGTCTTTAAAAGTGCCACAGACCTCCTTGTTTGTTTTGCTGAACTAGACTGACACAGCTACCCCTTGTAGAACTTGTACAATAGCAGTCACGGGCAGTGAAGGCAATAACTAAAGTTGCATGGAATTATTCATTATAACTCAGTTCATAGCTTCCTAGTCTTTTCAGCTGAAATCTACTGTCTTGATTGTGAGTTCAAAGAGAAGGCTTAAAACATTGTATGAATTTTATCCATCCCTTCTTCAGGCTGTGTGGATAAAAAAACCAACATCCCTGATACTCGTCGATTTTTGTATTGTGGTAGCACCTAGTGGCCCAAATTGGAGACTGAGAGGCATGCGGCACCATACGTTTCAACAGAATAAGAACAGTCTCAGCCCCAAAATGATTATAGTTCAAATCCCTGATTTAGCAAAATAGCTTAGCATAGTCCTTAAGTTTAAGCTCATAAACAGTTCTGAACCTTAAGTTACATACTTAAATCTTTTCAGAGGAATAAGTCATTTGAAACAGCCTAACAACCATTGACCTTGATAAGTGAGTGGAAGCAAGAAATATCAGTATATACTAATGAAGAAAGTCAAACCCTCCAGAAAATTTTTTACTGAACGTTGTGCAAGATACTATAAACAGTCTTATGATGCCCTTTAACAATGAGTTGATAGTGTATGTCATATACCATGCCTAACATCTTTATTCTTTTCATCTCTTGGAATCTAATCTTATCCATCCTTTATCTTTTCAATTTTTCTAATCATCTTTCTCTTACTTACTGTGTTCATTTTAGCTGCTAATTACTGTATGTCCATGTAAGACAAGATTTGTGAAAATAATGAAAATATGAATAATGAAAAGACACTCAACATTTTAGCAACTTTTTATTATACTTGAGACAATCTCAGCTCACTTTTCACTTTCATGATAAAATTTGTTTTTTGTTGTACAGTTGGACTCTTTTGCATGGGGAGCTCTTTTAGAATTCAACTTCACAAATTAATGCTTTCCAGATGACTGGTTGACATTCTGGGCCACACTAAGCTACTTGGCTATTGGCTTTCAGTGTGAGTTGAGTGCCTAATACTAAGTTTTAATCAATAGAAAAAGAAATTTTGCACCTGCATAGAACAGAATAGCCACTTGAGTTAGAGCTTTGATACTACTTATGGTCCTAGGGAATAATATCAGACAATAGTAGTGATGTTAATTGCATAGGTTTGGTTTTGCATTGCTATTTTACTGTAAATTTTTATAAATTTGGAATATGCAGCTGTGCTAGTGCACTCTTATAGCAAATAAGTTAATACATTCAAACACTATTCTTACTAGGCTTAAGTGTTTCTGCTGTTCACTTTACAATTTTAACCCTTCATAAATCAAGAAATGCAGGTTGCCTTGGCAACCTGGACTCTCCCTCACTGGTTACTGAGGGCTGGTTCGACACAACCTGGTTGGAGATTTAGAAGTGTGAATATTAGGCTTAAAATGCTGCTATTCTAGTTTTGCACACCTTCTGCACAGTAGAAAAGATTGTGTAAAACAATGGAGAATCCAGCCAGGTGCTTACAAGGTCCTTATTACTGTAGCAGCTGAGTACTTCACAATCTTCAGTATACTTAGCCTCACTCTGAAAGGGATCAAAGTACTTTTGCTCCCCTTTTACAGAGGTGCAGAATGATTTGTTTACCGAGGAAAGCTTAGCATTTTAACTGTACCTCTAAGTGGCTTGCTCGAGGTGACACAGGAAGTTGTGGTGGAACCAGGAACTGAACCCAGGCCTCCAGAGTTAGACAGTGATGCCTGAATTCTTTGGATCAATCTTCTCCTCCTTGATATCATCTTTAGGGTGTTGTGTGACACATTTTCTTTATATGTTGAACCCATTATGGCCATTTAATATCTCCAGGTAACTCAAATGAACTTAAATGGGAGTGATATGGAAGTAAATGAAAGGGAAATATCTTCATGTGCCACATGCTTAATGTCATTATTAGCTCTTGCAAGTAGGGAATGTCTGTAGTTGTATCTTCTGTAATACCAAGAACGTTCTCACTACTTACCAAACAATATAGTCACCTTTTTCATTTCTTGATGTCAGTGTTTTCAAACTGTAGCCTTAACTCTTAATAATACAAACTCTTCATATGTGTATGGTGTGGTGGTAATGTGCAAGAAACATTTGGTATGTATTTTTGTTTCCACATGTAGGTGTGTTTATAATTATACATGTGTATAATACAGTGGTCTGACTAATCTAGCAACATCAAATTGATACCTAGGCCAGTGCACTAGGAAGAGGGCATGATCTTAGATAAATGCCCTTGAAACATACTGTTAAAAAATGTTGATGACAAACTGAAATGACCCTGCATGTTGCCAGGTTCCAAAGGGTCAGCCATCTTAGTCTTGGTTCAGTAAAACAAAGAATCCTGTGCCACTTGAAGACTAACAAATTTATTTATTGCATGAGCTTTCATGGGAGAAAATCTTACTTCACATCTGACTCCTTGTTTGTTTTACTGAAATAACCCTGTCTCTTAAATGAACTAAGTAGCCTTCTAAAGAAAGTACGCTTTACAAAGGGTCCCTGTGAATTCTGACCTTCCTGTGAAGTTCAAGCATATATGCAGTGTGGTTTTTGACAAATAAGGCTTTCTGCTTTCTAGATATTTCAACTTCATTCACTGTTTATAAGAGTAGAAAGATGGATTGAAATTGGGATGAAGGATTATGCTTGCAGGTGATCACCACAAACAACTTTACGCATGGAATGTGCACCACTTTAAGTTGTATGAACAAGAGTTATTAATTAATCTAGAACTGAATCTGACAAGTTCACAATCCAGTTCACAGACAAAAGGGGGGTGGTTTGATTCCTAGCAAAGTGTAGAGAAAATGCCTTTGAATTTAAAGTAAATCTCACATACTTTGGAAAGAACCCTCTGAACTTGTGCTGTAATGTTGGGGAGCAAAATCATTAATGTTCATGAAATGGTCTCCGTCCACCCCTTCCCACACCTCCACTTGTCTGTCTGATCATTCATCCTGGGTGTCTTGCCACCAGTTTAAACTTAACATGACTGGAGCTAAACTTTTCATATTTCCTCCAAAGCCCTCTCCACTTTCCAACTTCCTTGGTCACCATTGACAAGTGCATCACTGGCTCTTTCTCACAGTCCCGTAATCCCACTTATTCAGGTTGTGATCAAGTTTTCTCTCTCTTCTTTTATAACATTTCTATGGTCAGTCTTTTTATTTCTGACTGAAGAGTCAAATCTCTCATCCAGGTCTTCCTCACCTCTAATCTTAATGATGGTAATTACCCCCCTCTAAAGCTTTCTTAGTGCTTCACTGTCCTCTAGTCCATTGAAACCACAGTCTTTAAAACCATCTTTGCATGCTGCTCAAACCAATGCACCAATCCTTACTTGAAATCCTCCACTTCCCCCTACTCTTTTACATGTAACCCTTCTGCCAGGCAGCTTCTCCTTCAAACTTCTCCCTTCCTTTAACTGACCCAGAAGCAACCTGTGGGGTGCAGGGAAGAGCAAGCAGGGTCACGTGTCCCTCACCAACCCATCCCCCTAATTTGTCAGCGTTGGCTCTACTCAGTTACATGGGGCATCTAGGTGCCCTCTCTGAATGGCAGCTGCTAAAGCCAGCAAACTTCAAGCTCTGCCACAGCAAGCAGAGGCAAGAGCAGCAGCTGGGAGCTTCCGAGAGGGGTTGCTGTTCTCTGGTAGGGGATATTGAGGGAAAGGGTGGGCTTGTCTGTGGGTGGGGAGTGCGACTGAAACTGTTTGAGTGAACAAGCCTTTGCATCATGCTCCCCTTTGATCAGCAGGTTCAGGTTGTGTCTGTGCAGAGGGCCCTCTTCTGAAGCATTGTCACCCATCCCAAATTTTGTAGGGCCATTGTGAAGTTGTAAGAGATTGTTCTGCAGGGCAGATGATGTCTGGAGGCAGCCCTCTGGGTTTCCAGAGCCCTGTTGTGCGTGCACAGTGCTGCCCGGAGGCATGGATAGAAGCTGAGTGCTCGCAGGAAGGAATCCTGGATGCTCTGCTTCCTTGTGGTCTACAGCAACCACTGTCTCCACACATGAGCGTGGGTTGGAAGCTGAATCCTTCAATCCCTGACTCCCAGCTGGTGGCAGCAGTTCCCAGAAAGGAGGAAGCACAAGGAGACAAATGCCAAGGGGTTAATGGAGGAGGTATTTTACTCACCAAGACTATCAACCTGATGCCTTCACCAGCACTAAATCCCTTTGTAATTGTTTGGAAACTGAAGTTTAATGTATTCAAATTAAAAGTTTTCAAGCCAGTCAGTAAGTATCCTGAATATTTTTCACTTGAAAAGTTATCTTCCCTACCTTTCCTTTAATTTTTTTCCTGAGAACCTCTAACATCCCAGAGATCAGCCAGTTCTGGGACAGGCAGGGGAACATTTTATTACTATGAGTAGGTGGAGGAAGTAATCATATAATGGTATTGCATCCCTCTGTTTCCCTCCCCTCATCTTATGTCATGTATCTTTTTGATCTATATGTTCTTTGGGGCAAGGGCCATGTCTTTGTATCTCCCCAACTGAACCCTGATTGTGGTAGGGGTTTTAGGGGGAGGCTACAGTTGAATACAGATGTGGTATTAAATGTGCACCACCTATTACTGTGTGACTTCTTTTTCTCCTGCCATCTTGATTGAAAATTAAGCAACCACACAAGTGTTAATGCATTTTTGTTTTTGCTTAAACAAAGTGTACAAATCTGCCATACCAAATCATTGTTCTTAGTGCTTCATTGAAGTTCTTCTGAAATATTATTATGGCATTTAAAACACCCCTTTATCCTCTAGCTGTACTATTCAGTAGCTTTGAAGTGACTTTTTGTTTCTGGTAGTGAAAAATGCAGCTCTAAAAGTTGTGGAACATGGTAAATTCTCATGTTTGCATATGATTAGGTACAGTGTTTTTTATACACCCGAGAAAATAGTAAAGAGGTTACTGGGAAGGTATCTGCTATTCAGAGCAGGAGAACAGAGGTAGTTTTGGGGCAAGGTAGAAATTTCCCTGCTCTTATGGGAAGTCCTATGTAATTTAACACACAATGACATAGTTGTGATAGGGCATTGGACTACATTATGGATTGTAGAAATTTACGTCCCTGCTATTAAAATATACGGAATAGCTTAAAAAATTGCAAGCCTGGATATTATTCTGTATTAAATTTGTACTTTCTCTTGAACCATTTTAGTTTCATTGCCATCAAATTCTACTGGATTTTCTATAAAGGCAGCTTTCCTTTCTTATGAATACATCTGTTTGCCAACACATTCAAGCACAATAATCAGTAGGAGACAGATTCTGCAATCAGATCTACAGGTGTAGATTCTTATTCCCACATGGAGTTCTATTAAGATCAATGACACAAAGCTACAAAGGTCAATGTGATGAAAGAACAGATCCAAAAATGAGGCTCTGTCCAGAGTTTGGTCCTATATATGATCTATTCCTTTTGTATTAAATATGTAAATTATATGGGTTTTGGTTCTTTACTAAAAACAAAAAAAAAAAAAAGCCTTGTCATTCTTTGCTTTGACATTCATTAATGGCTGCGGGTGTGTGAGAGACTGTATGAGATTTCTCATGCTGAGTCAATGCTGCTTTTACTCCAGTATTTGCACTGGCCAGCAGCAGCCATACAGTGGGTAGTAAGGAGCCTGGGTAAAGAGATTGCCTGGGATCTTTCAAAGGCAGGAATGTATTATTCCAGTTTTCTGAACTGTGCTCCCAATCTGACATTTGGCTGAAATTTTGCAACTCTAAGATAAGGAGGATTGATGCGAGGAGGCTGGTTCTCTGTGCCACCCAGACAGCTGGCTGCTATTGGGATGAATGTAAACATTATTTAACACCTCCAGCCTCACTTTATCTTTGAAAAACAATACTAGCTGGATCTCAGCAATGGCAAAGCAAATTAATTCCCTAAATATTTTCTAATTTTGAGCTCTCACAAAATGCTTTTGGAGAGGGAACATAAGCAGGGAATGTATCAAGGGCTAATGCTTATGTTTGTACAGCCGGATGTTCAGTTGCCATAGCAGCAATCAATCTGCTAAATAACTAGTAACATAAACTGATTCAAAGGCAAAGACTGATTTAGGTCAGGGAATAACACTCCATAAAAGAGAGACTTGTCTGAGACTTTTGATGGTTGTTTTGCTTTGGTGAATGCACTTGCAATGCATATTGAGAGAATGCCTGACTGCCAGAACAAGTATGTGGGACTCGAGAGCCCTTGACTACAGCGAAGAACCAACCCATTTACAACTGTTTTGGCACTTCCAGTGTGTCATCTGCAGAAAGAAGTGTAGATTAGGTGATAAGGTGTTGCTTGCTTTATGCTATTTGTAGATTCCTTTTTCTGTAACTGATGAAAACAAATTCCCAAGGCTTTACATGAGCATGGTCTATTGTTAGAGAAGGGATGAACTGGCACAGAAATGTTTGTGATATGGGAGCACCTACACTTTATGGGATTTTGCGTTTGGTATTGAATGTTTGCTTGATGTTCATGTCTCTTCTTTTAATGTGAACTTAGCATTGGAGAAACATAATAGGTTAACAGGACTGGTAAATGAAATCTGCTTATTTACGTACATTTTATTTCACATTTCCATATAGTGCTGCAGATGTGTATTGAATGTTCCATAGTGAAAGAAGGTTCTGCCCATGTCCCAGAAAGTTTGTAATGGAAACAGTTCACAGAATTGGGTACAGCCGGTATAGCACGATGACAGTGATCTCCAAGTATTCTACAATGTGCCACAACACTGCTCTTGATGGATTACTTCTGGGGGTAGTTCCACATCCATTCCTATTTAATATTTGCTCTCCATTGAGGCTGTTGGCAATGGAATTAATTGTGATGTAAATTTTTTGTTTAAGATGTCATCTTTCCACTAAGAATTATACTGAGACCGCTGATTCATTTCAGTAAGACCATGGACCCTGTTGTCTGAAGGCAACAAATTTTAGTCCATCCATGTTGATCTGGCCTAGATTCAAACCAGAGATCTAGTAATGAAAATCCCTGGCCATATCACATTGCCAGTTCTCAAGCCATCAATCCTACATGTTTGCTCCTTTTAAATTACCCTCTGCTGCCTTCCTTTATGTAAAGGTCCTTTCTGAGACTACTGTACTAAACTCCTACCAAATATAGGGTTAAATCCTTCTTGGTTTATTCTTATGAAACTAGTCCTGTGAAAAGCCCCTGTATATAAGGTGAATATGATTTGGCTCTATCCTTTTTGGTGTAAAGGTTACAAATTTTATCTAGCATTCAAGTGACAGGATGCATGCTGCTCGAGCATCACCAATTAGATTAATTGCCTATTTCTATCAATTGTCCTGAATAGAATTAATTTGTGTCTGCATGATAATGTGGTGGATTTTGTGGGATAATGAAATTAACTTGGCTCCAGAGTTATCTACAGCACTTTGTCTAGATACAGACAGAATTTTTATCTCACCTAATTAAACAAAATAAAATGGAGAAAAATGTCCAGCAGACAAAAGGTGATAAATTGTGGAGATAAATTGTTCCCATTTCCTTCATAATCTCTGTTTTCTCAAGGCAGAAGCTTAAAACAAAGGGGAAAGGCAAATTTTGTGTTGAGGTTCAGTAATGTGGCATTGGGATGGAGCTCTTCCCAAATGGAAAACTTATGCAGAAATACAGTATCTAGTTGTGTTTGTAGATCATTCTGATAGCTGCAGCAAAAGCAGAATCCCTTTTCCTGGCATTGTACTACTTGCTTAGGAACACAGATGTTCCTTAATTTGAGACGATTCCAGCAGAATGATGCCACTGACGATAAACTGATGTATAGTTTGATTATTGAGGTACATAGTTATTTTCACAAATCAAGTAGTTGTATTGCATTTGTCTCATCGTCTGATTTGTCCTTTGGTATGTGTTTCTCTGAGTATTTATGGTTTGTATTGGTGGCAGTACACTGTACATCGTTGCTGAGGATAATCTTTGATCCTCATTCAAACAGGAGGCCAGCATATCTTTGGCACCACTAGTTGTCTTCCTTTGGGCTTTCTACAGTGTGTCATTTTTTGGGACATGATTTCCATTCTCTACACTCTGGGTTACTTCCCTGTCTCCCTGCATATGTTAATTTTAGAGAACTTGGTGTATAAAGATGAGATTAGCATCTTGTGCTTGTAAAGCAGACATCAGCTCAGTGACAGCTCACTCAGGTCCTTTTGCTGTGTTCCTATTCCCTTGTGACTCTCTTAAGCTCTGCCCTTGTCTTTTCCAGTCACTTTTTTCAAAATTGTTTATCACTCATATTAATGAAGGGGGTGACATTGATTTACTAACTTAGAGAATTATAGAGACATTCTTTCTCAAGATGATTTTATTTGGATTAGATAGCCTTCAGTGATCAAATATTGGCTGCTCTTGAGATTCATGAATACAGTCTATCATTATAGTATATGCTGCCTCTGAATAATAATTTTCTCTAGTATAGGAACCTGGCTGCTTTATCCGTCTCGTTACATTATTATTTTTTTACTGAATAGCATTTGATTAAGTTAGGGGACAGTGCAAAAATTCATTTGAATTCTATGATCAGACTTCCCAGAAGGTATGGGACATTTATCACCAGTTAGTACAACCATGATTCTGGTAATTGGAGGTTTTGCTCTTAATGTTGATAGGACCCAAACTTCATATTTTGTTTACTTGTAGTTCATTCTTTTATCTCCATCTTTGCAAAAAAAAAAAAAAAAAAAAAAGCAAGAATGATAAGCTATAGAACTCTCAGATTCAATGACAGCTACCCAATTTTTATACAAAACTCCTATTAACATCAAGCCTGCAATAATGAACTCTGTAAGGGAAAGAGGGGAGTGGGGCTAAATATTTTTCAAAGATCTCTCTCTCATGTTGAGAAAAAAACTTATTTTTCAGTATATAGGTGGGTCATACAATAAGAGATTCTCACCATGGAGAAAATTACCCATCCACAAAAGTTATATTTTAGTATTTGGAATTGCTGCATTGCACACATGTAGGAAGAAAAGCTTTTTCTTTAGGATCATTTGTTCTGTACTGTTTGCATTTAAAGAAGTCTAATATAGAACTTGCTTTTATGCTGTCAAGTTTACTTTCAGTAGTCTACTCATCTTGTGTTTGAATGTAAATCTTACATTGAGAAATTAAATTTCTTATGCTTGTTGACCATTTGTTCAATGTCTAACATAGTGATATAAATGTAAAAAGATACTGAAATGTTTTTTGCTCAATACTACATATGCTTATCTTCATTTTGGATCCAATTCAGCTTCCAATGAGGGCTTGCACTGTTTGCATTAAAACTGATATAGTCCTAAATCTGTGATCCAGTCCTTCCTTTGTGAAAAGGTTTCCACTGCATGAGCCCTGCTGAGTTAATAGGGCCTGCTAGCTCTGGTGTTCTATAGTAATGAACACTTAGAGAGCTGATGCAGTGCTACGCACAGTCAAAGACCTGTAAAAATAAATAAATAAATAAAAGTTAAGTAATCATTGTGCTTACCTGTGGCAATTTTAGCCTTCATTAAAAATTCTTATTACATAAATTATATTGGGTGGGTTTGGCACTAATATAAATTGAAAACTCTTTACAAAAGGTCTTTCTGTGTGTGCTTGAGGGAGGGAGGAACTGGTAGTGCTCATTCGTTTCTGTGGTAGTGTTTACATTTTATTTAACAGAAAATAGAATGTGAACTCTCCCCCTCTCCTGGTAGTAAGAAAAATAATTATTAGTTTTGCTCAGCATAGTTTAGGGTGAAGACCATTGAAAACTGCATCTTGTCTGAAATTGCGGATGCTCTTAAACATTATAGTTCACCATTTGAAGGTCACAACTAAATCTAATCTTTTGAGGGAAAGGGACTTTGTCTAGTATGGTCTTGTGGTTCAGGTACTGCCCTGGCACTCAGGACCCCTAGGTTCAATCTAAAGCATTTGGGCATCAGGTCAGTACAGTATTAAGCATTTGAACAGTCCTTTTAACTTCAAGTCAGGTGACCTATATTCTATTCCAAGCTCTGCCATTGACCTAAGCCTATCGATTTCCTGCAAGACCCTGGGTAAATTACAGCCTGTCTGTGCCTCAGTTCCTTCATCTGGAAAAAAGGAGATGATGAGTGAGGACAAATTCTGTGACCTAATTGGGTTGACTTGTGCTTCAAGTGAGGCTCATGCCTAAAGACCATCTCATACCAATGGACTGTATTGTCAGTTTGGACTGTGTATAAGCATTTTAGGAAGGGGCATCTCTTGCAATGTTTTTTTATGGTGCTCGATGTAAAAGGGGTACTGACTTGTATTGGAGTCTCTAGGAACTAATGGAATGAATATAATCTGAGAGAGAACTGCTTGGGATAATGGGTTTTTCTTTCCTACCATCTGCGTGATAGAAATGTAAAAGCTATTGATAACTTTACTATGTACCTAGAACCTTCAGTCTGAGGATTTTGGTACACTTTACAAACAGTGACTTCTCCCTCATAATACTCCTGTGAGGTAGGTTCCATTGTTCACATTTCACAAATGGAGAAACTGAAACTTGCCCTGCCCATATCAAGGCTACGGACAGAAGCTAGATATCTTGACTCCCCTGTCTTCTGCTGTAACCATAGGAACATTGTTCCTCCTCAAGACATTAATTAGGGTTATGTATGCTGGACTTTTTGTAACATTGTCTCTAGTTAAGCAAGTAACTGAATTTTTTCTTTCTTTTATCACTTTTTCTCCTCTGCAGATGCATCAAATCCTTAGTGGCTATTACACAGAGTAGCTCTAGGATTCCTAACTTTGATAATGCAGCCTGGCCATGCATACCCTCGCATGATGGGCCATCTGTGCTACTAGTCATGCCATGTTTGCAAAACTCTGCAGCCAGCTAAAAAGATGAGAAGTAAGAAGGGTCTATAAATAGCATTAAATTGCAGTAATATGTCCAATTGTACCAGCACTGAGGCTGGATAAACAAGCTAAATAAAAGGGAAGTGGAAGAAAATTGCAAGATGGTGGACTAAGTGGTGGATAAGTACTGTTATGTAAATTCATTTCATTAAAGAAAAAAAGTGATTATGCCCTGAGGATTACTTTTTGTGACAGCAGAATGGCTGACATGCTTCCCACCATCAGACACTGTCAGTCTGAGACACACTCAGCCTCTGACAGACATTTGATCCTAGGCATGCATTATTTCTCTCACTGTCAGCTTTGATGCATCACAAAGCTATGCAAATAGGGTTCCTGTTAAACAAAAACTGCTATGTCAATTTTAGCTCTGTTCAGAGCCTACTACAGAAAAAAATCCCCACCCTCTAAAGTGTCATTTTGCTTTGGGGGGAAAGGAATATTTTCAGGCTTCTTTAAAAGGGTATCACAAACAGTGGAAAACACAAAAAGCACATAAAAATGTAGCTGTAGCTATGAAAAGCTAGGTTTCAGAAAACTGGTGTAATATACTTATTTTTTTCCTTCAAATGTAAGCTATCATGTCTAGGTTTTTAACTGTCATATGGCAGAAAGTCTCACTATCTGGCTTTCTTTTTTCAATAACTAAGTAGAAATTTAAAAAAAAGAAGAGACTCTCTCTCCCTCTCTGCATGTAGGGATGAATATGTGGAGTGGTGACCATTTAAAAACAAAAATCAGTTGCACTCTGGTCTAGGAGATATTAATGTTTTTTTAAATTTTCTGTGTTCAAAGTGTAATGAAAAGCTCTAGTATTTGATGCATCTGTGTAATAATACCTGACAAACATTGTCCATTTAACTTTGTTTGCTGCACTTATAAAATCTTGAAGTATCCATTTCAATGGGAATTGTGGGACAAAAGCCCCCAAAATACTAGCCTTCCATTTCTTTTATTAATAAATGCATTTTGTAATAATTATTAAATATTTTCTGCTTTACACGCAGAAGGTCCTCGGTTCAAACCCTGGGGGTTGGACTAGATGATCTCATGAGGTCCCTTCCAGCCCTACGAGTCTATTCTATTCTATTTTGCATTGAGCTTAAAGTCTAGATAGACAAGACCAACTGAGTGTAGGGAAAGGTTGAACACAGCAGCAATGGGAAAAATATAAGGACAACAAACAGCGTGTTCATTCCATGATTTTTGTTTTTAATTATGAGAAAGAAACGAAATCAAGTAACATACAGTATTTCCATGTTGTGTTGCGTCTTCCCTTTACGAGCTGAGGATATATAAATCTATAACTAATTTGCTTGCATTCCCTCAGCATGAATAATACAAATGGAAATCTGTCCAGGTTTTAAAAAATAAAATACAGATAAGCATAATGCAGTTGTCCTCTAAGAAATTGGGATATACATTTTTAAACAGTTTTAATATCTGAGAAGAAGGTTGCAGGTAGAAGCCTCATTTTTCATACATGTGGAACTCCCCTAAATGTGAACAGGCACAGGGCCAGATTAACCTAAAATCATCTTTTTTAAAGTTCAAAGTTATTTGTAGGTTTTGCCCCTGATTAAACTCTGCCAATTTTTGTGCATTTTTATTCGGTTCATATATTTTCTTTGCAGCTTCTATGTTTCTGTGCGAAAGACCCATGTAAATGGGGAAAACTGACTATAGGAGGAAGTAGAATGCACAATTAATAATATACAATTAAGAGCTGTCAATATCAAAGTATCCAAAATGAAAGTGGTTTTTCTCCTTCATGTGTCAGCTGTGACAAAAGTTAAAAAAAAGTTCAGGAGGAAGAGTGGTCTCTAAGTTGACAGTGTATGTATGAACTGGATGTCTAGTTTTTCTCCTGGTATGCTTTTGTTTAGAATAATGCTCAGAAGGAAACGTATTTTGGTAGAACCTGAAGTTGCTAACATACAGTCAATTATACTTTTTGATAAGTTTTATATTACCAAAGCATACATCTAGGAATTATTTATATATGTACTTTAGAAGTCAATGTTGCTAACTGTGATCAATGATCGATACACATACTTTCTCTTCTCAAAATAGGAGCAATATCAAAGTTAACCATTTGCAAATATTGACTTAGTAATGGAATTTGTGGGAATTAAGATCTGTGAAGAGAAATTCTTAGTCACTGTTCCACTTCTTTAGCGATTTTGAAGTAGGAACGGGAGACTATCTTCATGGTTAATGTTTAACCTCTGATGCTGTTAAACATTCTTCCATGACCTATAAAGTGGAAAAGGAAATTTGTACTAAGTGTAAAACAAACAAGGAGTCCTGTGTCACTTTTGAAGACTAAAAGTGCCACAGGACCGTTTTTGCTTTGCTGAACTAGACCCACACAGCTACCCTCTGGAACTGGTATTGTGTGATTATTGTAAGAGACAAGAACAGAATCTTAAGTTAGTGACATTTTGAGAAGTTGAACTGGCAGCAATTTATCCCTAGTGATGAATGGATGCTTGAAAAATGTGAATGCTGTTGTCTAACATTTTGTTCTCAGGTCTCCTCTAGAACTGAGGGATGGTCCTAACTTTACCATTTATCAAGAATAAAAGTGGAAGCTAATTTCCTGCAGTCCAAAAGGGAAGGTATTGTTTGGACTGAGTTCTCCCTGATATTTATGAAAGGAAAACTGATCCTTGAGAGACAGGAATTCAGTAAACCAGTGTGATTCCTCCCTGAATTACTTGGTGTTTGAATAAAAATAGAAAAAGCTTCATTAATTATCTTCATCTTGCTGTTTTAGATTAAGGCTGACTTACAGCTCTATGTACATGTGAGGAAGGAGGAAGAACACTGTCACTATCTAAGCAGTGGCATCTAGAGGCATTGTGTTTAGCTAGACACGAACTGCGCCTCCATGGGACCTGGAGACTGTGTGTTAAAAAGAAGCAGTTGCAGGAGAAGCACACATACTCCACTTCAGGCCATACCCAACTTGTGGATAAGCAGGCAGCTGAATCAAACCAGGCAAAGCATTATGGGAACTTTAAAATCAACACCTCTACCTTGGCTTTCTGCATTAGCAAACATTGACTCTACAACTAGCCATCAAGATGTAGCCATGGCACAAGAACTTAAATGTGACCAAGACTACCCAGAACATCCCAACTGGTAGATTACAAATAACAGAACCCAACAATGCCTGAAATAGTAAAACCCACTGTGGGCTAGGCATTATCACCTCAGGTCTAGTCTAGATGTAGTCAGTGAATGGCAGTTACTGGACCTCATCTATTCTTCCAAACAAGCATATTATTTCTTACCCAACAAGCTGTGCTCCTACTCTCAAAGCGCCATGCAGACTTTGGACCATGGTGAACCACATCCAAAGAAACCATGCAAAATACAGCCACTTGATGCACAAGTGGAAAACCACATCTTCCTCGTGCGACTGTGGAGAGAACATCCAAACCATTGAATGTATCATAACATGGTGCCCCCAATATGCATATGAAAGTGAAATGAATATCCACAGTGATGCAGAGAAGACCTTGAAATGGCTTATTGACCTATAGCTGCATTTATAGAATATTGCAAGGTGCCGTGAAAGTTAGAGAACTGTGTGTGTGGAGGATTGGGCCTATAGCCATCCAACATCTTTCTATTCATCATATCTCTTAGTGAAGTATCCACCCTTAGTGCAGCAAAGGCTGTTCTTTGCACGTGTTACTTTGGTATGTGGCATTTTAGCCTTAACTTGGTTTTTTAGTGCTTTATTCTTTCCTTAGATCATTAAAACAGATGGATACTGTGGGTTAATTTTCACTGCACCTGTCTTGCATCTGCACCTGAATTGCAGAAGAGTTTTGACTGCAGGTAGAAATTAGATTGTTTCAAAATACTTAGATTTGTGCCCACAATTCATTTTGGCAAGACAGAAAAATGGGGTGCAGATTGTCTGTCTGAAAAAGCAGGAACAAGTTCTCAGCATTGACTGCAAAGCACCCTGTTATTTGTAATCATTAATATTTTTGTCTGGATATCTTTTTTTCTTTTACAATTCTAGAGGGTTTAGTGGGTTTGGAATAAATGTAAACTGCATCCCTCACACCACGGAATTTGCCCATCACACCCCATTTTTATCATGACACATTTTTAACCCTTTTTATCTTCTCCACAATATTTTTTCACAGTCACAAGGAATTTCACAACCAAAACCTCATCTACCTGTGAGTTAATGACTTTCAGAAAACAAAAATCTACAAAATGGTTTGTTCATGGCCATTTAGCCCCTAATTACCCACATTTGCAAATTCTAGAGTTTTATTTCATGATACTGGCAAGAAGAATGGCTTAATTTTTAAGGTCCTGGGCTGAGACTCCAATTTTTTATTTCAGAAGGTAGTGAAAGCTCCTAGGGAAAAAGGCCGTTCTCGACTTGATTTTGACAAACAGACGCTGGTTGAGAATTTGAAAGTGGAAGGTAACTTAGGTGAAAGTGATCATGAAATGGTAGAGCTCATGATTCTAAGGAATGGTAGGGGAGAGAACAAAATGAAAATGAATTTCAAAAGGCCTACTTTAGCGCGCACAGTGAGTTGGTAGGTAGGGTCCCATGGGAAGCATGTCTAAGATGGAAAACAATTGAAGACAGTTTGGCAGTTTTTCAAGAGACAGCATTAAGGGCACAAGAACTAACTATTCCAATGTGTAGGAAGGATAAGTTGTATGGCAAGAGACCACTCTGGCTTAACCAGAAGATTTTCAGTCGTCTGAAAAAGTCCTACAAAAAGTGGAAACTTGGACAAATCACAAAGGAAAACTATAAACAAATAACACAATTATGTAGGGTTAAAATCAGAAAGGCCAAGTCACTAACTGAAAGCATAAAGCATAGCAAAAAAACATTTTAGAATACATTAGAAACTAGGAAGGCCTTGGGCAGAGTAGGTCCATTATTCAACAAAGAAAGAAAAACGGCAGAGGAGCTAAATGATTTCTTCATTTTGGTCTTCACAGAAAAGATTGGTGGTGACTGGATGCCTGGTGTAGGGGAGAGCAGTTAAACAGGACAGGACCAGAAGCTAAAATAGGGAAAGAACAAGTTAAAAATTACCTAGACAAGTTGGATGTCTTCAAGTCTCCAAGGCCTGATGATATGCACTCTAGAATACTTAAGGAGCTAACTCAGGCAATATCTGAGCCATTGGCTATTATCTTTGAAAAATCATGGAAGACTGGATCAGTCCCAGAGGACTAGAAAAGAGCAAATGTGGTGCCCATTTATAAAAAGGGAAATAAGGACAACCCAGGGAATTATAGACCAGTCAGCTTAACCGCTGTAGCAGGAAAAATAATCGAGCAAATAATTAAGGAATCTATTAGCAAGCATCTAGAAGAGAATAAGGTGCTAAGTGATTTCATGGGTCAAGAACTGATAGCTTTCTATGGTGGGGTAACAAGCCTTGTGGATAAAGGGGAAGCAGTAGATGTGGTGTATTAGTGAGGCTTTTGATGTGGTCTCACATCACTGTCTCATTAACAAACTAGGAAAGTACAGCCTAGATAGAGCTACTATAAGATGGGTGAAAAATTGGTTGGATAACTGCTCGGAGTAGATATCAAAGGTTCACAGTCATACTGGAAGGGCATAATGAGCAGCGTGCTGCAAGGATTGGTTCTGGGTCTGTTTAATACTTCATCAATGATTTAAGTGATGGCATAGAGAATACACTTGTATAGTTTGCCAGTGATACCCAGATGGGAGGATAAGTGCTTTGAAGGACAAGATCACTATTCAAAATGATTTGGACAAACTGGTGAAATGGTCTGAGGTAAACAAAGTGAAATTCAATAAATGCAAAGTACTCCCCTTAGAAAATTCCATTGCACGTATACAAAATCAGCAATGACTGCCTAGGAAGGAGTATTGCAGAAAGGAATCTAGGGTGTCCTAGTGGACCACAAGCCAAATATGAGTCAACAGGCAAAAAAAGCAAACCATTCTGGGATGTATTAACAGGAATATTGTAATTAAGACATGAGAAGTAAACCTTCTGCTCTACTTGGCCCTGATTAGACCTCATCTAGACAATTGTGTCCAGTTTTGGGCACCTCATTTCAGGAAAGATGTGGACAAGCTGGAGAAAGTCCAGAGAAGAGCAGCACAAATGATTAAAGGAATGGACACTTGACTTAAGAAGGAAGATTGAAAAAGCTGGGTTTGTTTAGTCTGGAAAACAGGGGACAGAGAGGAGACATGGTATGTTTTCAAGTACCTAAGAGGAGGTCATGAGGAGTAGGGAAAAAATTATCCTTAACTGCCGATGATAGGACAAGAAACAATGGACTTAAATTACAGCAGGGGAGATTTAGGTTGGAAATTAGGAAAAGATTCCTGGCAGGGTGGTTAACCACCTGAATAGTTACCTAGGCAGGTTGTGGAATCTTCATCACTGTAAGTGTTTAAGATCAGGTTAGACGAGCACCTGTCCAGGATGGTTTAAGATGGTACTTGGTCCTGCCATGACTGCAGCAGTTTGGACTCAATGCCCTCTCTGGGCCCCTTCCAATTTCTATGATTTTATGTTATGGTTCAATTCCTGTCTTTACCAAGATTTCCTCTGTGACCTAGGGCAGGTCTACACTGCTCCAATTGCTGGAGTGGTGTTTAAAGATCAACTTCCGGATCAGTTGAATGAGTCTTCACAGACTTCATCAGTTGATGAGGAAGTTCAAACTGATGGCAGTGAATTTGCTGCTATCAATGAAGCCTAGCTCCTAGGTAAGTCAATCTCCCTGTGTCTGTTCCCCTTTATAAAGTGAAAATAACAATTCTTTTCTCTCAACCTGTCTGTTTTGTCTACTCACTCTGAGTTGTTTCTAGTTGTTGCTATGTGTATATAGAGTTTTTAGCACAACAGGCTCCTGATCTTGATGGGAGGCACTAAATGCCACTTTAATATTTACAAAGAATAAAGGCAGCAATTTCTGGAAAATACCCTTTCAGACATGTCTCATAGTGGTTGTCATTAAAAAGACTCTTCATATCACAGTACTGATTATTTCACAATAAGTTGTAATATTTTTATATTTGTTGAATGCAGTTCCACAGTGAGATAAAATTAACAAAGATGAATGTACCATTTTTAATAGCCGCTGCTGTAACTGTGCCAAGATGAGCATTTCATCGTCCTCACTCCCTGCTAGTGGGTAGTGAGATGCTGGTTCTGCTTTATTAGGTCTCTTAGATGATTTTGCTTCTCAGCATATCTGTCAGATGTTTCTGCAAACAACTTCTTCCTGATTTAATTCCTCTGAAAAAGATGTGACCTTGAGTTCTGCCAACAAATGAAGAGATTTGTAGCCTCGTTGTATGACTACTTATGATACCTTGGCTTTGTCTCTCTTCTTTTAGCTCTCTCTAGCATATGTTTGGGTTCCTTCCCCCCTCCACTGTCACTTTGCAGCCCATGTATGTGGAGATCTGAAAAAAGCAGTCCTCTAGGATATGTTGAAGATACAACAACAAGAAGCTTTTTCAGAGCTTCGGTTTTTCCTTTCATAGAATCTATCATGGGCACAGTTAGCACTTTTATAATGGTTATAGATCAGAAGAGGTCACCAGCTGGAAAAGGATCTTGATTTCTCTGTGAGGTTGTATAGTATTTCTTTGAAGAGTAACCTAGAGAGTTTAGCTTAACTCCCACAAGACCAACTCTTATTTTTCCTTTTATGATAAATGTCACAACGTCAAACTTGCATTTCACCATGAATTCTGTGTTAATTTCCTTTTAACTGGCTAAATGTTAACAGTAATTAAATATGAATTACGCAGAATGTAAACACTAAGGAACAGGATATTAAGGTTATGACTGTTGTTCACTTTTTGATTTCACTCTACTTCTGTTTTAATTCGATTCATATCTGTAATTTCTCCAATTGACCACATATTGTTGGTAGGGTTGAGGTTTCCTTATCTTGAAGTCTGAGCCTGGAGTGTTCTCTCAAGTCTAGTTTTTACTGATGATTGTTTACCTTCTACTAATGAACTCTGCTTATTTCTTTCCTGAATATTCTGATTTTTCTTTATATAATGTGCAGCTTGATATGCTAATGTTCGTTGACTGCAGTTCTGATGTGTAACATAATGAATAATCTCTTCTCCCATTCCCAAAGGTTTTCATTTTAAATAGGTTAGCTTCCTAGCTTGCTGTTGTGGTCGATCCCTGATCTATTTGTCAACAATGTTTCCTTTTGACTGTGCTATCACAATCAATTTAAAATGCTTTGATGTGAGACAATTTGTTATCCTGTGTAAACAATAATGTTGAAACATGCTGATTAAAAAAAAAGTAGCAAATAATTCATTGTCAACTATGGGATGAACACTGGTAAATTTGATTTTTAAATGCATAGCTTATTCTATTTTTCCTTTTAATACTTAAAGTAAAGGGAGGAAATGCTGTCATATTTGCATGACTGACAATGTCAGAAGTTTCTAGTGATTTTCAGTATCTGTTTTTCTGTGCCTGATGGTATTACTCCACAAGCCAGAGGGTCACCCTATCTTGGAGCAATTTTTAAGAAAATAAAACCCTCAATCAGGTAACAAAGGACCTCCTTCAACTACATACCCTGATCCTTTATTACCAGGGCTGATTTTTTTTAATGAAACACTAGCCAATATTTAAAGTGAAAAACAGGTAGATATGTTTGTTCTAGGGGGACACATAACTAGAATGCTAAAACTCAAAGGTGGTCTGAAGCAGGTATGAAACCCAAACCATACCTTGAACACAAACCATGGACATTTAACATAATAGGGTTCAGTACATCACCATTTGCCTTCATGCCGCAAGAGCGATATCATCTACTGTCAAGGCCAGGTAAGTCAACCATGGGAATTGGACAAAGGAACAGGAACAGGTAAGGGCAAGTAATCAGGAACTCTTGATCCTGTGAACCAGTCCATTTGGGCATGTCTGTTGATCTTCTGTTGTCTTGGGTGGTCACCCATGCTTTTGCTGTCTCTAGAGCAAACAGACCCAGATGTCTATCTTCTGTACATATATATTACTCTGTTGTTAGGCAGACTCCAGCTTTTTTCCTGCTTTTAGTTTTCTGCCTTTTCCTTAGAGTGGGAGGAGCCCATAAAGATGGTTCTCCAAGATGGAGGACTGCCTAACCAAAATGGAGCCCAAAAATAAAATTGGAGTGCTCCTGATCAGCTCCTTAGAATGGAGCTGCTTTGAAGAGGCTGAGATTTCACCATCTGAAAAATGAGGCTTCAGTAAAATCTGTCTAATTGAGCATCCAGAACTTAAGGAACCCAAATTCATTAGTCATCAGAGCTGGTTAAAACCTTTTGATTTTTTGTTTATATTTTCACAAAATGTATAGTTTTGTAATTTTCACAGAAAAAATGTTCCTTCTTTTCCTCCCTCTCCCAACAGACTATAGAGATTTTGAAAAATGCATTTTTAACTTAGTTCAATAGTTTTACTGGATTTTTTTTTTTGGCAATCATGTGTTCTAGTAATTTCTGAACATTTTGGCTTAAGTGTTTGCATTTGGGTAGAGAAGCAGTAAATTATCCCAATAGATGCCTGTCATCAGAAATAGGGGAGGAAGCATTTGTCTTTAGGCAGTCTTTTTCCCCTACCTTTAGGGCCTGATATTTGTAGTCTAGATTCTTAAACAAAATGTAATGAAACAAAACAAACTCAAAACCAAACAAGCAAGAAAAAAAATAACACTCAAACCGAAAAACCCCTAAATAAGAATAAACTATCTTGACCTTCTAGCGCTGGGATACAAAACTACTGGCCACCTCTTTTCCAAGGCATCCTCTTCACTTTTCCCCCAAAGTTTTTAATACTTGAGAAAAATAGGGTATAATTTGTTAATAGAGCTGGCAGAAAATTTATTAACTCTTCTTGGCAGAGAGTGCTTTTTCAATCAAAATGAACATTTTCCTGGAAATTTAAAAATTTGTATGTGATGTTAGTGTTTTAACCACAGAATTGCTTCATACCTGCTTGGGGGGGGGGGCAGTTTCTCTCTTTCCTATTCCCCTTTTGCTAATGGGGTGAAAAGTAGAAAAGTGAAAGTTTTTGACCAGTGAAAGTTCAAAATAAAAACAATTAACTGAAGAAAAAATTAATTTTTTTTTGACTAAGTCAATTGTTAAATAATTTTGACATATAAAAGGAGACTTTTGTAAAGCCACCTAAGGTTTCTGCACACCAAATTTCTATTGAATGTCCTTCAACTTGGAAACCTGTGACAGCTTTGAAAAATCTCACCTACAGCTGTTGAGGACAATTTATATGTGTATGAAGAAAAAGTAATCAAAATCTCATTAAGAAAAGTATGAAATCTTATATTCATTCCTTCCATTGGAGTTCCCTGAAACACTTGCAAACATATGAAGGAATGTCACAACAGTAGGGCAAATACAAGTTTCAATCAGACAGCCATCCATAGACTCAAGATAAATGTTCCCTCTCCTCTTCTTTCAGTTCTTCATCCCTTTCTCCCTACACCCTGGAACTTCTACTTTCAGTGTTTGCATCATTTGGTGTAAATGAAATGTGACCTCTTGGAACTGTTTCCTGCTGAGTAGCTACTGGACAAATTGGTTGATCTGTGTTTAATTAGCAGATACAGTGGAAGTCATGTTCGTCCAGCAGGACTGACTGGAGCTTCTACTTTGTACTCAGATACACAGTTAGCCATAGCTACCCCACTCTCTTTGCTCACTGTGTTCATTCTTTTAACAGCTTTCTTCTGCTCCAATCTCTTTGGCTTTCTCATTCACTGGCTAATTTCTCTGTAGCTACTCTGATAGAGCCCTGGCCTTCTGTCATTGGACAACACTACAAACGTAGCCCACGCCTGGCTGCATAGTCCCCTTATTCTTGGGTTAGTCTTTCCTTCCATTCAAACAAGTGAAATGTCCTGTGGCACTTTTAAAAACAGACTCCTCCTTGGTTTGCTGAACTAGACTAACATGGCTACCCCTTTGGAACTCCTAATCCATGGCTCTCTCTCAATAAAAAGCAGAAGAGAGATTGTAATTGTCATCCTACTTCCAGAACCACAAATGGGAGTCCTGGTGGATGGGAAGCTGGATATGAGTCAGCAGTGTGCTCTTGCTGTCAAAAAGGCCAATGGCATACTGGGCTGCATCAGAAGAAGTGTTGCCAGCAGATTGAGGGATGTGATCCTTCCCCTCTATTTGGCACTAGTGAGGCCACATCTGGAATACTGTGTCCAGTTTTGGGGCTCCCCAGTACAAAAAGGACGTGGACAAATTAGAAAGAGTCCAGTGGAGGGCAACAAAAATGATCAAGCGGCTGGAGCACAAGCCCTATGAAGAAAGACTGAAGGAACTAGACTGATTTAGCCTGCAGAAGAGAAGACTGAGGGGGGGATTTGATAGCAACCTTCAACTGCCTGAAGTGATGCTCCAAGGAGAAAGGAGCTTGGTTGTTCTCAGTAGTAACAGAGGATAGAACAAGGAGCAATGGTTTCAAGTTGCAGCTGGGGAGGTCGAGGCTGGATATTAGGAAATACTTTCTTACTAGGAGGTGGTAAAGCATTGGAATGGGCTACCTAGGGAGGTGGTGGAATCTCCGTCTTTGGAGATGTTTAAGGCCCGGTTGGATAAAATTCTGACTGGGATAATTTAGTGGGAGTGGTCCTGCTTTTTTTGGAAGAGGGCTGGACTAGATGACCTTATGAGGTCCCTTCCAACCCTGTGATTCTATGAAATTCTAATAGTCACTTTTGCATTTCTGCAGGCAGGTATGATTTCAAACCAAACATCTGAGCTGCGTCCAGTGAGGATAGATCCACCGTGTGAGGTGGGAGAACATTACAAAAACTGGTGTAATTCCTAGTAGCCTGCAGTCTTACACTGCCGTTACAGGGAAGTCTCAGTGAAACCCCCTCAGCATTCTCTTCATTGCAACAGTTTGTCAGATCTCATCATGACTGAGCAACTTACAGATACAATTCAAATTGCCTGTGGATGTTTTATTTGCTTTGATAAGGTCCTGAGCTGCAAAGCTGGTATTAGATCAGAATTCCTCAGAGGTTCAGGGCTGTTCAGGCCCTTTCAACACTTAAGAATGGGAATAGTTGGGGTCTTGCTGACTTAGCTTCTCACCATTTGTGTCCGCAATGGAAATGGTGTCAGTGCTTTGTGCGGATGAATTTCACATAAGAGACTTTAATGCTAAACCTTGTAATTATTTTTCTTAGAACTCCCAGGCTTTGTAACTTGAATACAATATATGCCAAGGTCTAATGAGAAGCATTATACATGACACTGTGTAAACTGAGGCTAATTTGCAAGTGCAATAAAAGCCAGCTGCACTTCAGCTTATAAATTCAGGAAATATGTAGTGTATTAGAATGCACAGGGCATATAGTGCATTGGCATGCACAAGGCATATTTTTCAACCCTAAAATCATCACATGACAGCATTAGTAAATTAGACCTTTGTAGTCTTTGTGAAATAGGGCACAATGGTATGTGCAAATACAATATGTACAGTAAAGTTTGTGTATATTCATAACATAAGTGTGTGTTTTAAGGCCTTTCTTACACTAACATTCTGTAGTGATTTTAACAGAATTCATATTTATACATTAGTATTTGTACCAATGTGTGATGTTTAATTTGGATCTGCAGGGTAATGGCCCAGATGATATCAATATCGAGGTGCCAGATTAAGTGGATCACTACTATCATATCTCCATCCTTTCCCTGTTTTTGGTTGAATATGAACACTAAAACATTATTCTTGGAAACTTTATGAGAAACCTGAAATAACATTTATGCACCAAAAGAGTTCAGAAACACTCGAATAAGTTGTCAACAAGTGTACAAATGTTTTTAGGACTTTATCTGACCTTAGGAGTTTCTCCATATTTTCCAGAGGCCATTCTGGTATCATTTTCTGATCCCTCAGCAGTCAGCTTACAGAGAACATTGTATCTACTGTAAAGTCGATTGATCAGTTTAAAATTTTCCTCATCTTTAGGACCATGTTTAGAGTGTTGGAGGACAATTTTGCTGGACTGCAAGAGTTCTCGTTTATAACTCTGAAATGTTCATGACTGAGCAAAATGTTATGGGTTTTTCAAATGTTTACTGCTGAACACTGATGTAATACAGCTTTGAAACTTTACAATAATGCAGAAAAATACTGCATTCCCTTTATATTTACTAGTTTATGTAACACAGAGAACTATGCTATATTTGCATTTTCTTTTTTGTCTCTGCTGCTTCTCACTTTCATGCTTCTGGTTCCAAATGAGGTGTGCGGTTGACTGGTCAGGTCGTAACTCTGGTGTTTGTAACTCTGAGGTTTCACTGTAGCATAAAATGCAGCTGCGGGTGTTCTGTTGTTGCATGAGAAAAAATCCTCCAGTTTTTCTTTCCCAGTGTATTAAATTTAACTTTTTGGAGGCAGCCAATAATTTGCTAGAAAGATGTGATTTATAACTGATTAGTTTTTGTCGGGTCATCATCCTTGATTTCCTTGTGTTATGCAACATGAGGCAGCAGTGTAGTGATGGGAGGGGCCGCCCTGGGACACTGGGCTGCAGGGGGGTGCCAGGCCAGGTGGGGCTGCAAGGCTTGGGGCATCTGTGGGAGCACAAATGTGAGCTTGGCTACCAGGCACTGGCAGGTGCCAGACACACTTGCTACCCCACTGACATGAGAGGATATTTGCAGGACCCAATGGATATTCCTTGGCTTCCCATAAACTGCTTTGTTTCTGATCAATGTGTAACATACATCCAGGCACAGTAGCATTCTGTGCTGCTGCTAATCTTGCATGTACAGTATATTTTATCTCACTATTGAAAGGCTAGCAGAATAATGGGCAAGTTTGACACTGCAGTGGAAACTTAATTGTGAATGGGGTAATATTTAATTTGGCTAATCCCTTGCTTTTTACTTAAAGGCAATAGGAGTGAAATCCTGGCCCCTTTGAAGGCAATGTTTAAAACTACTAAACGGCTTCAAATGTTCCAGGATTTGTGTGTGTGTGTGTGTGTGTGTGTGGTGTCTATATCTAGGACTTCCTGCTGGTCAGGGACACTGGAACTGGGATGAGAGGTCTTAGTTTTACACCTCTTTACCCAGCTAGTCTGTCTCCTCCAAGCCATATCCTAGTCTTTCTCACCCCACCCACTTCCTATAGCCTTCAAGCTAGTCTTCTCTCCATGCCGAACTTCTTGTTCCACTCTGTTCTCTCCCCACCTGCAGGTTCAGCTCTTGTCGCTTGTGCATTCAAGTCAGGAAATTTCTACCCTGCCAGGAGGCCCAGATACTCAGTTCAGGTAGCTGGACCTGGCATGGCTGCTGCAGTTAAGACCTACAATTGCAGGGAAAGTTCTGCTCAGCCTTGGGTTTGGAGCATGCTCAGTGCAGATAGACTCTTCTGGGAATTCAACAGGTGGGATCCGACCACATCTGCACAAACTGCAATTTTTCAAAAGCTTGCATCTTGGCCAGATTTGGGTGGGTTTTCATAGAGATAGCAAAATATATGTTTGTGATCTATTCTGTGGCATTTCAAGTCTGGGAACTATGGTGGTGGTAGAGATTTTCAGAGAAAAGGTCACCAGAATTTAGCATGGGCAAAACATTTTTCTCTGGTCTCATTCTCAGAAATAGCTCTGCAATTTTGGGCTGAATTTTTTCCAGAATGTTTCAGCCTGAAGTAGAACCCAATAATGAAAAACATTGGACCAAATAGCTGAAGTTTGGTAAAGGTAAAATCAATTTATTGTGTGAAGTTTCAGGACACAGTATTAGGCTGTATGTACTTACAATGCCCTTTCCCCATAGTGTTTCCATGCACGTGGGCACACATGCATGTGTGTACAGGAATTTATACATAATGTATTGTTTAAGTGCAAAACTAAAAATTACCACTATGCTCAGTTTTAGAATTATCATCTTCATATTTATCTGTCAGAGACATAATGAACTGATTCACATTCATACATGGAAATCTACAATAATGAAGTGAGGCGCAGGATTTAAATGTCTGATAATTAGATAATGAATGCAATAAAAATAGAGTTTCTGTAAGTGTAGTAGCAACTGAGTTGTTAATATATACGTTCCAACACTTTTCCCTATCTGTGTTACCAATGGAAGGAAGAATCATATTGACAGAAAATACTATTAAATGTCTTCCCAAAAAATGACAGTTCTGCAAGAATGTCCCTTATTTATTGCTATTACTATTTCTTCCTAGACTGCTCTGATTCCCAGCCCATGCAGGATGTTGGAAGATTAGTTCAAGTTAAATTATGATGGTTAGAAATTTAAAATACTTAGAAGGAAAAGGGAAACACTTTAACAGTTTTAGAGGTGTCACTCAGAAATATGCCAAGGAGAGGTTCTGGAGATACCATAAAATGCAGCTTTTGGGTTCTGAAATTTACCTGGGGGGTTGGGGGGGGAAAGACACTACAGAGACTTTCTTTCATGAAATATTCCTTAACTGTCCAGTGCAAATTCAATTCAGTAGAAAAACTTAAGTTACATTTTAAAGTTGACCTGATGGTGGTTCTTAACCTTTCTAAAAGCAATTCCAATGAGATTCGACTAAGCTGAGATCTAAAGAACAGCAGCTTTATTGCTGCTTCACACCTAGAACTGAAAGATCCTTTTCCCCCAGTGCCTTGTTCTCCTGTAAGGCATCTTTCCCTTTCACCTCCTTTTATCATTTGAACTTTTTGGTTTGCTCTTTAGAGCTAAAATCCTGACAATGGTTTATCTGGCAGCAGGATGCATGTGAACCTCATAGTATAGGATACATCTACACAGCATTTTGGAGCATGCTTCCTAATCCAGGTTGGCACACTCAGGCTAGCAGGACTCATGATACTGCTTTAAAGTGTCTGAATAGACAGTCCTTTGAGGGTTGTGGCTCAGGCTGGATCTCAAATTTGCGGTTTAGAGAGGGGGATGGGTTTCACAGGCCAAGCTCTAGTCCAAACCATAACCTCAAAGCGTTGTCTGTACAGCTGTTTTTAGAATGCGAGCATGAGCCCAGTTAGCCCAAGTCTGTTGACCCAAGCTGGGAGGCTTGGTCCAAAATTCTGTGCAGTCGTACCAATGGTCTCCTAAATCTGCTATTCAGTAGGCTAAAGGGGCAAGATGTTCGCTACTATATTAGCATCTATGAATTTCAATCAGGGTGAGGGTTGCATTTTGCCAGATGCTATACAAACAGTTAAAAGTCAGTACGAGCTACAGAGCACTTATGATGTTAGACAAAATGTAGCAGATGGATGAAATAGGCAAACTGAATGGAGTTGGCAGGATCAGATAACAATAAAAAGATAACAGTTTATCGGATAAGCAGACATCCAAGCTTGTGTAAGATACGGTTAGGGTTTTGTCTTACAATATCCATGACAGAGCACATGAACTTAGCTCTAAGGCAAGTAAACTCTTTGGAACAGGGTGGTTTGTTTGTTCTGTGTACAACGGTGTCCTGGTCCTTGAGTGGGACTTCTACACATGACAGTGGTACAAATAATAAGCTCTCTTTCTCCTGATTGTATCCAAGTTTCTCTGCTGCCCACTCAGGCATGGAAATCAACATGGCTCTCTGGCTGTAGCAATCACTGATCAACTCCAGTAGAAGGAAGTGTGGTGAGGAAATGGATCAGTTACATGGTCCTTCTCTTTCCCCTTTAGGATCTGTGTTATAAAGGAAATGAGAAACTGTAATGGTCCTTTACAGTCTTAGAAACCTTGAATCAGCTGGAGCTTTGTGCAGCTACCTCCCAGTTGTTGGGAGGAGATGTCTGGCACAATAAGCTCTGTTTGAACTGAGATACATTTTGGAGCTGCCATAAAGGGCATACTGACTTGAACTGAATGTCAGTCATCAGAGAAAGAGGCCACCTGGCCACTGTTCTGACTCTGCCATGAATGCTGTTTATGCCAAGATTTGCCCTTCTTCTTTAGAGGAATAAGTTGCTCCACTCATACTAGATGGTGGAATAACTATTGTCAGTGCATTCCTTACCCAAAAGTTTAACACGATAGTAATGGTTTTGGTAGAGGTGGGGAAATAATATACAATTAGTAGCTTACCAAATTTTGCAGCTTTTTCTCATTTGGGGTTTTATACAAGAACATTAATATTAGTTTCAAACTTATTTTCTTCATTTCATCTGGCAGCTTATTTCCTGGATAATACGTAGCTTACAAACAAGTCATTGTACATATGCAGTGGTTGGAATGTGAACTGTTTTGTTTGGACGTAAGTTGCATAGCATAGGTCTGTTTTCGGAATGGATACGTGTAACTCTTTTTAGAATCTGCTTTTGAGTGCAAAGAAGTTAATTCTGCATGGATGAAGAAGGAGAATTATTCAGAAAAGAGTGGAGCTGGGGGGGGGAGGATAATCCTTTAGGGGATGAAAGCACTTATTGATAAGCATGCACCTAAGTTCTTTGCTGAATATGGATGATTTGTTGAATTGCAGTCTATGTGCAGTGAACTGAGATTCTAAGATGTTATGTAGTGTATATAGAGAACTTCATGTATTGAAATGATTTGGGAATTTTTTTCAAGAAGAGAAATATGCTTTGCATGTGAGTTTGTGTAAATATTTTGTCTTTTAACCAATGGAATATGAGCTTTTCAGGGCAGGTGAATGTAGAGTGATAAAGCAGAAAAAACTAAGGAAAAGCGGTATCATTGACCCACATTGTTATACTGGTCCCAATGCATAGATTTTGGTCGACTTGCACTAGGATCACTGGCTGAGAATTTGGTACATCATATCTAGGACTGTAGCAGATGAGCATCGTAGTAAAGTAATTTGAGGCAACCATCTGTGAAAAGATTCTTCCTTTTGTCCAGAACAGCGTGTGCTTCACATGCTCTAGACTAGCTGGATCCATGTATTTCTGTTATATGACAGAACAAAGCCATCATTTTAGTATTTGTACAAAATTCACATTGTTTCATGTGTAAACAGTGCCTGAATGTCCTGCTGAGCAGGCAAGAGTGAGAGACGGAATAGACGTCAGGGCCAGACTGTCATTTCCATGAGCACCGTCACCTTCCCACTTAAGTGCTCAACATGTTGGTGCTGCTCTGCTCAGACAATTCCTTTGGCTGATATTGGGTTACAAATCACTTTATAATGAAATGTTGCTCCCCTTATTGTACAATAAATGGCAGTGGAACTGCACTTAGTCCGTTCTGATGGAAGGGTCTGAATTGAACTGGCTAAGCAAAGGGCTCAGGTGCCGGAGCCCTGTGCAGGTTGATAGGGAGTTGGAACAGGTATTCCTTCGTGAAATGTGGGCTCTGTCTAAGAGCCCAAGGCTTCATGTAACCTCCTTTCCCACTCTTCAAAGATGGAGCTGATTAAGTTTCCATTTGGAGTTTTTCATTTTGTGAATGCTCACTGGAGTTGAAGTTATCTGCTGCAGGACAACACTCCTGCCCAGCTTCAGCCCTAAGGTTCATTCACTAAGAGCTGAAATCACTGAACGCTGAGACTCAGGGAATTGGGTGAAGCCACAAAAGACCTGCAGAGACCAGAGTGGAGAGGCAGATAGTAGCAGAAGCTGATGATGGGCAGAAAGGTAGCCAGTAAAGCAGCCAGTGGATCAATTGGCAGGAACACAGTGACTGGATAAGAGACTGAGCAAGGAGCTTTCCCTCCTGCACTCACCCTAAAGTCAAGGCGGAAAGTGAACTTCAAAGCTGTACTTCTAGATTTTGGGCTGCCCTGACTAAGAACAACACTGATGAAGGGGGTGCTGTGAAGAGGGGTACATTAAAGGAATTTCTTGTTGCTGGATGTAGGAACCTGAGACAAAAGGAAAGTGCCCAACATACTCTGGGTTGGGTGCTTTTGTTCAGGGTTGAGTGTGAATCTTGCTTGTGGTGTTTTCCCAGACTAATGCTGGGTTCCTTTTTCCCTTTTAATAAAAGTCTCTCTTCTATACCCAGTCTCTGTGCTTTTGGGAAGAGACATGTTGCCTCTATGGACACCAAAGGGGTCATGTGCAATTGTGCCAACTTACTGGGTGGGGCTCCAGCTTGTTTTGTAGAGGGTTGTTGAAAGGAACCACTAGATATTGAATGTGGCCTTAGTTGCTGTCATCTCTGACTGGCAGAAGGATTACACTTGCAAACAAATCTGGTGGTTAAAGAAGAGCTGTGTTTCACAATTCTAATTTGTCTTCACTGTCACAGTAAGGAAGGAAGACATCCACTGAATTAAACAGCACTCGGCATGTTTGAATTTGTACAGTGTGTTGCTTCAAGTGTCTGAAACAAACATGCTCAAGCATTTGTGCCTGAAAAAAACACATCCCAAAAGGGATAGCAGTTTTCAAGATATTGCTCTTTATTATTGGTCATATCTCATTTGTAAAGTAAACCAAATGCAGTAATTTGCTGCATTCAGTGTTTTGTTATATTTGTTTTGTTTATTTAATCAGAACTAAATGATACACGAAGTTTGTCTTGCCCTCCTGAGGAATCTAGATTCAACACTTTCAGGGCTGCTCAGTGCTGGAGACAGAAGAAAGTGTAACCATAGTGATGGAATGGAAATGATTCCAACAGACATTTCAGTTTTCAAGGTCAAAAATATATTAGGAAGATAGAAAAATTAAAAGAAAAATGTGCTGGCTTAGCTACAAAAGCTAATTTAGTTTATGCATTATAAATTATGTTAAAAATGACTAAAATGGGATTTCTCAGCAAGAACTAAATGTGTGGTTTCACAAAACTAATTTCCAAAGATGAACACGATTACAGAATTTAGCTTTAAAAGCTTTTCAGGCCATCAGAGAAAACAGCAAAGCTATCAATTATCAGACTTTAATGGTGCCTCCGTTAGAAATGCAATGATATTTTTAGCATTCTCTGTAGCATTTGCTAAATTAAGAATGTCTGAAAACAAATCAATTAATTGGACCATTATTTAATTAAATAAAACTTATGATCTGTTAGAAGCCTTAACTGGCCTAGGAAATGAAATATTCCAGTAAGTCTCCCCTTTTGACAGAAAACAGAGCCCAGACGTGATGTGGTAGCAATTGCAATTTAAGATTTAAAAGTACTTAACATTCATTTTGAGAAACCCATTAAATTAAAGTACAGTCTTCACTACCCAAATGTGTTGTTTTCAAGTCCTTCCCTATTCAAGTCCTTCCTCTTGTAACTAGTCAATCTGCTGTCCAGATAGAAATTCCAGTAGCAATTCCTCACTGTGTGGTGTTTTCTCCAAAGACAATGGATGGGTGAGCACAAAGCTTTACCATGGTTATGGTGCATGAAGTCAGTGTAAGTGTAGATTTATATGACTCAGCTCTTCAGATTCTCAGCTGAGTAGTTAAAGCACTTCTCCTTCCGAGTCTGGGAAGGCAGGGGTTTTATGAAGCTGATCTAGCATCGCTGTTCTTTGTGTCACTTCAGCAGGCACAGCAGTAAGCAATTCTCGCAGTTAGCATAATTTCACAATGCCCGTTGGCAAGCTGTCCTTCCAGTAAAGTTGAGGGGGTGGAGGTAGGAGTTAAAATCAAATAATCTCTTTGAAGATGAAGGCTAACAGTCAGCATTCAGCTACATGATTCAACCAAAGTGAGTCATCATAGAAAGTCCATATTCTCCTTCCCTCTTAAAATAGCCAAGACTGCTACAGAACAGCTGTGTGGCCAGAGTTAGTGCTGTAAGGGATCAACAGAAAATCAGGTGAGGGGAGCGAAGGAAGGGCTTGAGAAGAGAAGGAAATGTGATTCTGAAATGAAGAGTCAAGAAAACGTATTCAATATGCATTTTCTTAACAATTCTCCCTTACCCACACCTCTCTCATTGTTGTAACTGCAGTCTTATAGTGGTGAGAATCGTGGTATATCTAGGGCTGAAATTGCGTGGGCAAATCTAGTCAGATGGTGGTTGTCTCGGAGCCCAGATATGTAAATCAATGTGCAGTGATACAGGGCTAGACTTGGCTTGAGATGAATATCCATTTATTCTCATTGAAAATGACAGTGCCTTGTGCATTCATGTGAAAGCAAATGTCTGATATAATTGTCCAATACTCTGTAACAGCTAGTGAAAGTGATACTTCATGGAAATGATCTTAATCCACTATGGCTGAAGTATGGAAATGAACTAAAGCTAATAGTAGGTTGATAGTATGAGTCACCTCTGATGTCATTATCTTCCCACTCAACACTTCCATATTTGTCTTGAAATCAAGCTGTAGTGGGGGGGAGGGACCAAAAACAAAACACACAAAAAAAACCCCAAATCCATACACTGGTTTCCTTCCATAATTGACCTGATTATGTAAATGGCTAAACCTTTTCTAATGTGGCTGTATCTATAGAGCAACACCTTTTTATGGCTGACATTTTCATTTTCTAAATTGCCTTTTGTTATAACAGGTAAAATATACAGTATCAAAATGATATTTAAGGGGTCTTTTTCAGTCATACGGAAAATACACATACCTTTTCCTCCATGTTTGTTATAAAAAGTTCTAGGATAAGATTTTCAAAAGAGCCACAAGATGTTAGATACACAGGCCCAAAGCAGTATTCAGTTCATTTCAACACAACAAAAGGTAAGCTTCTACATCTAGAAACAAAGAAAGCAGATCACACTTGTAAGATGAGGATGGTATCTTAAAAAACAGTGACTCTGAAAAAGTCACTGCCCATATCTGCACTTGAGAATTTTTCTGAAACAAGTTTTTGTGGTAGAAAAGTGCTATACATATAGCATTTGCACACATTCACACAGCATGCCCTGCACTGCAAAGGAGTGTCCACGCTGTACTTTGAATTTTTGTCACTAAAAGCAGTGCATTGTGGGCACCTATTCCACTATGCCACTTGTCAGCTTCCAACATTAGGAATCCTGGGATGAAGGAGACAAGCACAGAGCACCTTGGGTCAATTTTCAGTCTCCTGTGGGGTAGTGTGTTTCCTTGCTGCTGTTCACGGGTGGTATTAGCAACTTGCACCCATTTTCAATGTTTCCCCATTATTTCCTGTGTGTCCGCAGTCCAAATCTGAAAACATAGATCAGGCTCTGCTATCCAATGTTGCCTGCAGCATTATGAACACATTACGGCTGGTTTCACAATATGTCATGAGCTCCAAATCAGAACAGGAGTTGGATCAGCTGGATTTGCTGAGTGACAATAAAGACAAACCACCATATTGCTGTTTTCTTTCACAGAGCATCAGCACATGGTGCACTGCCACTTCTGGTCATGAGAGACAAGCAGCAAGTGGTGAGACCATACAGTTATGCAGGTCTGGGATGATGGACACTGGTTAAACAGAACTTTTGAATGTGTAAAGTCACCTTCATGCAACTGTTTGCAGAGCTGGCCCCTGGCCTATAGCACTAGGACCACCTGAATGAGAGCTGCCCTCCTCATGGAGAAGTGCATTGCAATTGCTGCGTGGAAGCTGGAAATACAAACAGCTATCAGTTGGCTGCTAATAAGTTTGGAACTGGCAGATCCACCACTGGGGCTGTGTTATCACAAGTGTGCAGAGCCATTAATCACATTCTGCTGTGAAGGGCTGTGACTTGGGGCAATGTGCATGAGGTGGTGGATGGATTTGCAGCCATGGGGTTCCCTAACTGCAGTGGGTCAATAGATGGCACATGTATCCAAATCCTGGTTTCAGAGTATCTCATAGCTGAGTGCATAAATAGGAAGGGCTACTTCTCTGTGGTGTTGCAGGTGCTTGTGAATCACCAGGACCATTTTACAGATACCAATGCTGATTGGTTGGAAAAGCTACATGATGCTCATATCTTCAGGAACACATGGGTGTACCTGAAGTTACTAGCTGGGACCTTCTTCCCAGACAGAAAAATAACAGTTTGGGGGTGTGGAGATGCCTGTAGTTATCCTAAGAGATCCAGCCTACCCACTGCTGCCATGGCTCATGAAGCCTTACAGAGGCAACTTGGATACCAGCAAGGAGCGGTTCAATACCAGACTGAGTAGGTGCAGAATGACTGTAGACGGTGCCTTTGGGAGACTCAAGGCATGCTGGAAATATTTATATTGGCATGTCAGGCTTAAATGAGGACAATATTCCAGCCATTATAGCTGCCTGGATCCTCCACAATCCCTGTGAAAGTAAGGGTGAGAAGTTTAGCCCTGCGTGGACTGCAGAAGCAGATCACCTTACATGTGTCTATGAGCAGCCAGATGTGAGGGGTATTAGGGGGGCACAGTGGGGAGTCATCTGTATAGAGGAGGCACTTGGAGCATTTTTACAATGAAGACCCATAAATGTGCCATTTATACATCGCTGTGGCACTATGAGGCTGAAGACCTGCAGAGACCTGCAGCTACTGGGGAACGTGTCTTGTGACCTAAATTAATAAAGAATATGTACTGTTTTGAAGCAGTCTTTTTATTATTAAGCAACAGGTAGTGGTCAGCAAAAAGGGAGCATGCACAGGGATGTGTATGTGGGGCACTGGAGGGTGCCACAGTTGTATGTATGTCCAGCTGTTCCTGTAGTTGTGTGAGAGGATGGATGTAAAATTTTATTGTGTCCCCCCCTGGTCCTCATAGGAATGCTTATTGGGAGTATGTGGAGAGGTTGTGAGAAACTGCTGATGTGTCTGAAGAGGTATGTGAGCATGCAGCGGCTGTGTCTGGAGAACGACCATGGTCTTTAGGAGCTCTGTCTGCTCTTGCACCAGAAGCAGCAATTTGTCTTTATCTCGGCTCCCCCTGAAATTTTCTTGGCAGTCCTGTCTCAGTTCCTGCTGTTCCTTCACCATTGTCTTTCTCCAAGCCATGCTTTCTTGTCTGCATACCTCAGAAGAGTGTAGGAGCTCCTGGAAGTGTCGTCCTTGCTTTGGTGAGGCCACTTTTTCTTATCCATCTGAGACAGTGGACAGGTGTGGGGCCTCTGCCAGCAAAGGTCATTTCTTTGAAAAAGAAACAATGAATAAAGGAATTATTGTGACTGCCGTCCTAGTATGCATATAACGCTTTGAAAACCACCTTAGTCTCACTGTCTTCCTGAACAGAGCGCAGCTCCCTGATGATCCTGAAATGGTGAGCTCCACATAAACTGAGCATTCTTGAGCCCCTATCTGAGGTTGAGAGAGCTAGGAAGCGTTGTTTGCCTTAGGTCTCAATGAACATGCGCTGACATCAATCTGTGCTCCTCATCGCCACAGGAAGTGGTCATGGAAGCTGAAACCTTGCTCATCAGCATTGGCAGGGAGGCTAGAATGCAAGCAAATCTAAACTGGGTCCCTAAGCTGCAGGGCTGTGTGCCACTTTGGTCCATAGTCCTGTGCTTTCTTAATGGCAAGGGACAGTATCCTTCTATTGGAGAGGAAACACAGCTACTCTGCTGAACAGTCTGAGGCTGAGAATTGGGGACTACATCTGAGGAAACTTTTCATGAACTCATGGTGGATGATGCCAAGGAAATCACCACATACATCAAGGTGCTGATAATGAATGCTGTGTAGATGCACTGGAGAATAGGAAGCCATATGAGAACATAGCTACTACAGCACACTTCACCACCCCCTATTTTTTTAAATAGAAGATTCACCTCCCAAACACAGCAGCATTGTTTTTAACAAACACTTACTAGAGCTCCCATCTCCAGAGCATCAGAGGTGAAGGGCTGGGACTGGATGCATGTCTTGGGTTGTGTGGTGTGGAGAACAGCTCCTGATTCCAAATCTCTGTTGCACTGCTTCCTCGGTCTGGGTCATCTTCCAGCTCCGCTTCCTCATTAGGGTTTGCTCCACTATTTGTTGGCTCCAGGCCTATGTAGGTGTCTTGGGGGTGGATGTGGAGTCCCCACAGAGGGATGGCTTCCAGCTGCTTGTAAAAATGGCATGTAGCTGGTGCTGAGCCAGAGTGACAGTTTGCCTCCCTGGCTTTCTGACAGTTCTTCCTCAGCTCCTTCACCTTGGCTCTGTGCTGAAGTGTGGCCTTCTCATAGCCTTTTTCACCATGGCACAAGAAATTTGGCCTTATGTGTCAAAATTCCATCTGCAACGAAGCTGGGACTGCACAGCAGACTTTCCCCAGGTGCTGATCAGGTCCAGAAGGCTTGCTGTGCTCCTGGCAGGGAAATGTTTGCTGCATGGAGCCACCACTGTCGCCTGGAAACATGGCACACAAGGTCTCCATGCTGATCACAGAGGAACTAAATGCAGGAACATTCAGAAATTCCTGGGACTTACCAGAGGGAGGGCCTAGTTGCCACAAAGCAATGGAGTGAAAGTAGAAGACAAGAGTGGTCAAGACTGGCATTCTGCAACATTTCTGGAGGATGTTTAATATGAAAGAAAAAATCAACATACTAAGTCTTTTGTGACAAAATGTGCGCAAAAAAAGTTGCTGCCCCTCCTGCATCAAAACAGAGCATTTTTACTGACAAAATGAGCATTCCAGTGTGTATGGTTGACTAGTTTTGTCACCAAAAGTGGATATTTGGCAACAAAACTTACTAGTGTGTACAAGGCCATAGGGTTCATAGTAGATAACCTGTTGAACATGAGCATTCTGTGCAATGCAGTAGTCAAGAAAGCAAACTTTATTTTTGAATGTTTAAGGGGGATATCAGGTAGGAGAAGGGAGTTCATGTTACATGTGTGCAGTGTAAATGAGATGGTTACTACAATACCGTGTTCAGTCCGGTGTCCAAATGTTAAAAGGAATGTTGACAAATTGGAAAGAGTTCAGAAAAGAGCCAAATGAAATATCAAATCTGGAAAACATGTTTTAGCTTCCATTGCTATAGTCTCCCAGTACGTGTAGTTTATTCACGAAGACATTAAGAAATGATTTGATCGCATTCTGCAAATTGCTACATGGGGAAGATGTTTCTCATGGTAGATAATGGTATAATCTGGGAGACAAGGGTGTAATGTGATTCAATGGTTGAGTGATGAATCTAGACAAAATTCAGGCTAGAAATAAGGTGCACATTTTTAATAATGAGGTTAATTAACTGCTAGAACTACTTATGAAGGCATGTGGTGGATTCTTCCTCACTTGAAATCTTTTAAGTTTTGTTGCCTTTCTTAAACATATGCTTTAGCTCACATAGAAGTTGTATATAATGCAGAAATTATTGGGTGAGTTTCTTTGACCTGTTATTCAGGAAGCCATACTGGATGGTAATGCCAGGTTCCTTCTGGCCATTAAATAAAAAAAGAAAAAAAACAAAAAGGTCTCAGAATCCATAATCATTTGACTTGTGCTCTGAAGTAATTTTAAGTGAGTTTGGGAAACACACCCCTATTTATTTAATATGTGCTTTCTTAGGAAAACATCTTGAATTTCTTCATCACTTAGGTAGTTTGTTTCAAATATGATTGGGTGATTGCAATGTCAGAATAGTCAATATGTTAGTTAAATGTCTCATTAAGGCCGAGACGGATTTCCTGTAAAAGTGTGTGACAAACTGGGGAGCTCAGTCACTATGATCCTGCACTTCAGGTTTTGGCAGCCAGCTGGAGCCTGGCTTTCTCACTTCCAAACCCTTGAAGTTGTAGCTCCCCCAGTCCCTCCTTCTCTGGGGTTGGGCTCTCCAGCCCACAGGCTGCTGGGCCTGGGGCCCTAAGGCCTGTTAGGTGAGCTTGTCTTGGCTACCTATATCTCCCAGGTGCTTGTAGCAAAAGCAACTGATTAGCTTCGTCTGGCTCAGATCTCCTTTGCTCTGCTTTGCTTTGTTCTGCTCTGCTACAAACACATACCCCACTCTTAGCTTTGCCTCATCCAAACACCACACCTGAAACTCTCTCCCTGCTTGGCTGCAATAGGGGCATTTTATCTGCTACCCATTAATTAAAGTCAGGTGCTCCAACTGACTCCAGGCTCCTTAATTAGAGTCAGGTGCCTTAATTGGCTCAGCTCAACTCAGCTGCACCCCAGCTACCCTGGGAACAGGGCTTTGCTAAGTCGGGGGCTAACATATCTGCCTTTCAGCACCCTCCTGTAGCTCTCAGGTCTGACTCTGTCACAAGTGTCATGCGCACACTCACATGTCATATCTTTGAAAGAGGTTGTCTGTCTTTTCACAAGCTAGCAGTAAGAGGCTTTTCTACATTTGTTAAAGGTGTCATCTCAAGGGCTATGTTCACACTACAGGGCTCAGGTAAGCTGACCTAATCAGGTCAATTGAGGGTTGATCTTTTTAAGTCACCTTAGGGAGGCCCTGCTTATTTAAGGGTCCCTTTTAAAGTTGCTTTATTAAGTTGACTTTAAATGGGACCCCTGGTTTAAGTCAACTTTATAAAAGTCAACTTAAATGGCTCTAATGTGCACTAAGCTGGCTTTATTAAGTTGACTTCAATGGGTATATTGTGTTAAGTTAACTTAATGAACTTAACTTTACCCTTAAAGTCAACTTTAAGGGCAGGAGCTATTAAGTCAACTTAAGCAAGTACTTCTTCTCCCAAGGATCATCAGGATGTTAAAAAAAAAAAAAAAAAAAAAAAAAAAAAAGTTTAGAAATGTAAGCTTTAGATGAATCAACTTTGAGAATGGACAGCTGAAATTAAATTGGCTTAGTCAGTTCTTTTGGACTAGCAATAGGTCAATTTCAAAGATGTTCAAAGAATCAGGATAAGCACTCAAGAGTCAGGATACTTACATGGACATAGTATGAGGATGGGGGGACACTGCTCCACCCAGACTGGAAGTCTTGGGCAAGTGCAGAATTTGCATCCACCTCCATGCATGGCCCTGTTGGTCTGACTGGAGCTGCCACTCCAAATGTGGAAGTCAAACTACAACTGAGTACTTGTCCAAACTTCGACCACAATTCTTCTGTCTTCAATAATTGAGAATCTTGTGCAAACAGACCTTCTTGTAAGATTTCTATTCCTCCTGTTTCCACTCAGGCCAAAATTATGAGCAGCACAGGGTTTCAAAGAGCAGTATGACATTTCAGGTGAAGAATTACAGAGGAGATGCTATTTTTCACTCACTTGGTTATCTTATTTTTTTGTTGCTTTTTGACAATCCAGGAAAGTCAGAGGTTCTCACTCGAAGTTTAGGGTCGTTTATTTTATCCATGTACTCTAAATTCTCTAATTTGGATTTAGGGTCATTTTGATGCCCCAATTACAGAGAGCTAAAACAGATACAATGCCTAAGGGGATATAGAGAACAGGGCTGCCCTTAGGGTAGGGCGACCAGGGCAGCCACCCAGGGCCCTGCACTTTGGGGGGCCCCGTGGGGCTGCACTGTAGCCCACCCCTATGCTAGGGACCGGGTGAGTGGCCAAAAGGCTGGGTGGGTTCAGCGCTGCCGGTTTGCCCCCGGCCATGCGCGCTGCTCTCAGCTCTGTGCTGGAGTAGTGGGGAGGGGACAGGAGGCGGCTCAGCACTGGTATCGCTGCCTCCCGCCCCCTCCCTGCTGCTCGGGCACTGAGCTGAGAGTAGCGCGCATGGCTGGGGGCGAACCGGCAGCGCTGAACCAGGCTGCCCTTTTGGCCATTCACCGGGGCCCCCAAAGCACAGGGCCCTGGGTGGCTACCCTGGTCGCCCTACCCTAAGGACAGCCTTGTTCTCTATATCCCCTTAGACATTGTATCTGTTTTAGCTCTGTGTTCAAAAACCTGCTTGCTTGTTGAGGTGAGATGCTTGCTGTTTTTGAGGATATGGTGCAGTCAGTGAAAGGATACTTGCTTAACACACACACACAAAAAAAAGGTGGTTGAGCAGGAATAAAAGAGGACTCTTGGTGACTAAAGCATTTTCTTCTTATTTTAGTAAATTAACTGCATTAGTAGCTAAAGAAAGTTGTGCTTCCCAGGGGAAAAAATGACTCCATAACTGCCTGACATTACCTGAAAGTGTTGAGGCAGTGGTCACAAACATTTGGGTAGCTCAAACATTCTCTCCAATAGAGGGATGTGAGGGACACTTGCATTCTTTTTTTAATTCATGCTCCAGGCTAGAAGTCCACTTCTTCCCTTTAATCCTAACAGTTAACCCTCTTCCTTGTATCTTTTTTTTTTTAAAGCCTGATCACTGGTGAAAAATGGGGAGAATTGCAATTTTTTAATGTACTACAGCATCTAATTGTAAACCAGTGTTCATTCTCTTGTGTGCTTTTAATTCAGTCTTTAATTTAGCGTTCTGAATGATCAGAAATCCAATCCCTTTAGCACCTCCCACATTATATATTTCATTAAAACAAATATTTGACACATTCATTGTTCAGTCAGAAAGAACTGCTCACACAGTTCGCTAAGACCTCTGGGTCCTGTTGTTGACTCCTTAGTGTTGCTCTGCTAATGGAAGTGATGCTGGGAACAAACCTCCTGACTATACACTGAAGAAATAAAGCCAGTTCTGCTCACCTTCATCAAATTCTCCATTGGTTTGAGTGAAGTTCTTAGTGGTAGTCCCAAAAACTTTGGACTATTGTCATGCAAAACAGACCTACTAAGTTGTAATTTGGTCAATAACTGTGTAATGTGGAGAAAATGTAAATGAATATAGGTTCAATCGCAAACTATGAAGTACATGGATAAGTGGCTTTTCCTAAATCAAAGCTTCATTCTGTTTTTTAATATTAAAATGACTGTTTTGTTCTTTAACATACTGATTTCCTGAGTCAGTGGCCCACCTCATGTTCTATGTATGCAAGTGCTGTGATTTAATAAAATTAATGTAATTTCTTTTTATACTATTTGGAAGTCCAGGATATATGGCTCTCTTCAGTCTTGTTTGTTTTCAGAAAAGGCAGCCGATAAATTTTGAAGCAACCAGGCTTCCTTTGCACTTCTGTCCTCTCAATAAAGCTATTAGAGAGCAGGTTTAATTAAATAGTGCAAGTTCATTTACTCAGAGAACAGGATGACTGTTGTGCACATTGGCAGTTCAAATCTGCACAACTATGCACTGTAGTGATGAGGAATGATTGCCAACCTGTGGCTGGTTGAAGATATTTTTTTGAAATGAGGTGTTCTTAGCTCAATTGCTAGGCAACTAGATTTCTCAAAAGTGACTCGTGATTTGGGGTGCTTCTCTTTTTGGCTGCCCCATTTGAAATATCTGAAAGAAGTCTGATTTATAAAGCACGAAAGCACAACACTTTCTAAGGATTGGGCCCTTTTGAAGCATGCTGTGTAAGGCACCCAAAATATAAGTAACTTTTAAGGATTTTGATCCTTGGTCATATTATAACCCTCTCCTTCACTCTCCAGCAGGGGCTTTGCTGGCCCCTGGCACACGGCATGTGGCCCAAGTCTCAGCGCCAGTGCCCTGAATCTCTTTCGCAGCCCTGGCCCCAGCTGTGGCTGGATATCCAGGGCCAGGCCAAGCTGGTCATGGTGGTGCCTGCCTCTCCCAGCTGTGTATCTGAGGTCTGGCCAGCCGCGATGGCGCCTGCCTTTACCCAGCCAGTGATCTGGCCTGGGCTGCCCATGTCAGCCACTGCCTTGCCCAGCCCTGGCCGGGGATTGGGGGCCAGGCTGGCAGCGGCAGGTTTCTGGAGCCCTGATTCTAGATCGGGATGAGGCAGTGGGGCCTGGGCTCAGGCCCTGGGTCTTTCCCCAGGGCAATGACACTCCTGCTTTCCAGGTGATAGTAGTAAGAGGAAGAATCAACACACTTCAAGGACTAAGTGATTACTTTTGTATCTGTCACTCATGGTGTGGAACCACACTTTCTGGCAGCTCTGGCAAGAGCCAGTTGGTGCTTCTTAAGTGATGCAGAGGTTCATATTAAACAAAGATGATCAGCTAGCACTCAGATGCTGAATGAAGCAGGTTTTTTGTCAGACTCCTTGGCTTGAACCACAGTCACTTTACATGCAGTCTATGCTTATTCCAGTGGGCAGTGTAAAGTTTAAACATATTAGCATATGTAATGAAGTTTAAATATTACATGATTCCGGGATGATCTTTTGACTGAAATAAATGCACATATGTTCATTTCAAGGCCTCACAAAATTACCGGTATATTACAGTGTAAAGAATGGATAATATAGTAAATTTAACTTTCTCTAAAAAGGGTTCATTTTGATGTTAATATCTAGATTATTTTTCTCAATAAGAGATTGAAAAAGCATATACTCAATCCTTTCACGGTTACTTTAATGAAATGACTTCATTCAAATCATTGACCAGGATTGTAATCAATTAAGTAGGAAATGAATACAGAAGCAGACAGAAGAAGAAGAAAAAACTTGAAAACAATTAGATGGACTGCCTTTCTGTCTGGATAGTCTTCACTTCTGTCCCTTTTTTTTCTCCTCTCTCATTTTACTAGTATAATAACAGTAACATCAGAAACACACCTGATGGGTTAGGACTTTGTTGTGTTCATCATTGTACAAACACAACAAAGGCAATTTTTGACCTAAACAGTTCACCATCTACACATAAGACAATAGATATACATAGAAAAGATTTATACTATCATAAGGGTGAGGCAGCCCAAGAAAACAATGAAATTGCTCAAAATGAAACCAGTGATCATAGCACACCAACTGCCTATTACTGAGATTTTTGTTGCTCTTGTGGTGAAGGAGAATTTTTAAGGGGGAGGTTGGAAAGAGGGCAATGAGGTGTTTGTCCTCCTTTAAGTCATCCATCTAGGTCACAGCTAACAACTAAGTGATTATGATGGGCCGGTTCACAGGCCCATTCACTTTTTTTCATGAGTACTAGTTGCTTTTTGGGGCATGGATGTTGATACATTTTTGGAGAGGGAGCTTGTAATCTATTTTGGCAAGCAATGTATAAAGGGCAGAGGAGAGGAATAAAGCACTACAGTCTATTTAAATAGGTATCAGCAATCCACATTAGCCATCTATACAACCATTATCCATTAACTTTTTCTCGTAGGCATCACGTGGGTTTGGAGGAGACACTTGAGAGAAGGTAGAGGTTTTATGGACAAATGCAAGGAAGGTAGCCCATGCATAAGGGGCAGCATCAAAGAACATGCAGAGACAGCTGTAGGATTAATAAAAGAACAGTTCATCATGGTTGGCAACGAGGATGAGAGATGTGATAAGAAATAACGATAAGTTGGGAGAGGACAGAGTAACAAAAACCTTTGATGTTTTGGAGAATACTTGCATGTGACACTATGGAAATGGGAATCAGTGGTAGCAGTGACATGCTCAGAATGAGGGTTAAGAAATGGCTTAGAAAATGAGATTCTGGACTGTTGCTGACTATGCCTATGAGCAAATCGCTTAATCTTTCTGTACCTCCATTTTCAAACTTCCACTGCCATATTGCATCCCTTTCTCCCATCCCTTGTCTATTTTAAGTTGTAAGATCCTTGTGACAAAGATTGTTCCTTGCTACTTGTTTATATTGTACATCGCACAACAGGACCTTGTTTTTCATTGGGCATCTTTAGGTGTTACTAGAATACAGATAGTAATGAAGAAGGGAGGCATTTTAGAAATGCCTGTGGGATTTAGGTGCACAAATCCCACTGAAAATCAGTGGGCCTCATATTCCAGCTCTCCTGGATGCTTCTAAAAAAATCTCACCCAATAATAAAAATCCCTTTATAGTGCTCAGATTCTAAGGAGATGGAATCTGTATAAATATCTAGGTCAGATCCACTCATAAAGGCTAGTTAAATACAATTTCAGATGGTCTAGACTTAGGGGATCGATAATAAGGAATGAAGCATTTTTGATGATGTCAGAGGACTCTTCTGTGACTTTCATATGTATGTTTTCATTTCTTCTAACAAATATCTATGTCTGACAGTTTGAAATTCTTGTACTTAGGTGGCTGGCTGTGATGGTAACAGCTGAATCAATTCTTTGAGAACCTTGAGCCATGCCAAGTTAAACCCTAGGTTATATGTAAGACTAATAGAGAAAGCAGTAGCTAAGCAACAACGCTGTGGGGACCAAACTAGTGAGATCCCAGCATTTCAATTTCCTTTGGAGTGATGAGGTTCTGTTTCTTCCAATTTTGGAAAGGCTTGGTTAGGTTTACCAGGGTCACTCCTGAATTGGCACTGACTGTGTTCAAAGCTTGTGCACTGTTGCTGCAACACAATTATTTACTGAAACTGGAAACACGGAAGTTACCTGGGGGATGTTGTTGAATAATATTTTTTTGAATATTGTATTTTAGTGACTTTTCCCCTCTTCACCATGGCAGTGATCAGTAGAACAACTCTATTTTTCTAAAGAGTTTGATTGGTTATACTGCAGCTTTAGTAGTGGGATATATTGAATCTTGTATCTTAAGGTCACTGGTCTGAATGTGGTTTAGATACTATGATGACAGGTAGTCGCTGTGGTCTGAATGTTTTATCTGGGTAGCATGAACTTATGATATTAAACTCTTTTTTAATGGAAAAGAATCTCTATGTCACTATACATGGGTTTTGTGGGCTTACTTTTGTCATCAGAGGATGGTTCAACAGATCAGGAATAAGTTGCACAGAAATGGTTGCATGGGTGGGTATACATCAAGGCATGAGCGTCTCTTCCATCCCCACCTGTCATTCCATGTCTTCAAGACATTTTCGTGTTCACATTGATTCATGCACAATTACGTTGCAGTCTGCTTCATCTCATGCATATTCTGGTCCATCATGCTTTATGTGACTGTTTTTCCATGTACATGCAGATAATTTTTCTTACCTTCATTCTCTTGTGAATGAAAAATTGGTCTGCCTGGCATGTGACTCACATTGTGTGGTTGCTTGTGGTGGGGTAATCCCACACTGGCACCACCTGTGGCAGGGGGTTCTCAAATTTGTTGATCAGGCACCCCTTCTTTGAGTCTTTAATCCTTTATGCCCCCCTGCTTCCATTTCCTAACTCGGAAGGCAGAGTGGCTTCTCACATACCCTAAGAATACTTTCTGCACCCGCTGTGGTGCACATATTCTGTGGACAAATATAGGATTTATATGTTGAAAGCTGCCATGATAAACTTCATGTACTTTTTTTCCAATGAACTGGTTATGGCTGAGCTTTGATCAGTTCTTATATATGAATTGCTTCTATAAAAATGTGGTCCTTTATGTTGGAAGTCCCTTACCATGCAAAAATCCTAAAGACTTGTGGCCTTTTAAGGGATTATATGTGAGATTGGGACCGTGGAATCATGAAAGTTAGGGACAGAAAAGACCTGTTACATTATCCAGTCCATCCTGTGCCAATACAGGATGGTTCTTTGTCATTGAAATGAAAAACTTAACCACAATACCACACATCTTCTATCATCCCTCCAGTCTAGTTTTAAAAGTCTTAGGCCAAGAACCTTCTACTTTTTCCCTGGGAGATGCTATTTAGGTGCTTAATGGTTCTCATTGTCACTGTATTGTTCCTATTCACTTTCAATTTCATTTTCCTTAAATGCATCAGATTGCTTCTAGTTATACTTCTTCATGCTGACCTTGAATAATTTTTCTGTCTTCCTGGAGTAAACATCCTTCAAATGGTTGTCAACTGTTGGTTCAGCAGGTGGCCTGGATTCAAGGTCTCTTACAACTGTACTCTAGCTACACATGTTGAATGCTTTTCCATCTTTCTTCATATGGCAGTCCCTTTTATACCCTGTTTATATTTCTCTTCTCTGAATCCCTTCCAGTTTGTCCACATATCTTTTTCTAATGTGGTGGCCAAAACTGAGTGAAAGATGCTGTGTTTTTTCACACACCCAGACAATCTATATCATCTCCCTGTTGTGTGATGTGATGGCTTGTGCAGGCAGCCTAAAGCATGATTATTTTTTCACCCATATCCCATAGTCAACTTTTGCCTGGTTTTCATCATCCCTAGGTCTTTCAATGCAACTGCTTATCAAGTTTTGTTTCCTGTTTGTCACTAGATGTATTTGGTCTCACTTTTCCATGGAATCACATTTGGTTATTTTCAGCCCATATTTCCTCTCTCTCTAGACTCTTATAGTTTTTTTTTAAATTCTGTCCTAAGAGGAGTTTGTAACTTCTCTCAGTTTAATATCTTTAATGTGTAGTTTTAGGTCATTTGTAAAATTGTTAAAACTCTTACCAATAATTCTTGAGCCTTTTGAGAGTCACCTGTCCTTGACTTAGTATATTGCCATTTATGATGCTTTGTGCAGTCTTTTAAATCCATTTGAAAATAGTCCTGATGGTAAATTTATCTGCTCCTATCCTGGATTTGTGGGTGGCTCTTTTCTTCCATAGAAAGCTGCTTGCTTGGAACCATCATTCTCTTCATGCATTGCTCCCATCCATTGACACTATATACAAGAAGGAAAAAGGTGGGGAAGGGAATGAGATTCGAAATCTGAGAGATCTGGTGTTGAAACCCTGCCCCATACATAACAGATAGGGCATGTGTGTAAAACCTGAGACCCCCAGATGAAACTGTGTGGGAAGTGTTAGACGTTTCCTCCTCATTGACTCCCCAGGTGGGTTTTTCTCAGGCCAGAGGACAGTTTGGCCCAGTGTCCCTATCTGATCCACTATAAACAGAAATGTCTGTTGCAAGTAGAATCCCATTAATTGGTGACTGAAAGAGAATCAATGTATATTTTTTAAAAAATAGAAGACATTTTAAGACCCCATCAATTCTGCTTTTTCTTCAAATAAAAGTCCTCTTAAAAACTAATGCTAGAAGAAGATGAGGCAAGCTGTTCAGTATCTTTTCTCAATAGAAAAAAAAAATTTGTGCATGGATGTAGTTGGAGCCAAGGGTCCTATTAAACCTAACTCATCCTGTCTAGCAGCCATAAGGGCAAGAGCAAAAGGGAAAGTTTGCACACTGTACGGAAAGTTTGCACATTCCTTTCAATATAATATGTAGCCATTTTGTCTGGGTTCCCCCCCCACCCCCTGGTCATTTGTATCCTTAACACCTTCCCTTTTCTTAAGCATTTCTCATAGTGGCAAAGCACTGTAAATAAATCTGGCACTTCTTTATTTGAAATTGTGCTGTGTGTACACTTATTGTTTTGTGGATAAGAGATCACGGGATCAGAGAAGCAGTACATTGTGTTGCTTGGACTCACACACTAGTGGGATACTGTGACCCTGAGCCAGTGACATTACTAACTCTGATGGTTTTAACATTATATTGTTAGGTACTGACTGTGGGAGTATCAGTCTCTGATACTGCCATACAAGCTATTATCATTCACACATATCCATGGTGAGCTACAGAGAAGTCTGAGGCACTCTGCACAGATGCAGGTGTCTATGCTATTCAGTGTGTACTGCAGGGCTGACATTTCAATTTTTAACATGAGGCTCTACTGTTTTGTTTTCAGTTTTTGCTTGCGGCTAGATTCTGCTACTGAATTCAATATTGAACCTATGGAGTAAAGCAATCCTCAGTATGATTAAGGGTGGCAGGATTTGGCCTGTAGGAAGCTTTATCAGGGCATCTTCATCTAATTTTAAATATTGGAAATAGAAAGTGATTTTTAGCTGTGAGCAAAAGGTACTTCAGTCACATAGCTACTGAGCTGGCATTAGACCATTGGTCATATATGGCTGCAGCACAGTAACTTCTTTTAGGTCTTCTGCAACTCTGTGATACATAGGAACGCTAAATATAAGGGCTGAGATGACTTTTCTACTGTACACTAGTTTCAGTTATCTCTGGCATAAAGAAACCTCTTGGCCCTGGTCTTCAGTCATTGTGAAGTTTCACATAATGCTGTTTACATCAACCTTCTACAATGTCAGTCTCCACTCTGAGAACAGTAATTTGGGGGGAAAATATTGAGATGTAATTTGACCTCATAACAACATCTCTGCAGGTGGTATAGAACTGAGGTCAAAATCTGCAATTTGAATTTAGGTATGTGTAGCCAATGAGCAGCTTTTCCATTATTTCCTGTCTGCTACACCAGTGGTTTTCAAACTTTTTTTCCTTAGGACCCAGTTGAAAAAAATCATTTATGCCCACAACCCAACAATTACATCCTTGAGCCATGCATTCCAGTCTTTTGGAGGTAGCATCAGGGGTGCTGTGACCTAATACCCAATACTGGGTCCTGACCCAAAGTCTGAACACCACAGTGCTATGCAGTAGCAACATAGCTCCTTCCTTGCCTGCAGCCCCAGAAAGTTTTCAGTTAATTCCTCTCTCCATGCAGCATTGTGCCTGTCTGTCATGCCTGCAGCAGAGAAACATCAAGGAAAGTTTTTCCTGTTTCTTTAATTAGAAAATAGGGGAGAGGAAGTGAGCAGAGGATGATTGCCTCTGCTCAAGTCCCTTTGCCTGTTACCCACCATCCAATGCCTTTCAGGAAGTAGTGTGAGCAGTGGGGACGTGAGACCCTGAGCAAGTAATTTACTGTGATCACTGGCCTTTTCCTTCTGTAATTTGACATATTAAAATCAAATTACAATCTCTCTCCCAATGTAGATGAGCCCTTGGGTTAGAGCTTGGCAAATGAAATCATAAGTAAATTTGAAATAACTTTTGTGTTTGTATTTTAAGGAAGAGGAATAAATTTTGTTTGAGGACTTCAAAATGTTCTGTATACAGAAAAAGTTAGAGGAAGGGGAAAGGTTGGATAGGTAATGTGTAGCTTCAGCAGAACAGAAAAGTGCTTCCAACAGCTTTTCGAACAAAAACACATCTTTTGAGGATTTGGTTCCAGCAGACTAGAACACACTTTGCCCAAATCCTTTGGTGTGAAGGAAAGAATATTTCACTAGAAAAGGTGAGCCTATGATGGAGCAGTGAGGAAGCCAAGGGGTTGTCATAGGCAATATGGTGCAGTGGCAGTAACCATGGCACATAACCTCTGCTAAAAGCAGCAAGGTAGCTTTGGAACATGGAATATAAAAGACACAAAATTCTTGTTTATTCCAGATTTGTGTTCCCTTTACTGCACAGTTGGGCTAAATAGGAAGCAGCCCTGCTTAAGCATACCTGTATAGAAGAGGGAGTGGATACAACTGCGCTCAGTTGAGCAAAATTGAGGATTATTTACAAGGAGATGGTAAATATTTATGGAGACACCAAGTTTTGTCTGACTTGTTGGAAAACAAATGAAATCTGACAAGGCATTAGGTTGGCTTTAACTCATTTGATGAAGCGAGAACAGTAACTCAACAGCACTGCTGGGCAGTGGCAAGCATTTCAGAGCCCCTCAGTATTGATTTTTGTTTTATCTCTGAACTAAAATAATTCAAAAATTGCTTCACTGTGATAGATGTGTAAGCAGAATGTTCATGTTGAATGTTGAGTCAACTTGTGTTTGTTCCCCCTGGCTTCCTGGATTGGAGGCTGTAGAAAATAACCAAAATGTGTGTGCCTTTGGAGAAAGAGATTAAACTGATGTGGTAATATATATTAGTACTGTTTTTCTACCTTCATTTCAAAGGAAAAACACAGTATCTGCTTTGTTACATACCATTAAATCACACTGTGTTTCTATCTCATCTAGCTAAGCTGTCATATTATGATTTAAAATGTTTTTGTCATCATGGCATGTAGACACCATATACACAATTTTAAAATAAATAGCCCAAAGGAACCATGCTTTCCAGTCTTCCATAGATTTTGAGGAGTCTTAAATTCATGGTGGTTCTTCTGGGTTTTATCAACTTTTCTGTGATTGCTTGTACCCCAGCATGGGGTGGGGGTGTGATTTATCTCCCTGCCCCCAACAGATAAATCTTTCAGTACTTTGTCTGTGTTAAGGCCCATCATTCTGATCTCTGGTGTTAAAAATCCATAATTGAGCCAGCTGCATTTCATCCTTATCTCTGTCATCCTAAGTGATTTCATTGACCACAGTTGTCAAAATGGGTCTTGTCTTAGAGAACAAGAGGCAAGCTTTGAGAGAGCTTGTCTCAAGTCAGACACAAGGACCTAGCACCAAAATCCTCTACTGGGTTCAGTGTGGTGTACCTCACTTCTGTCTATATAGGTAGATTTGTACCTGTTGGAAGAGATGAAGATTGTGTTCCCATAGCTATCTGCATGTTGTAGTAGTTTAGCCTGGAACTCTGAGAGGCCTAGGTCATGGTCCTAAAGTCCATGTTTGATGGACGTAAGCTTAGATTCTTAAAGAAAAATGGAATTTCTGGCTGCTGCTACTGTGTGGGTTCTGGAAACAGCAGCAAGTCCAGAAGGATACCAGGATTGTGTACTCCCTTGACAGCTGGAGAGCAAATATCTGCAAGGGAAGCCAAAGTCAAGAGTTCTTCAGATCCTCTAATTACTTTCCAGCTTCTACCAGCACCATTCCTATGAAATATGAGTTCTACCTGAAATATGACACCACCTATTGTTAAGGATGCCTAATTATGTTACAATGCCCCCTTTCCCAAATGCTTTTAACTTTGTGCAACTTTTGATTGCAAAGTCTTTCAGGCTCAGTTTCTGTCTTGAAACACATGCACATGTGAGTGAGTAGACTAATAGACTCTCAGGTCAGAAGGGACCAGTATGATCATCTAGTCTGATCTGCACAATGCAGGCCTCAAAACCTCATCCATCCACTCCAGCAATAAGGTTCTAACCTAACGTTGAGTAAAACTGATTGATTCAGCCATGTTTTGAAAAGGCAGGGCAGATTATAGGAAGAAGCTTTCCTCCTATTAAAATTAAGCAGTGCAAGGATTTCTTATATCTGCTCATGCATATCAGTAGTGAAAAACTGGGAAGCAGACTTGCTTTCCAGTCTGCTGGTAAAAATGGTTTGGCTAAATTCAAATAGACAGAAGAATTAAAATGATGCATGGACAAGAAACTTTAAATAATAGCTCTTTCAAAAATAATGATCTGTGTTCTGCAGGAAAATGGCTGCAGTGCACATGTATCTACTGGGGATTTTGGTTGCACTGAAAATGCGTTGACCCTTGCCTGGGGCTCTGTTTCATTCAACACATGCCTTAAAAGATCATTGGAGTAATTGGCGCTCAGCGAGTGATTTATTTGATATTTACTGAGGCAGTTTGGAATTCAAATATTTGTGCGTATGTGGGGGGAGAGGGAGTAGATTCTTATTCTGAGGTTTTAAATTTTTTTACAAAAATGTCAAACTCTTTTTCCCTGAAATCTGGCTGGGTTATTTCCTGCTGCTTTGAACTTTCCTTGTCCTCAAAACACAGACTTAATTTGAATAAAATATTTCAGCGTCTTTCTGTTGTTGTTGAGAAAGGGAAAATGTATTTTTTTCCCCTAGAAACCTCCATTGGATATAACCCAGAACAAATTTGTTCATATGCCGAAACCCTTATATAAAATGCTTTAACCTCATAATTTGTTTTCCATGTTCCAGACTACTTGCTAGTGTTTTAAATAGTATAGTAAATGACATTTTCAATTGCTTCAAACTCACCAGGTACACTTGGCAATGCAGGAGGAGTATAGCTCCCAGATGCATCTTGCACATTTGCAAGAACTGAATTGATTAATTAACTTCATATTTATGTTTCTATTTCAGTCATAGGCTTGATTGGCTCACTCTGATGGCCGATTTACATGAATGTTCTAGGGATTGCATTATTGAATAATTAATCGGTATAGCCAAGTGGCTGGCTTCCACACTGATGCTTCTAGGATATTGGTAGTGTGATCTGTGCATTCAGGCTCATCATTGGGGGTATTCAGTAGAATGGTACAGAGGAAGGTTTTGCCCCCTTGCTGAGTGGAGGCAGACTTCAGGAGTACATAGGTCACTTTCCCTTGGGAGTGGAAATAAGCAATGCAGAGCCATGGTATAATCTTGCATACTTTTGTTTATTTACAAAATACACACAAGACTGGCTTACCTGGAACAGAGAGGATCATGAATAACAACATGCAGACATATTAATTAGTGCACCACTGTCCTGTCTCCAAGAATCTGCTCTTTTTTAACCAGCAATTCTGCTTTGCATTTTTATAAAGTAAAATAAATGCATAAAGGTGTAAGTACTTAGTGTCATGGCACCCTGATCCATAAGGGGGATCCCTGTACAGTAATGGAATAGAGTAAATGAGAATACTAACTGTGGTGATGTGGGGTCTAAGGACAGCAGGAGAGTAACAGAAGCAAGATAAGCCTGAGAATGTTCAGGGCCTTGTTCCCTGGGGACTGACAGGAGGTTCCTGCAAGTTAATTAGGGCACCTGGAACAAGTTAAGGCCCTGCCAGGAACTTGATAAAATCTCCTGCTGCAGCCATGCAGAGGAGAGAATGAGGAGTGCTGCTGTTGACTGGAGGATCAGAGAAGAGCCAGGAGAAAGGTCAAGAGATCTGGGAGGGGAAAACTTGCTCAAACAGAGCAAAGATGCTTCCCAGGTGCAGAGAAGCCTGAGAGAAAGGATCCTGCTACACAGCAGAAGATGATTGAGATGCTCCAGGCAAAAGATCTGAAAGAGACCCTGCCCAGAATTGAGGAGTGAGGTCAGGGAGCCCAAGAAGGTGAAGGGGCATAAGGCAAAGTAGTCCAGGGAAAAGAATTGCAGCATTGAGTACTCTCAGCAGCACATAGCTGCAATTCATAAGGCCCTGAGCCTGGGACCCAAAGTAGCTGGTAGGTCGGGTCCCTTCCCTCCCACTCCCACTGGCCATTAATGGAGGGGTTGACTCTCAAAGATGGGGTAGCAGGTGAAGCTCTGAGCCACTACAATAGGGTAAGAGCGAGACCTAGTATCGTAAAGTCAACAATTTGCAACATGATATGCAGAATGTTTCAAATGTGTACAGTGAATGTGAGTTATTTAAACGTCAGGCTAAAGAGGGCACAGTTACCCTCATGCCAGAGTATGTTTGTGGTTCAGTGGAGTCCATAATGAGCCAGATTAGTCATAACTATAACACACATTCAGCCCTGATTGTCATGGCTATAATCCCTTCCCAGAAGAATTATCTTTCTAAACTGGCTGCTCTGTACCGTATATTTTCAATGGGCTGTTATGTTACTCTTGTATATCTGGCCTCTAGAACTTTTGAAAACTGGGTGGTTTTGAAGTGGCATTGAAAGTTTAGAGAGAAAAAGAATTGTAAGACTCTATTAAAACGTGGGACTGTGCACATCAATTGAGGATCAGTAATACTGAGTCACTTCAGAAAAATGGGGAAATCCCAGCTAACTTTGATGCTTGAACATCAGAAGATTTTTCTCACCTGAGTAAAAAGGTGTCTTTTTGATTTTTTTCTCAATCTTTGCACACTGGAAGTTTTTAGCCAAACAAGAGTCCAAGAAAATAACTATTTCCTACTCCACCCTCCAACTCTGAGCAATCTGTTATAACTTCTCACTAGCACAGTAAATGATTGGGGGCTGCACCCATCCCTGCTTCTGACTCCTGGATATTTGTATTAGTCTAGATAACTTCAGAACGTAATGAACCCTATGAGTTACTAGCTAGCCTGTCCTTGACTATACAAGTCATTCTGAACCTGATTCACCAGGGCACTTATGCTCATGCATAAATTTAAATACAAGTTGTCCCACAGAAGTCAGTGGGCCAGCTCAGATGCCTCAAGTTCCTAAGTACCTTGCTGAACCAAGCTTCCTGTGAAGATTATCCTTAAAAGTTGGTGCTTCAGGGAAACAATTTGGCAGGATCCAAAAGGTTTGCTTATTGCCTCTCATAATTCAGAGGGGCTTGGAGCATGGGGTGCTTTAGAAGAACATCAGCAGGTATAAGATACACTATAATAAATGGTCTGAAAATGCCTGAAACCTCTGTTTTACCTTGATAGTTCACTTTTTTCTTCATTGGAAGCTGCTGATGGTGACTTTGAGGGTTGGACACTAGAGCAGAATAAGTGATGATCACTCACTTGTAATCAAAGAAGCTTGAAAATTTGACTTTTCATTGACATTTTTCTCCATAATGTTGACGTAAGAAATTTAGACAAATTTGAGTGACTTTTTTTTTAAAGTTTTTCAATCTGTTATAGATCTGGTTAAAAAGCCAATTCATTAAAAAAAAAAAAAAAAAAAAAAACCACCCAAAAGGCGACATTCATGACCTTTCTGAAGCTCTTCTCTGGAGCGGTTTCCCTGATTTTCATTCAATCTCCACCTCTCTTCATTGTTTCCAATTTGCACTCCTAAACTGTTGAGTCCATTAATGAAGAAGCATTCTGTATTTACCCTCTGATTTCCAGCTTCCCCAAAGGTATGATCCACTGTAGCACCTTTAGCTGAGAAAAATGTACTTGGAAAGTATGTTGGTGGTGGTTGTGACTTTTTTATATAAACATAATAAAATTTGACTATTTCTTTGTATGTGCCTATTGTTTTGGCATAGATGGAACAACTTTTACCTAACATGACATTTTATGCCAAGGTTATTTTCAACTGTGGAAGCTGGCTGCTTCTGGGGAGATTTGATTTTTGAAGAGTTATCAACCAACATACTCCTTTGGTGTACAATCTAATTGTCTCCCCAAAACACAGGGGAAGGAATTTACCCATATGTAAACCTGTGTGTTGCATATTTGAATTCTGTCACCTATATCAGCAGCTTTTAGGGCTTCAGAAGTGCATACACTAGTTTCTGCTTGTGTCCCTCCCAAAAAACAACATTCTGTGTACGGGGTCCTATGTGCTTCAGAGTGCTTTTTATGGAATAACTCCAGTAGCTTGGCCATCATTCTGCACTGAAGGAAACCTCCACACTAGTTGCAAGATATGTACTGATGGGCCCAGGGTAAATGCAACCTTCCTGCTAGCAAAAAGCAGCCAAAGACATCTAGGGGAACTTGCATCTCCAAGATCTCACCTTCACCTTTTGGACATCAGTGATTCTTTCATGCGCAGCTGTGATGTCCCACATTTTCCTTATGCCTTCAGGTCTGCCAGGAGTCAAATGGTGGACATGTTGTCTATCACAGCTGATGTTTACCCGTTCTTCTCAGGTCCCATAAACCAAGTGTCCTCAAGAAACCTGAAGTGAAGGATGTTCAGGATGAAGTCCTAGTCTCATTTAAGTCAATGGCAAATCTCCCATAGATTTTGGAAGTATCAGAATGTAGTGTAATAATAACTGCAACAGTTCCATCACTAGTTTTAAACTGGGGCTTCTCCTGAGTCTTCCCATTTTGTCAGACAGTACCAATGTAATCCAACCACTGAAAGGTGTTGGTTTTATGCACATGGCATTCCTAGTATACTACCTGAAATTCAAATCTGATCCCCTACATTAACTCCTGTATGCAAAACTAGTTAGGACATTTCCAGCTTCCACTAAATAAGGCAAATTGTCACGTTCCCTGAACAGTAATTTCACTGCAGTACAGGAATGGACCACATCAGTTAAATAAACTTTAAAATGCATTTTGGTTTAATGTTCCATAGCATATACTTGCATAAATTCTGGGTCAATAAAAAAGCCATGGTCTACCCACAAGAAAAGTATATTTTCTTTTCCCACCCTGCCTCTCCTCCCCTATTTATTTGCACATTTCCTTCATGCTTTGTGCCTCAGATTGCTCTTTTTAGGCTCCTGAAATTCCAGGTATTTATATATTCATGGATATATTGATGGTACTCTGTGGTTTGGGCATTTCAGTGTAAAAGCTTCAATACCACATAAAACTTGAATGAATCCTACTCCAAAGACTGATGCAGCACATAGAATATTCTGACAACCTAAAACATTGAAATAAGGAAAGAGGTGGTATATCTGCTAAAGGATGACTGCTTGAAGTTTATTTTTAATTAGGGATGTAATAAGTCAGGCTTAAATGAAATCAAACTTTATTTAAATCATAGTACACGTAGCTATTGTTCTATTGCCATACCATAGGAATGTGGAATTCCATTGCAGACTGGCATTTGCTGGGTGGTTCTTTGGCAGATTTCAGACTGTCTTTGCGCCTCAGATCAATATGACCTAGAAAAGAAAGAAAGCCCAGTCAGTCCAGGTCATCATCAGAAGCCGTTACCCTCACTGAGATCTCCTGTTTCCCTGAGGTTGTCCTAAATATAAATTCCTCTTTCTTGAGCAAAGTGCATCATGCTTTATTTTCTTCTTGTTTTGTCAAAACAAATTATTGCAAACTTTGTCTATAGCAGTGCCACGAAGTTCATAATGATGGGCCCACAAGAAGCACAGCCTGGGAGTGGCTGAGTTGCAGAGCAATCCTACTAAGTGTTGGAAAGTTGATTAGTGATTGCTGGGGAAGCAATGAAGATTTTAAACATATCTCATTAGTTTTTCCATTGTACAGTGCTTGTTAGTTATTTTTTATTTTAAAGGAACCAACTATTTGCACAGTATTTGTCATTTCAGACTTAGTGTTGCAAATAAAATGTGTGTTGGCTTATCCAAAAGTAATCAGTACTTTTATTTCATTGTCTTAACTGTAAGCCTCAGAGAATAGAGGACCAACTCATTTCATCATAGCCTGTTAAAAGCAATGTGGGAGATCTGCTGTCCTGAGCTTTCTTGTAGCTTCTCAGGTGGACATATATAGTGCTTACTCTTGAAAAAATATTTGCTTCTTAATATTTTGGGCTCATATGATTGCACAAGAAATTATGTAACATTCATGAACTGAATATTTCATCACCCTTGCTGATGTGTTTGTACCTGATTTGGTTTGCTTAATAAGCAGCATGTCAACACTACTTTGCAATTTGGACTAAAAGTGTGTGAATAGCAGTGTTCTCTGAAATGGTGCACCATAATGCTTGTGTGTGGACAGGTGGCTTGAAGTTTACTTTAATGTTGTCGTCTTGAAAGAGGATCTTTTTGCTTCCACCCATTCCCTTCCCAAGATCACATGCAACTTTGCCTTGGGTTTGTTCAAACCCTTCCTGCAGAAGTTTCACTGAAGTACAGTAATACACTATGCTTTATCCCCTCTGGTGTTTCATGCTCCTTTGTGTGTGTGTGTAAAAGTATGGACACTTTGGCTATGTCTGCATTTATGGCACCATGTAGATGTAACCCTTCTGCCAGGAAGAGATGACAGAACAAGGGCCGGGTTCTGTTTCTAGGGGTTTCCAAATGTTACAGCATCAACTGGCTCGAGCCCCCACCCAGTTTTCTTGGAAATTATGCACTATTCTCTGGGCACCCCAAAAGGGTAAGGCTTCCCTGCTTGCAAGCACAAGTCTGAGTAATATACAGAGTTTTAATAGTAATAGAAAAGAATGGAAAGACACAACAGCAAAATTGGCACTGATGTGGAAATTCAATGCTTGTAGAGATTTCCACCCAAACCCCACACAGCTTAATGGCAAACCAACACTGAGCTGAAGAATCAGTGCAGATAGGGTTCCCAACAAAATCCCTGGATATGTAGGGAAGGTCCTTCACACCAACTGTCTGCCGGCGCCACCTGCTGCTCACTCACACTGCTGCTCACACCAGCCACTGGCACCGCCGACTGGTCACTCCTGCTGTTCAGCCATCTGCTGCCTGCTCACACCATCCGCTGGTGCGACCCACTGGTCACTCCTGCTGTCAGAGAGAGAAGGAGTCTCCTCTCTGTGATTTCAGCTCTGAGAGAGTCACAGCCCTCCTGATTTCAGCTCTTAAATACTGCAAACAACTTCTCTAATCAAAATAACAAAAGACAGGCTCCACAGGCAGCCAGGCTATTTACTGGCCTTTGGACAGTGGGGCAGGGTGAAGCAGTACCACTGATCTTGCCTGAGCTGATGCTAACCCCCCCCTTCTTCTTTTACCAGCCTGAAAACAGAGAGTTGGTCCCTCTTTCAAGTTCCTTATTGCTAATGGAGACTTTTCACCCCTCAACTAACCTAAACAGAGTTTGAACAATTAAAAGAGTAGCATATTACAAAAGACAGTATTTCATGCTGCTTTTCAGTAAAATTACAGGTATTGACAGATTTGTGACCAAATTAGCCTAAATACTATTAGCCATAATGCCCTGCACCCAGTATGCTAATACCTAATTGTGCTCTTTGTGCTCATGTGAATACAGAACCCATACAGATCAGATGCCCCCAGGGGTTAAAGTATAATTTGAGGGACCCCAGAATGCTCCCATGCTGGTGGGCACCCCCCCAGACTCCAGCTCCTGCTGCCTCCCCATGCCAGCACTCCACCCCAACTCCAATTCCCCCCAGCATGATCCGGCTGTCCCTGCACTCATTGGGTAGCGGCACAGCTGAGGAGGTGGAGGCGGTAGGCCCGGGCACCACTGGCTGAGGCAGCAGGCCCCAGCATGGGGTAGGGCATTGAAGGGGAGGGATTTGGGGCAGGCCCTAGTTACACCCCCGGCCCAGCTCCTCTCCCCTGTCTGCTGGAATGCAGGGGAACGCTGCTCTGGGGCCTGCTATTTTTAGGGTCCCAGTGTTCAGGCCCCTAAAAATAGAACATGGACCCAGAACGCTGCATTCCAGGGCCTGCTATTTTTCAATGGCGGGCCCCGGAACGCAGTTTTCTAGCTCCACAATCTCTTTTTAGGGGCCCCGGAATGCTGAGCCCCTAAAAATAGTGGGCTCTAGTCTGGTGTTCCCCTGCATTCTGGCTGAGTTTAACCCCTGGATGGCCCCCTTTTCAGCTAGACAGCACAAGGATAACACAATAAGTGCTGTGGCTCTAGACCTGCCTTACACAGATATTGCACATTCAGCTAGCAGAGGTATAAATAACGGTGTAGATGGTGAGGCACTACTTTGGTGAGTAGAGTACTGACATGCCTACCTGGGTGTCAACAAGCTTGCTGCAGGCAGAGACTCCAGTGTGGGGTAAGGCTCTGGCAAGGGACATGGCAGGGGAGGAGGGGATGAGTCTCTGGCAGCTCCCTGTTGTATTCATCTGCGTCCATGAAGTCTGTGCGTGTAGACACAGCCTGCTTGTCAGTGACATAGGTATGTGTATGCTGCATGTTGCTGCAAGCGTAGACAAAGCTTTCATTAACAATGCTTCTCTTCTTTTTCTTACCACTTGATCCAGGCAACTCCACCCACCCCAAACTCTCCTGTAGCAGTTACATTGTTTCAGCTTTATCAAGTTTTATGTTGCTTTCAAATTATAAAATACAGTTGATGGCCAAGTAGTGAAAGGTGGTGGGCCCCTGCAGTTCTCATTGATTTAATTCCTCATCACTGGAGCAGGCTGCGTTCTACTCAGCACGACTTGATCTGAAATACAGGAGACAGCATTTCCTCTTTATGCTTTAACTTTGGGCAAAAGGGATTACAAGTGCTGGATGCCCAGCTAAATACACCATAATGGGGTCTGCTAGTCAGAAAATGCACTATGAAAATCAGGCCCTTAAGTGGAGTTTCCCAAAAATCTCCCTTGAAAACTGTTTCTTGTGGCAACCCTCTGCCAAGACATCTGCTTGAATGGTGCACTTCCAAGGGATGTTGTGTGCAGTTGATGTTCACTTCCAAAGTTTATCCCTACTTGTTCACAATTTGGGGGCCAGATTCCTGCTCAAAAGCATAAGCTTCAATCATGCTTTAATTTAGTTTGAACTCAAGTTATTTTGTGGTTTCCATCAGATATGCGATCAACTGTGCAATGTGAGATACAGGCTTAGGCAGGAGATTGAGTACTACTGCATGTCCTGTGGGTTCTTACAGTGTCGTGCTCAGAAATGGGAACTAACTGGAAAGAGAGTATACAGCATGGCTAGATTAACAGTACTACAAGTGCAGTACTTAAAAGTTTTGTCCTGTTGTTAGTCAAATAAAACGTTATCTACATTCCTAATCCGTTGTCACTGGAATTCCACAGATGATATTGTGAAATGTGGGGCAAACGAAAGAAACAGTTCGCATATGGTTGGAGTTGGAAATTTGATTTCGAGGAGTAGATGTTAAGAATATATACAGAGTATCTGTCTTTTAATCATGGGCAACAAGTAGATAAAGAAGAGCAAGCCAAGTTTCAAGTTCCTACCTCGACCATTTTGACTATGAGGCTATTCAGAAAAGGCTGCAAGAATTTTTTTTAATAATTAGAAAAATGTTTTCTGCTCTTCATGCTGTGAAAATAACAAACCCAGCTGAATCATTTTTGTTCAGCTTTTCAAAAACCAGATTACCCTTCACACAGATGTGAAGCCTGGAGAATTTTACCTTGAAAAATGGAAGTTTCAGGAAAAAAATTGACTGTAAACCAAGTTAGAGGCGAAAATATTATATGTCCTCAGTTATAGTGGTCACCCATATTCTGTAATGGAAGAGATAGTATGTTTATATATAAACCTATATAGATTTGGCAGCCTTATGGTGATGCGTAAACTTTTTCAAATATTAACAATTTCACAATTAGTACTAGTACCTAAGGTTCCGAGCAGAAATTGGGACTTAGTTATGTCAGTCACTGTACAAATATACAATAATAAACAGCACTTACCATGGAGCTTACTGTCCAAACAGACAAGACACTGAAAGGCAAAGGAGGAAATAAAACCTACCTGGAGTACCCAGGGTGATTGATTGTGAATGGCATTTTAGAGCTGTTATTTTGTCTTTTAATTATTTGGGGTGGGTTTTTCAAGGAATGGATTAGCTAAACAGAAAGGGAGCATTACAGAAAGTGGGTATTGAAGACAAAGACATAGAAAGGATAGAAAATGGCAGAAATGGAACTAACAGAGCATGGAATGGTAGATGGAGAGAACGAAGAGACTACACAATGGGGGTGACATTGGACAGCCTGTGAGCAGCACAGAGGCTCAGCACAGCCAGAGGCAGTATTGTGCTATAGAAAGCAGACTGATAACATCAGTCCCGGCTGCAGTTGCCTGTTGGTCACCACAAACTTATTTCTTTCACATCTCCGGTCTACACATTACACTATTTGTTACTGTTATGTTGATAAGAAGTAACGGAAATTTATTTTGATACACTGCTTCACTCTACTGTGGTCCGATCAGAGACTCAGTAGCCATTCTTCAATGGCAAGCTTTTTCAACAAACAGCAAAGCTTTCCATTTAATACTGAAAGAACCCAAAAAAGCAAGGAGTCTTGTGGCACTTGAAGACTAACAGATTTATTTATCACATGAGCTTTCATGGGAGAAAATCCCTCTTTGTCAGATGCTTTGAAGAGGGATAACTTACAGAATGGGTTGAAAATAAATGCAGGGGAATATAAGACATGGGATCAGGTCATCCTGCAACAGCAAATCAGAGCATTTGTAAGGAATCAAACTCTAGAAAACAGCACACACAGGGAGGGTGAAGTCAAATTACCTGCTATAATGTGAAAAGAGGCCATAGTCACGATTCAGCCCTGCTTTCACGCAATCTAATCTGCATATAAGTTGAATTTCTGCTGTTTCTCTTTGAAGTCTTGATGTCCCATTGATTTTCTTGTGGACCATCGTTAACAAATCATCAGTGGAGTGATTAGAAAGATGGAAGTGCTCAGCTACTGTTTTTTTGTGTTGTGATTTCTGATGTCAGTTTTGTGTGCATTTATTCTTCTGCGAAGGGATTGTCCTGTCTGTCCAATGTATAAGGCGTGGGAGCATTTCCAGCAGATGATGGCATAAATCACATTAGTGGATGAGCAGGCGAAGGACCCTTTGATGGAGTAGGTGGCTTGATTAGGTCCTATAATGGTGTCTTTAGTGAAGATATGTGGACAAAGTTGGCAGTGTGGTTTGTTGCAGGGATATGTTCCTGCTTTAATGTTTCTGTTGTTAGGTTTGTAGTTGCTGGTGAGTATCTGTTTAAGATTCGGGGGCTGTCTGTAGGTGAGGAGACATCTGTCTCCCAAGGCTAGACAAAGTGAGGGGGTCATCTTTTAAAATAGGCTGTAGGTCCTTAATGGTCTGTTGTAGAGGTCTGACTTGAGGGTTATACGTGCACTCATCATCATGGATAAACTGGATTACAGCCAGGAGGCTTATAAACAACCCTCCAACACAACATTCTACAAACCTCTTTTCTCTAACCCCACTGAAGAATACCATAAGGAATTACAGCATCTGCTCAAGAAACTATCTAAGGCAGAACAGGAACAAATAAAGACAGACACACCACCAGAACCACAGACAGGAATATTCTATCTATTACCTAAAATCCATAAAAAAGGAAACGCTGGATACCCTATCATCTCAGGCCCCAAGACTCCTTGTCTTTTTTTTTTTTTTTTTTTTTCTTCTTCTTCTTCTTCTTTACTAGACTAACATAGCTATCCCTTTGGAAGCTGAAACAACCCAGCAGTTCTTTGGTTTCTTCTTTTCAAAGGATCAAAGTTAAGGTGAGTCCTTTAGGCCTTTATGTGGCTTCATTCTTGGTGAATAATTCTGCATTTTCACCCCTCCCACAAAGCTTCATCATCTGTACTGTTTTAAGAAATGGAGATGGGTGAAAAAATTAAAACTGAAGTTGTTCTGTTGATCACTGCAAGACAATCTTAAATAAATGACTTAGGATGCCATGAGTCACACTATAATACTACTACTAATAATAATATAATAATAATTAATAATAAATTAAGTTAAACTGAGAGAATTTAGCAGTATAAATGCACTTTGAGATACTTAAGTTATCAGTATACTGTGGTGTAAAAATTGCTTTCCTATGCACAAAATTAAATAAATATAAGATATTCTTGTGATGTAGATTATTTGAATATTACAAACTGCTCCAATGTGCAAAATCAAACTTAATAATATGTCTGTTTTATGCTTTGCTTTCAACATAGGTCATTGGGGCCAGGCTTTGGATGAGGACAGACGGTCCAACATATCATGAATATATTTTACATACTCTTGCTCTCAAACCTGCTATGTAAAAAAATAAAGCGTTTGAGACTTCTGTCTTGCATCTTAGGTATTGTGATAGTGCATCTGGATTGCTTCTGGAAAGTACTAGAAGGCCAATATATCAGCACCAGGGTTAGCAAGTCCCTTTTCCACTGGTAGCTGAGCAGTGGTTTACCATAGACTAATTAGTAAACCTGGAGCTAATCAAGGTCCTGCCCAAGGTTTGTTAAAAAGCCTCTCCTCCAGAAAAAAGGGGTAGTTGGAGTATGAGAGTGAGAAGAGCTATCGGAGTACACAAGAGGAGGCAAGTGGAAGGCAGACAGATCTGGAGACGGAGCAGAACACTGATCAGGAAGAGACCCACAGGTATAAAGACAGGGGAAAGAGGAAAAATCCTGCCAGAAGGAGCCAAAGGACCCTTCCCAGGCCTGAAGGCCTGAGGGAAACAGACCCCGCTGCTAGAGGGACGTGTGGGACTCACCAGGGTAGAAGAGGAACTTTGTCACAGTATGTAGTCACAATATCTGTGGAAAGTTGTTGTAATAAGTTATATTTTGATATTTTACACAAATAGACATGACTACACAAGGTGCAAGCCACAGGTAAATCAGCCCCAGCATGTATCATGGGAGTATTAATGTGAATTTCCTGGCTTTTGTTACTACAGTAATGTAATGTCAGTGTTTGGCTTTCTATTTATTAATTTTCTCTATTTTTCCTTATATAGGATTACACAATGCATTTATCAGTTCAGACTGCCTATTGCAACACCCACTTATGCTAGGGATGCTAATTCTATTGGGATAGAGAATTCATGATTAACTTCCTGTATGACTGAAAGTTTTGTGTACATGTCCTGCCACCCACATTCTTCCCTGGAGGAATGATTATGCCTCTAGCAAGGAAGAGACCATTTTGGTAAATAAATATGCAAGTAGGTAGTTTGTAAAATGCATATTAGTGACTTAAGTACATATGTGATTAGATATTTAAAAACAGTGTCTACCAGAGAGATTTAACAGTCTCTTAGGTAAATCGGTACTTGGGGCATTAGAAATTCTTGCTGTTTAACTAAAAAGCAAAACTGATCCCGCAGATACATATTTTGTTATGGTTTAGGACTTTTTAATAATTCTTTTGTATGTTCAGAGCCATCACCAAACCCCCAGTTGGTCAGTCATTACCCATCTGTCATTCCCTTCTGGATTCACTTTTATTCATCTTCACTGTACCTTGTGGCTATATTGAAGTCCCCCTATTTTCAGACTACATTTGGAAATTTTAGCAATGACCCCCTTCAATCAAAACAAGAATTATCCTAAATCTTCATCCAAAGCTTGAATTGAACCCAGAACTTTCCCACTTTCAGAAAAAGTCAAATAACTTGATATATTCAGTGACTCAAGTCCTGTCATACTTTCTTTTTCACCCATAACTGACAGTGAAAGAACTGAGCAACTAGGGGAATAAGTTGCTTGCCTGTATTTGATTCTGGCAAATTTGGAGAATACTGGAAAACTTGCAAGACACACTATACCAGATTTATAACTAACTACTTGCCCAACCTTGGAGCTCTGTACAACATGGAATATTGAGAGAACCCTGATAAATGATGGCTGAACCTCAAAATATTTACATTTAGGATTTAGTTTGAGTGACTAAAGCCTGAAATTGTAATGGGTCAAATTGTTTGTTGCCAAGTACTAGTTGATTCTGAAGTGAACTGGATTGTGCCCCCATTCGCTAGCTTCACCCATTCCTACAACAAGTTAATAGAAGAGAACACAGAGATCAGGAGCTGAAATAGAAATTGATCACTTTATGTATAAAGCTACTGGAACTAGGGATGCTGGAGGTGAGTTGGCACCCCTTGATTTGAAGTATTCAGGACAACCAAAATGATGGCTTCCACTTCCAGAACCGTTTCTTACATAGGCATGAGTGTGTAGTGCCAGCAGAGATCATTAGTGTAAACAAAAGAGAACAAATAAAAAACATCTTCCATCCCTTAAAACTGCAGTTGTTTTGTACAAAACACTTAGCAGAGGTAAAGTTCATTTTCAAAACACTTATTAGTTGACTAAACTGCCTTCTGTCTGAAAGTGAGAAAATTGTTTATTATTTGACTACCCACTGTTGCTTTAACAAGGACATAGGAGATGATCCAAAGGGGTAGCTGTGTTAGTTGAGTTCAGGAAAACAAAGAAAGTCTGGTGACACTTTTAAAGACTAACAAATTTATTTATCACATGTACTTAAGATATAAGGGAAGATGATACCTCTTGGATTTTGATCTTGCCCTTTAAGAAGGGAGATGTATCTTTGAGAGTTAGGACTCAGGTAACCTGGAGCCTCCTTAATTGTAAATTGCAGGCTTATGAAGCTATGTTTTGTTTCAGTAACAGCTCTTCACATCAGAGTACCTGGAAGCAAAGTATGGCACACATCCCCCTGGGAGCTGTTGGTTTGCTTTGTTTTTCTGTTTTAAAAGATATACAGTGTCAGGATGACCCTGAAGAGTGCATACTAGTAGGAGTTTGAATACAGTAGTGTGAAATGAATGAAAATGCTGTGAGATTTCTGAATGAAATTTTTGCCTCAATGAATAAAACTCCATCTCAATTGTTTCTGCAGGTGCACTGGTAGGGAAACTTTCAAACAGTGTCAGGAGATAGAAATATGTCACCCTTCAATATCCTAAAGCTTGTCTGGAAATTTTGCCTGGGTCATCAAGAACTATGGAGGGTATTTACAGACACTACTTAACAATGGCCTTCCTTTAACAAACCCTATGACTCTACTTCTGCCTTCATACACCTTCTGTGGTCATGAATGACCCCAGAAACTGTCTTGCCTTTGAGGGAATTCTAGTGGCCTGTAACTAGTCTCCCTTCTGGCATCTTCAGGGGCACCGTTGTGATTTAACTTTTCTTCTCCCAACTTCAGTCTGGTCAGATGGAGGCTTGATATGTTGTTTTCTCCCTCTTTTCATATGGGGACAGCAGACTCTTTCTTTGCTTCAAGGGGCAGCCTGGTGCTAGATGCTGCCCTACAGTGCTCTCTAGACAATAGCAAGAAATACTCTAAAAATAGTCTCTACCTCTTGATATTTCTTGTTCTACTTATGGCTGGAGTTGAACCATTTGCTGCTTTTTTGAAATATTTTTAAGTTTTCAGCTATAGATCTGTAGAAGACCATTGATGATCATATTTGTTTTCTTAAGAATTAGGATAGCTGAAGCCTCACAGAGCTTAGATTTTTATCTAGTGTGCTTGCTTTTATTCATGTGTAAAACATCACACATATTGAAGCCTTGTCCTAGAAATTTCAGCAAAACTCAATGATTTTCAGTTGTGGAGGGGATGCCAACTGACAGCGTTTATACAGGGCATGTACCAAGTCATGGGTGATGAGGTAGGGAAAATAGAACAGCGAGAAATCCTTTTTATATGTCCTTAATCCTTGGTACTGTTGATGGACAAAACCTTAGTTTGTGGTTGGTGGTGGTCTCTAATCCAAGAATTGGCTGTGCTATATGTGCAATGATTTTATTAAAAGGAATGTGGTTTATTTTTTTAAAATTTTTCTGTTTAAAAATAATGGAGTGAATTCTGTGCTCCTAGAAGAGTTTGTATAGTAGCAGCTATTTGAGAAAGGAATATGACTTGATTCAAAGACCATGTAAGTCATTGGGAGTCTTTCTTGTGACTTCCCTAGTCTTTTTATAATACTTGTGTTGCAGGAAAGTGCTATGGAAGGTTCACAGTTAAAGTCCTATTGTGAGAGGGAAGTAAAGGGTACAGCCAAGCCTCATCTTACTACTGTGTGTAGCCTCAAAATGTTGATCGCTGTGAAAATTTGAATTTTGGATTACATTATTTTCAGTTCTTGAATGTGTCGAACAGATACACAGTATAGTAGCCAGATGTGTTTTGATTATTCCTATATGTCATTTTGATTCTAGCAGACCAGGTGTTAGCTCATGCCAAGGCCCCTAGGCTTCAACTGAACTATGCCCAATACGTAGCTAGAAATCAGTCTGGATGCCTTATCTACTAGCATTCTTAAAATAGATGTTAAGTTTATAAAAATGTGTTCAGTGTTTAGACTTTGAAATGTTTGTAGGTTGCAGCATGTAGTAATCTCACTTACAACACCTGTACCTCATGTTGTAAGGTTTTATTCAGTGTTTGCATTGTCAATGTCAACCTCTGTAATTTTGTAATTCATCAAACAGGAAAGAAGCATTAACTAATAAAAAATGCTGACTTCCTACAGAAGGTGTTAAGCTCTGCTCACAAGAAGGCCCAGTAAAACCACATGAGGCATTGTGAAACATCAGAAAACAGACTTTGTCCTCCTACCTCTCCTCATGCACATGAAGAGGGGATATGCACTTGGACCTGTCCCATCAGCTTGAACTTTGAGGGAGAGTAATAAAAATCTCTAACAAGGAAAAACTGCATCTCTATGCTGCTTGGATTTTGGAGATGGCAAGGTTTCTGAGCATAAGCAGAGGATCCCCAGCTCCTTAGCCTGAGTTAGCCCTAAAGGTATGTGGCTCTGGCATATTACAGAAGTTTCTGTCCTCTTTTGAAACCTAAGACTGTAGTTCATTTGAATGTACATGTTTACTTGCCTTATCCTTGTAAATCTTTTTTTTTTTCTGTTAATAACTTTCCAGTTAATTTATGTTAGAATTGCCTGTCAGTGTCAGCTTTGATGTAGAGCTATGGCAGTGGTTTTCAATCACTGTGCGGTAACACATTACTGTGTTACCACACAGCAACATGTGTTGTGCAGAGCCGACAGCTGTCCACAAAGCAGGAGCATGGCCATGGCTTTCTGATAGGGGACCTGGATTTAGTGGTGGGGGCGCTGAATTCAGAGGTGGAAGAGGGAAGGTTTGGATTTGGTGGTGGGAGAGTGGTCTGTCCTGTAGGATTGCACACGCTGCCAGCTGTGTTGTGGCCCACAAAAGATTGAGAACCACTGACAATTGACCTGGGGGTAAGTGACTGCTTCTCTGAGACTGGGAGTAGCCTGAGTATTCTGATTTTTAGTTTAGGGGCTGCCTATCACAAACACAAGCTTATCTAGGTGGCAAAGTAGACCGAAGTACCTAAGCAGATTGGCTATGACTCCCTGGTCAGTCTTTGATACTGTTTGAGGAGTTTACAACTGACACTTGTTTGGTGCAATCTAAATACAGAATGCTCAAACACTTTTGTGTTTGTTCCTTGCTGCTTAATAGTCTGTTAATTTCTCTGGAATGGTTCAGTCATTGTGTGAGATCTCTGACTATTTTAAAATAACAGAAAGCAGGTAAGTAGTGAATGGAAACGCCTCTTCCCTCTTATTTTATGGTGGCATAAAGCTGAAAACCCTTTTCACTTATTTGAGAAGAGTCATTTGATTGTACCTGTGGAATTATTCTTCCTCACTGGAGGACTTTTATAATTGAGAACGTGTTTTGTTTTCCAGCTTTGATTCTCCAAGTAGAAACTGTGATCTGAAAAGGAAATATGCTGCTACTTTATTGATGAGTAGCAAGAATTCCATTAGGTTGGGGCTTACATTTTTTTTTGACCACTATAAATATGCTATCTTTGATTTGGAATGCTGAGGCCACCCTCACAAATAGTAGTGTTCCACAAGATCAAGCTCCTGATTTATATTTTCCTGGCTATCATCCTTGCTAAATAGTACACATCTCCTGACAAAACTGAGTATGATCTTGCGGTTCATGTTTGTTTGGAGGTAGCTGCTGTTGCTGTCCTTATTGCAATTGCTTTCTCTTCTAAAATTTCAGGCTATTTGGTCATCGTCAAATGTTGCCTGTGTTAGGCCCTTCCCTCCTTCCTGCACCCACTGCTTGAGGGTGAGAAACCAGTTAATAATGTATGTTTCTGATTTGTGAAGAGTGCAAAGAGTATAGGTGATTCTATGGCCTAAAGATTGTAGTATGGTTTTGACTTTCAAAACAAAAATTGTAAAGTGTACATGTGAGATCTATTGAAAGTACTAAAAAAGGGTTATTTGGCACTTCCAACTACCTAAACATGATGCGGGCCAGCTTAATTCAGAGTGATATAATGATACCAAGATATAACTTCACCTTTATCTTTCCTTTTCTGCCTTCTGTCTATATAACTGTATTTTTACTTTCTTCTCTCCCCTCCTCCTCATAAATTTAGTGTTTAAAACTCATCTTTCAGAGAGAGATTTCTGGGCCAATATGACAGTGTAATCTATTTACTTACCTTTCTACTTTTTAATAATCTTACACTGGTGTTTCATATGATATATCACAGAAAAGTTAATAAAATTGTATACAAAAATGATGCTAAATGGACAAGAGACACCATTAGTTCAGCATATGAGTTGTATTCTGGTGGCAGACTTTCCTGTTTTAAATGGTAGATAAAGACTTTGAAGTGAAGTGTGACAACTTTATCTCTTTGTGGAAGGACCAAATTTAAGTGTCTTCTGAGACTGACTCCTGTGTGATAGCTGCATTATGAATTTCTTGTGATTCATGATTAAGCCCAAGACTGGAAATGTATCATGCTCAATAAATTGCCTATGTGGTATCCTCTGTGAACCTTCCCATTATTAACAAATGTTGGGTATATTATGTAGATCTTGTTGTGTGAGGTGTGCTGTCACCAAGGGAGATTCATTAAGAAAAAATTCAGAGGCAGATCTAATGTTGTTAAATCAACTGCTTATAGTGAACTTTCAGATAGCATTTGTAACTTGTATCTGGGCATATGATATACTTAGAAAATAGGGTGGTAAAAAGAAGCATCTGACTGACTGGTGAGGATTCTGAGTGGGTGGATTCCTGGTGAAGATTCCAACTCAAAGTGGGTGGATGGCTTGAATGAAATCACACAGAATTATTGATACCTCAGCACATCATTCTCATAATTATGGGAGAGAGCAATATAGTGTAGCTTCAGGAAAGAAACAGGCAATGGGCTCATTCACTTGAAATCTCACCTGTGTCAGTGGCTGGAACTCAAAACAATTTCATCCAGAATGAACTGAGACCTCCAAGTCAAACTATGATGAGAATATACATTAATTTTTGTTTGACGAGGGAGCAGACTATTAAGAAATAGACAAGATGAGACATGAACAGTTTGAATGATGGACTTGGAATTTGAGCCAAATTCATTTGTGTTACTTCACTGAACCCCACTGCAAATCTACTATGGATTTAGATGGCTGTAAAGCAGGGCAGAATCTCATTCTTTATATACAATAAAATATATTTTTATAACCAACTGTATTAAATATCTTTAAAGTGGTTATTTTATCTTCAGGAATGATGTATATGTATTATGGAGCAGATTTTCGGTTCAGGACAACTGCACCTATATTCTCATTCTGTGGTTCATGAAGGGTATACATTCTAGGCCACTGGCTCCTGTGATGTCACCTTTCTTGACTGCAGACATACATCTCACTCCCACCTGACAGGTTTTTTCTTAGCTGCACAATTCCTTGCCTACACTGTGATATTTCCAGCAGACCAGGAGCTGTCTTTCTTGCAGAGCCTCTGGAAAGGAATCCAAGCAATTGCCCTCAGTTAAAAGTTACCATGTCATTCTTTCCAAGCAAGCTTACTTATTCTTTCGGCAAAAGCATTAAAGAGAAAACATGCTAAAAATACTATAGAAACCTGTGTAAATGCTAGAAAGCTTACCAGAGGTCACTCCAACCCTAGCCTTGGGCCCAGGTAAAATCACAGCATGGGAGATGTGGAAGGAACCTCAGCAGGTCATCAAGTTCACTTCCCCGCACTGAGACAGGACAAAATATTATCCACACCATCCCTGACATGTTTCGGTTTTATCTGTTCTTAGAAACCTCCCAGTTATGGAAATTTCACAATCTCCCTAGGTAACTCTTGTTCCAGACCTTAAACTACCCTTAGAGTTAGGAAGTTTTTTCTGATGTCTCAATTAATCTCCTTTGTTGCTATTTTAGCCCATTACTACTTGCCCGGTCTTCAGTGAATAAGGAGAACAATCTATCACCCTTTTATATACTCAAATGTTAAGTCCCTGCTTGGCCTTTTCTTTTCCAGACTAAACAAACAAGATTTTTTAATCTTTACTTGTAGGTCATGTTTTCTAGACCCTGAGTCACTTTTCTTGCTCTCCTTTGGACTTCTTCCATTTGTCAGTTTTTAATCCTTCCACAAGGATTGTCCCATTTGCTGCCCACAGCCATCACCAAACAGAAGGGCCTGTCTCCTTACTTGATCAGTTTAAAAATCAGACTGTCCAAAAGTCCTTTCTTTGTCTGTTGATCTCTGGAGAATCTAGTTCGAACTAATATATGTAAGTGTCTCCAGGTGCCGGTGTTACATCTTAAATAAATTGGCCTAATCACCCACACCAATTCTTAATTCCTTGAGGAGCTGTGATTTCTCTTCCCCATAAAAATCCCTCCAATTTCTGCCCCAGAATTTTACATAAATTTAATACAATAAGGTCTTCCAAAGACATTGCAGGAAATTGCCTTACCTCATATATTTCAAAGGATGTTCCTACAAAGACCCTAGGTCTTCAGAAGGTTGTCTCATGGTGGGAAGTTTTCCTCCACACCAAATCTCTCTCCTTCTCTCTGAAGACTAAGATATTCCAATTGTCATGGCAAATGGCCCTTCATTCCATTATCCCTGAATACATCAAGGAGAAGAGGAGTTCTAGGAAGTTATTTGTATCAGTAAAAACTTTAGATGGTACACTTGCATGCTGTTAATTCTTAAAAGTTTCCATGTGAAAAATTTGAACCTGGTCCAAGTCTTGAATGCCCCTGAAATTGTTCAGTCTTCTCTTTTATCTCTCTTTATTTCCTTGTTTCATTGCAATAAATTCTATTCTTTTTCTGACATCTTACAAATCTGAAAATATTTAGATAATTAACTTTTTGGCATTTGTAGATTGCTATTGTTCTCTGGCTTGTATTCATGTGATTGATGTTTATTGAGTTTTTTAAACTCGGGTTAATTTAATTTTGCACAGAAATAAGCAGAATAGAAATATATTGCCAGGAAAACTGAGGGTAAGGTGTGTGCATGGCAATGATTCCAATTATTAATGAGTAGGATAAAATAATAGTCACAAACACCACAGCACTGTAATGCTGTTCATGAGAGCTTAGCATTTATAATGAGGCCAGCTCTGATAATGTTAAATTCTGTAGCTGAGATAAGAATAAGCTTTTAATAACTGTATGAATGCAGCACTTTAATGTTTAATTTCTACAAACATAAAATCATTTTTTGGGTTTTTTTTTTAGGTGGATTTCTATAGTTCAAATCAGCATAAAGAACAAGAAGCTCAGGAGAGCTGGCAGTTTCTCAGAGTGACAGTATTAAAGGCACAAGAGCAAGCTGCCTTGATGCAAAGAGAAGATAGAAAGAATAGTAAGAGGCTAATATAGTTCCATCAGGAGGTCTTTAATGACCTGAAAATCAGAAAAAGAATCCTACAAAAAAATGAGAAACATGGACACGTTAAGAATGAATACAAAATGAATAGTACAAGCATGTAGGGACCAAATCAAAAAGGCTAAATCACAAAATGCATTGCATCTATCAAGGGGGCATCTAAAGCAATGCACAGGGGTTTTATAAATAGATTATGTACAAGAGAAGAATGAAGGAAGGTGTAGGTCCACTACTTAGCAGGGGAAAGTTAATAATTGATAACATCAAGAAGGCTGAGGTATTTAATGCTTACTTTCCTTCAGTCTTCACTAAAAAAGGCTAATTGTGACTAGATGCTTAACAAAATTTATATTAACAAGGGAGACAGAACACTTGCTAGAATGGGAAAAGTTAAAATTTAGATAAGGTAGATGTATTCAAATCAGAGGAGCCTGACCAAATTCACTCTAAGGTACGTAGGGAATTAGTTGAAGCTACCTCAGAACTGTTAGATTATTTTTGAGAACTCCTGGAAGACAGGTGAGGTCTATTGGACTGGCAATCAGGAAATATGGTACCAATTTTAAAAAGGAGACCAAAGAGGATCCGGGGAACTGTAGACAAGTCAGTCTAACTTTGATACCTTGGACAGATACTGGAACAAATTACTAAATAATCAATTTGAAAATAATATGATAATAAATAATAGCAAACATGAATTTGCCAAGAACAAAGTATGCCAAACCAACCTAATTTCCTCTTTGACAAAGTTACTGGTTTACTATATAGTAGGGAAGCAGTAGATGTGGGATATATCTTGATCTTAGTAAAGCTTTTAACATAAGTTTAATAAACAAACTAGGGAAATATCGCCTGGATGAAATTGTTATGAAGTGGGTTCATAACTGGTTGAAAGATCATTCACAGAGGGTAGTTATCAATGTTTCACTCTCAAACTGGGACAAAGTATCTTTTTTGGGTCCAGATGCGTCTGTCCAGGTCTAGTATTATAAAACAATTTAATTAATGACTTGGACAATGATTTAGAGAATGTGCTCAAAAAATTTTCAGAGTATGTGAAACTGGAAGGGGGTTGCAAGTACTTGGAGGGCAGGATTAGAATTCAAAATGACCTTTACGAATTACAGAATAGATCTGAAATCACTGAAATGTAATTCAGCGAAGACAAGCACAAAGTAGTACACATAGGAGGGAAACATTAAATGCACAATTACAAAATACAGAACATCTGCTTAGTAAATGTGGCTAACTGTGGGTTAGAGGGGATCCCAAACTGACTGTGAGTCAACAATGTGGTGCACTTGTGAAAATGTCTAATATTCTGGGACGTGTTAACAGAAGTGTCAGATGTAAGACACTGGAGATAATTTGCCCCAATCTGTAGAAGTGAAACCTCAGCTGGAATATTGTGTCCTGTTTTGAGAATCACACTTTAAGAAAAATATGGAGAAACTGGAGAGAAAGCTCAGAGGAGGAGAGGAATAGAATTGCTTAAACTTTTAGAAAACAAAGCACTAGCTGGGGTGATGTAGTTTGAGTTAGCCCCGTTTGGTTGGACTTGATCAGTGGTCTCCAACTGGTTGATCACAATTGACTTCTAAAGGGCAGTTACCAAGTAAAATCAAGGAGTGGTGCACCATCTGCTGGCAAAAGATTGGAGACCACTGGACAAGACGAGTTCCTGAGGTCCCTTCCAACACAAATATTCTATGATTCTGTGACTAGGGTTCCTAGCCCTGCAATATGAAATATAATTACTATTGGAAATACTTGAAACCTCTGAACATCAGGCCTCTTCTATTTAGGTACTAAATGTGGATTGAGGACTAATTTTAGACACATGGATTTGCATTTTTTTTGCCTTGTTTTCTAAGTGTACCATTATAGGTCCAATAGAGGAAATAATCCTGAATAAATTGTGCATTTTCCAGTGCCAAGCTTTTTCCTTGGAGTTTACTCATAACACTCAGCACACTTTCTCTGGGTGATAGAAGTCTAACCTTCATATCTTTCATTTACTGATAAGACTAGTAATAACTTCTTTAAAAAACGAAATGTATCCAGTAACTGGAATGAGTCAGCTAGGAAAGAAATACAGAAGGGGGTGTCAATGAGCATCATCATTGCTATCTAGCTTATCAGAGGATCAGATGAAACTTGCTCTGTGGCAGCTGGTTAAATTCTCTGACAGAGCAGCTCAGCAAAGCATTTTGTGCAGGAACTTGACAATTCAGAATACTGGCAACATATCACAGAAAAGTACAGGTTAAGCAGCCAATGAAACATTTAAGATACTTGCATTATTTTTTCCTCTTTCTGTTTTTAATCAAATTACACATACAGTGTATGTCCACTGTAATGTAAAATCTGCGCTTCTTGGAGTTCCATGTCTTATGCCTTCTCGTGTATCCCAAGGCAGTGGTTCAGTAGAGGATCCTATTTTTGATCTAGCCCATGACGGGATGTGTCTGCCCTTTTAAGACCAACAATTCTTTAGACCAATTTGTTTGCAACAGCCAGTGTTTCTTATGAGAAGGGAAAAGAAATAGTTGCCATCTTGGTATCAGATACTCCAGCTATTTGCTATTTTTTTTAGATACTATAACAGAAGATGAGGAAACCTCATAGGTAATTCTTACAGCAATAGAGGTAGAAGCCTCGGCATGAAGAATGTATGTTGGCACCTTTCTCATTTATGTAGTCACCACCATGAGCCAGTGGCGAAAGGGACTGATTCTTTGCATATAGTGAAAAGTCTGCAATCTTTTCTGTAGTACTCTTTTCTGGGGAGTCATTTTCCATTTTTGTCTGTGTACAGCTGATTGTTCCATCTTAAGTGGAGCTCTCTGCATTTGTCCATATTGAATTTCATTCTCTTGACTTTAGACTATTTCTCTAGTTTGTCTAGATTATTTTGAATTTTAATCCCATCCTCCAAAGCACTTGCAACAACTCCTAGTGTGGTATTGACTGCAAACTTTATAAGTGTGCTCTATATTCCATTATTTAAATCAGTGATGAAGATACTGAACAGAACTGGACTCCGAACTGATCTCTGTGGGACTCCATGATATATCCTTCCAGTTTGACTGTGAACAATTTATGATTATTCTCTGGGAGTGGTTTCCCAGCCACTTATGCCCCCAACTTTACTAGTTACATCTAGGTTGCATTGCTCTTATCTTTTTAAAAAAGGGCATGTGAGACAGTATTGGAAGTCATACTAAAGTCAAGATATACCACCTATATTGCTTCCCCCCTCCACATCACAACCCTGTGACTTGTTAACTTCTAGGTGTTTGCAAATTGATTTATTTGCTCTGTTATCTTTCCAGGTACTGAAGCTAAGATGACTATTAGTAATTCAATGGAAAACAAACAAGGACTCCTGTAGCACTTAAAGACTAACAAATTTATTGCATGAGATTATGTTGCAGAAAATCCCACTTTGTCAGACCCTTTGAAGATGGAGAAACTTACAGAATGGGAGCAAAATAAATGCAGGGATATGTAATCGCAGGATAAGGTCACACTCTAACAGCAAATCAAAGCAGCTGTTAAAATTCAAACACTATGGAACAGCATATAGAGGAGGATGGGGTCAAATTACCTGTTGTAATGAGAAAAAAAAATTCCAAAGTCCTTATTTAGTTCTGAAGAGACAGTCAAATTTGCAAATGAATTCCAATTCTGCCATTTCTCTTTGAAGCCTTAATATGTTGCTTGAGCACAGCTAATAGCAAATCATCGATAGAGCGATCAGGAAGATTGAAGTGCTCAGCTGCTGGTTTTTGAATGATGTGATTTCTAATGTCAGTTTTGTGCCCATTTGTTCTTTTGGGCAGAGCCTGTGCTGTTTGTCCAATAGATAAGGCAGGGAGGCACTGGACAGAAAGGACAAATGTCTTTGTAGCAGAAGTCCCTCATAATCACCAAGTCCTGTCCTTTGAATGATTTTAGTTTAAAAAGTAAACATGTTCATTCCTCCTGGCCTGGAGGTCACTAATAGACCTGTACCATCCTTGTTTTTTTATCCCTTTTGTTCTTCCCCAGAGACTTTCAACAAGTCTCTCTCCTATTTCCATCTCAGTCACAAGTCCACATATGTACATTTTTAATATATAAGGCAATACCTCCTGCTTATCCTTCCTGAGCATGCTGTACCCTTCAATACCACTATTCCAGCAGCATGAATTATTCCACCAAGTCTGTGATGCCAGCTGTGTTACTGTTGTGTTTATTAACTAGCAATAAGTTCTTCCTGCTTTACCCCAATACTTCTCACATTAATGTCAGACATCGAAGATACTGATGTGATTTCCCCTGTATGTTCTTTTCTCTCCCTTATCCTTATTGTAACAGCCTGTACTCTTCTGGAGTCCGACCTTTCTCCCAGACCTTCATATTTTCGACTATTTCAGGTAGCTGCTCTTTCTTTACCCATAAAGTGCCAGTTGTTGTGTGTGGAGAAAGAGACTATTTTTGCAAGCAAAGAAAAACTGAAATAACCAAAAAGAAATATATAGGATCGAAAGGCTTCAATTTTCACAAGGGAAGGGGTTGAAAAATCAATAAAGAAAGAATCAGAGAAAAATCCAAAGCTGCTAAAGCAAATTTGAGTATAAGACCCATATCTGGTTAGGTAACTAAACATGACTCGGGTGAAGAACACTTCAAGAAATTGATTTTACAAACAGCAACTGGTGCTGAGAGAGATTTTTAAAAAGTAGAAAAAAGATATTAAAGATTTACAATATTTTGATGCAAGACATTTTGCCTTGATTAAAAACAAAACATCATGTGATGTTATCTGCAGAATCACAGAGCTCTGTTGTCCAGCTTAGGATCCTCCGGGCTTTGGGGGAGGGGAGACTTGGAGTCCTGTGCCAGTTGATTGCCTGAATCAAATTTAAAGAAAAAAAAAAAAAAGGACCTTGTGATGGTTGATGATGAGATGAATAAAGATGCTGAAGGAGAAAGTGCACCCATGAAAGGTGATGATTTCGGTAAGGGGTTAATCTTCTAGTTTTTATGCAGTATGTGCTGCTTCATATGTCAGACTCGATTTATAAACAAAGCTTTATATTTCTACAGTGACTTCCATCCAATGATCTCAAAGAGCTTTGCTAATTAATTGAATTAAGCCTCATAATGTTTCCATGAGGTAATAATTATTTGTATTTTAAAGACAAGATTGTAAAAAAAAAAAAAAAAAGTGACTACTGCTTTTGGGGCTGGGGTCAATATTTGAGACAACTGTAAGGAGCCTCAGTTTGAGGGTAGGTGCTGAAAACTTTGACTATCAGACCCCTCTTAAGGTGTCTTGAATTGGACATCCAAAGACTGAAGCACTCAAAATCACCAGTCACCTTTTGACAGTCTTGACTTGTGATAGTTGAGAAACTGCTTCCATTAGCAGTCCATAGCCCCACAAGAAAGATGCTAACACAGTCTAAAAACCCTCTACTTCCCTCACTCCTGGATGCTCAGTAGTAGGAGTTGTTGTCCTGCTACTTCCCATCTAGAAATTCCTTCTAATTGTTGCCAACTTACAGTTATAATTTATTTTTTAAGTTTTGCAAAATTATTGTCACTCTTTAATGAACAACATGATGGAAGCAATGGATTTAAGATAACTGTACCTGAACCTGCTTGCACAGTAACTCTGTATGTTCTGCCAACTTCATGTAAGTAGACAGGTGCACTAGAGGTGACAATTTTGCAGTGAGTTGTCCATCATTTTTACCATTTAATTTCAGGTCTTTTGGGGTCATTGAAATATCACATTTTGGCCAAATGTTGGGGTTTTAAAGTGGTCTCTGTTTGTTTAAATGTGTAGAAACAGCAAAAGAGAGACCTTACTCAAAATCTTGGGGCTTAGTATATTTTGACTGTATGTTTAAATATTTCTATCAGAGTTTTCTGAGGAAGAAGATAATGGTGTTATAGATTCAGACATTTATCATGTTACTGATTCTCATATTTCTGTCCATAATTCTTTCTCTGAAACAGATCCAGTCCATTCTTTTATGTTCATGCACTTGACTTTCTAAAAACATGTCCAGATGACTGTTATAAAGCAAACTGTAAAGTGACAATATTTGTTTTAAAGAGGAGCATGAAGGCAGCAGGCTATTGAGATCAGCATTGTCAATAGCAAGCTTAATAGAACAGGCAGTTTGTATAGGAAATTATGAGCCTGATTCACATTCTACTGAAGTCAATGAAAGACTTCCATTGATTTCACCTGAATCAGACACTACAATGAACAATTGCACCGATTACTCTGCAGAGATATAGTCTGAGTTTTCAGCAAACCTTTAAGGAGAACTCCTGAATTTATTGGAGAATGATCAACTTTTCACATTATCTTTAAGTCAGCAGATAGGATTCTGTAGCAAGGAAATAATTCTGTATGAACTTCCTATTTGGTTTCCATGAAGCCAAATAGTTTCATCCTTATCCAATGCTAGAGAGCTTATTGGTTATTTTTTACTTCATTTGAAATAGTTCTGTCATCTTCCAGACATTTAGCTGTTGAAAGTGACACTCGGTTTCTTCAGTAGTTCTAAAAGTGCCAAACAAAAACCTCTTTAAATATATTACTGATGCAGGAGTCCTCTTGAGATGAGTGTATTATGGTGACAAATCAGTCACTCATCTTAGGCACAGCTGTTCATGTGAAGGATATCATAATGGCATGTTAGAAATGTGGTTTGGGCTGCATTGTGGGAGTTACCTAAGTTCAAAGACAGCCTTGTACTAGTACCTTTGTTCCATCATTTAGAGAAGTTCTTATTTCCTTTATGTGACTTCTTTAATGACCTTATCATAACATAAGTGCTAGTTCCATGTATCCTGTTGAGTTACCATTGCTGTAAGAACTTTAAATGTTTTGACTTTCTGTGCTTTGTGATTTCTCTACCTTGATGATGCTGCATAAGAGTAGGGTTTGCTTTTAATTACGCTGTATTTTGGTATCATCTTTAAAACCCAGTTTTTCCGTTCCAAATGTGCTAAATAAAAGTGGGAGCTGTGGAGGAATGTATGTTGATCAGCAAAACAGCATCCATACCTATTTCAGGCAGTGTAAGAAAAGTCATTTAAGATCCTTGAGCTGGGGTCTCCTGTGTACTTTCTACTGCAGATGGCTGTGTAGACGCCAACATCAATATTCTCATTAACTTTCATTTCAGTGGGGAGTCTGTGGGGTTGCTCTCAGTATAACTTAGTGCAGAGTTTGGGCCCCATGACAAAGTTAACCACTGTTACTTATCAGATAATGAATTTTACCAGTGCACAGTTAGGTCCTGTTCTGATGTCTACTGGAAATCAATATTTATTCAATAAAACTATTTCTGCAACTCTAATGCACTAGGAAAATCTGAATATTCAGAGGCTCTTCAGCTGACACCTATGTGATGTTAAGGGTCTGGTACACTGAATATAATGTGTGTTAAAAAAAATGAAAATGTGTGTTAAGTGAAAATGTGCTTTTTAATCTATTATATTCTTTTAATATAACAGTATACATTTTAGACTGATCAGGTCTTTTGTTTTTAGTGATTCCCTCAACTCTGCCCCAAAAAAAGCACACTACCACCTCACATACAGTGGAAAGTAAAAATTTAAAATACACTAAAAACAAGCAAAACCTGAACTTAATCATTGAAATAAATAAATAAATAGGTTTTAATTTTTGGTTAGGAATAGGCCAGTCACGTGAGGGGTGCAGGAATAAAAATTTAACCAAGTCTTCCCAAATTTCCATTGTTTAGTGAGATGTATGTCATCTGATTCAGTGAGACCATGAATACATTGGTTGCAGTGTACCTTTAACTTTTTGTTGTATGTTTGGACCTTTAAAAACTAGTTGTGTATTTTTAGAGAGATTCAGTCCACTAATAGAATCTACTGACAAGGAAGTATTTGTAAATATGTAAATAACTATAACTTGCAAAAACTGTGTGTTTATATATGCAAATAACTGTCTACCTGACTACACAGGTAAATACTGCAGTAAGATTATGGGAGTAGTTTTATAATGGGTATAATAGAAAAATATGGATTTGGTACAATATTTTGTAGGTCACCGTATGCATAAGACCAAAAAGTGTGTTCAGGAGACGGTTATCCACTGACTCTCTACCTTGGCATCTAACCTTTCTAACTATTTCATAATGCCCATGGACTTTCTTCCTTCCTCCTCAACACAATTCAATTTATTCATGCTAGTTTTCCATTGTATATTGTAATATTTTCTTTAATACCATTAAAATTGCAAGGGTTACTTTTATGATGATACTGTAATGCATTCCCCTGATGCTTACTGGATATTTACAGTAATATATTTTGGAGGTTGGTGGGATGGTCTTCCAGAACTTATCAGAAGTTCTAAAACAGAGCTTCTTCTTCGAGCAGTGTCCCTGCTGCTCCACTATAGGTGTGTGGCCGCGCCCGCACCTAACACCGGAGATTTTGATAGCAGAGTGCCCGAGGGGGGAAGAGCGCTGCCACGGTGACGTCACTGCTATCTTCCCGCCGTTTGGAATGCTCTCTCCCCCCTCCCACCCGTCAGTTCCTTCTCAACCGCCTCAGCACTAACAACCGTCTGAGAGGAGCTCCTTACCTCAGTTGTATATAGTTAGTTAGTTCCTCATAGTGATAGGGTTTCTTAGTTATTCTTCTTTTCTTGTTTTTCTTAACATTTACCTGTTTATAAAAAATAAAAAAAGACCTGTGTAAAAAAAAAAAAACATCAAAAGAGCTGAAAACACAGAGCCGGACAGCAACAAACCTGAAATGCGTAACGCTTCAGGTTTCAAACACTGCATTGATTGTCGTGACCCTGTACCGCTCTCGGACGGGCACGATAGATGTATAAAGTGCCTGGGAGAGGCACATTTGGCGAGTTCCTGCCCTCACTGTGCCTCGCTGAAGGCGAGAGCAAGGAGGGAACGCAGCAGGAGGCTGAAGATTATGCTCATGGAAGGCGCGCTCCGCCCGGCATCGGAGCCGACCGCCTCTCCCCGCAGGACGCACGGGGGACAAACTGGCTCCCAGCCGCCATCCCCAGCCTCCTCAGCCACAAGTAAAAAGGGGCACAGCCGGTCTCATGTGAAGGAGACTCTGGCTCCCCCCAACAGTTCGGGGCGCAGCAAATCTAAGCTGCAGGAAAGCCCCGCGGCGCAGCGGCTGAAGAAGCCGGCAGTTAGCGCGCCGCCGCCAGACCGCTCTTCACTGGCGCCGGGGCTAACTGAGAGCACCCCGGCACCGATCGCACTGCCCGCGGCTCCGTTGCCGCAGTCTTCTACTGGCACCACGGCCATGGCAGCAACGGCTCCGACCCAGCTGACCACCACGGCACCGGAGCCAGCAATGTTGTTACCGGTGCCCACAACACTGGCGCCGAGCAGTGCTCTGCAAGCACCGGCTTTCCCCACCCCAACGGCGATCCAGATACCGGTGCCGCTCTATCACCCTCCGGCACCGCAACCCATGCAGCCCTGCATTGTCACTTACCACGATCAGCCGCAGGTGCTTGAGGCAGGCTCCCGATGTAGGAGCAGGTCTTCCTCTCCACCCAGAAAGAGATCCAGGAAGATGAAACACTGCCTCAGGCAGGATTTTTCTTCTGACTCCTCCTCACGCCTCTCTCCGTTGTATGGCATGCAGTCGTCGGATGACGAAGAGTGGTCTCGGTTGCCCTCAGATAACCGTTCCATTATGAGTTCTATATCAGAGATGGACGACAAAAACACAGGAGTCCCATTACAACAGACGGGACCTGACAATCTGCAACCCCAGTCATGCCAGTGACAACCTAACACCTGGTGCCAGTATCCTCCCTACGGCATGCCGTGGGCTCCTTGGTTTAATTGGCCAGGCTATCCGCCAACGCAAATGGCCGGGGTACCCTCTCAGGTTCAAAAATCATACCAGGCACAGGGTACTACGCTTCCCACCGCTGGATCATTAGATGATCTCTCCACCCAAGCGAGGTCACATGGGGTGGCAAACACGGATGAGACACAGTCCAAGGGGGACGAAGCCAGACAGTTCCAGGATCTTTTCAAGAGAGTGGCTACAACCTTGAACTTGCCAGAACAGCCTGTTAGTGCTTCCAAGCACAGGTTGTATAGAATCCTTCAGGCGAATACCTCATCCAAAGTCTCAATGCCCATGGATGAAGGCATCACGGAGCCGGCTATTTCAATATGGGAGACCCCAGCTTCGGTACCTCCCACAAGCAAGAAAATCGATAAGAAATACTTTATTATGCCTGGTGATAACGAGTTCCTATTCTCCCACCCACAGGCCAATTCGTTAGTCATAGACGCTGCAAACCAACAAATGAAACAGACCTATACCAGGGCATCACCACCGGATAAAGAGGATAGAAAGACGGGTGTAATGGGCAGAAAGATCTATACATCTGCTACACTCCAACTAAGAATAGCAAATTATGCTGCCCTCTTAGCAGATTATAATCATGAGAACTATGCCAAGTTGGCAGAGTTTTCCCAAATACTTCCTGAAGAAAAAAAGGACTGTTTTAATGCGATTCTTCGGGAGGGCCTCCTGATATCAAGGGTAGCTCTACAGGCAGCACTGGACGCAGCAGACACGGCGGCACGCACCATTGGCTTGGCAGGGGTGCTCTGTCGATCAGCATGGCTCCACGCAGCGGCCCTCCCGAGACAGCTACAGGCCATCATAGAAGATTTGCCTTTCGATAGGGTCAAACTGTTTGGAGAAAAGACAAATGATATAATGCACTCATTAAAAGATTCAAGGGCTACTCTTCGCACATTAGGAATTCAACCACCCACGTACCGACCTCGTACCAACAGATACCAATATAACAGAAACAATAGATTCCCCTACCAACAACAGCGTAGGAGGTTCGAGTCTTCACGTCCAAGATCCAGACAGCAAAATAGCAGGCGTAGGCAAGCTGCCCAACCAGCACAAAACGTGCAACCCCAGTCGAACCGGCAGCACTTTTGAACATCAGGTCGAGGGTTTGTCTCGCCAACGTATTTCATCATCCCTCGAACGAATTCAGGCACCCGTACGGTTTACTGACAAACTAGCACCGTTTCTCCACAGATGGGAGTCCATTACATCGGACAAATGGGTGTTAGAGATTATCGAGTTTGGCTATTTAATACCCCTCATAGCCACACCCATCCCCAAACCCCCTTCCCCGTCCCTCTTCAGGGACCCCTCTCATGTACAATTTTTGAGGGAGGAAGTGACCACTTTCCTGACCATAGGAGCGATCCAGGAGGTCCCTGTGCAATATAGGGGCAAGGGATTCTATTCTAGATATTTCTTAACACGCAAAAAAACAGGGGGTTGGAGACCCATCTTGGACCTCAGAGACCTTAATAAATTTGTCAGGGTGCATAAATTCAAAATGGTAACGCTGTCTAATATCCTTACATCTTTAGAGAGAAACGATTGGCTGGCATCCCTCAACCTCAAGGACGCATATTTCCACGTTACGATACATCCGGCACACAGGAAATTCCTGCGCTTCATGTTCTTGGACATGCATTACCAGTTCAATGTCCTTCCCTTCGGCCTATGCACAGCGCCGAGAGTGTTTTCAAAGATTATGGCGGCACCGATAGCATATCTACGTCGATGGGGTGTATCTATTTTCCCCTACCTGGATGATTTCCTATTGAGAGCATGCTCCGTTGCTGCAACCCAGGAGGCAGTGAAGCTGACAGAATCTCTATTCCTCTCGCTGGGCCTCACTATCAACTACAGCAAGTCTCTTATGACTCCGACTCAACAGATTCAGTTCATAGGAGCTCAGATATGTACTCCCATTTGCAGGGCATTTCTCACAGCGGACAGGGTTACAGCCCTATTGGCCATCATAGACCAAGTCCAAATTTCCCCGTCGGTTTCGGCTCTCATCTGCATGCAGCTTCTTGGGCATATGGCAGCGGCAACTTACCTGGTCCCCAACTCCAGACTGCACATGAGACACCTGCAGTTGTGGTTCTTGACGGAATTCAAGCCGCACAGACACACCAAATATCGGCGGCTCTCAGTTCCGCAGGAAATCAAAGACACTCTCACATGGTGGACCTCCTACGAAACGTGCTCCAGGGTGTCCCGTTCGCCCCAGACGTTGCAGACGTCCTCATGTCCACAGACGCCTCCCTAGCAGGATGGGACACTCACCTTGGGCACCTGACAATACAGGGCAGATGGGCCCACCAGGAGGCTACTCTTCATATCAATATCCTCGAGCTGCGAGCAGTGCGGAACGCCTGTCAACACTTCCTATCGATTATACGTGGCAAGCGTGTAAAGATTCAGACAGACAACATGGCGACCATGTATTACATCAATCGCCAAGGGGGAGCTCAATCGCGAGCCCTGTGTCTAGAGGCAATGAGGTTATGGCACTGGTGCCTGGCTCACGATATTCGCATTTCAGCTGTGTACCTACCGGGTGTGCTGAACACGGTTGCGGACGACCTAAGCAGAAACTTCCTGGATCCTCACGAGTGGGAAATGAACGACACAGTTCTCACGAGCATATTCCGTCATTGGGGCTATCCGAGCGTGGATTTGTTTGCGACCCAGGTCAACAAGAAGTGTCTGCTGTTTTGTTCAAGAGCGGGTCGCGGTTCCGGATCTCTAGGAGATGCGTTTCTAATCACGTGGGACCATGGTCTCCTTTACGCTTTTCCCCCAATTCCTTTGATCCACAAAGTTCTCCAAAAGGTAAAACGGGACAAAGCGGTCGTCATGTTGATAGCTCCAGCCTGGCCGAGACAGGTCTGGTACTCTCTACTCATACGCATGTCCAAGGACTCACCTTTTCCCCTGCCACTAATTCCCAGTCTATTAACTCAGAACAAAGGCAAGACACATCATACTCATCTCAGCAGGATGCACCTCACGGCATGGTTCCTTGATGGTTCAATGAAAAGGAGGGACAGTGTTCTCACAGAGTGAAACAGGTGTTACTAAACAGTCGGAAGCCAGCGACAAGGGCTACCTACCTGCAAAAATGGAACAGATTTCTTACCTGGTGCCAGGTGGGGTCAGTCGTTCCGCAGTCGGCATCCATTCCAGCGGTACTGGACTACCTCCTTGACCTGAAAGAAAAAGGGTTGTCGATGGCCACTCTGAGGGTACATCTAGCGGCACTATCCACATTTCACGAGCCAGTAGATGATCGCTCCTTATTTTCGCATTCTATCATCAAGCGTTTCCTGGTGGGGGTGCAAAATACTTACCCGGATGTCAGACCTCCTGTTTATCCTTGGGACCTTTCCTTGGTTCTGCGGGCACTTACCAGGCCACCATTTGAGCCCATGGCTACCTGTTCATTGCTGCATCTCTCAATGAAGGTGGCTTTCCTGGTGGCAGTAACATCAGCCCGACGAGTGAGCGAACTGGGGGCTCTCATGGCTTGTCCCCCATTTACAATGCTTATGAAAGACAAGATCTCTCTTCGGCCCCATCCAAAATTTATGCCAAAGGTTTCTTCTACGTTTCACATTAACCAGACAATTCGCCTCCCGGTTTTTTACCCAAAACCTCATGCTGGCCCAGAGGAGGCAGCGTTACACACTTTAGACGTGAAACGGGCAGTCTCATTCTATATCGACAGGACGAAATCATTCCGAAACACTCCTCGCCTATTTATTTCAACAACGGAAAGATCTAAGGGCAATCCCATATCAAATCAGAGATTGTCCAAATGGATCTCGAGCTGTATCCGCCTCGCATATCAGAAACGTGGACTTGAACCTCCCGGCGTTATCAGAACTCACTCTACCAGGGCGGTATCTAGCACTACAGCCTTCCTTCGCAACGTCCCCATATTGGACATATGTAAGGCCGCCACTTGGGCGTCGGCAGACACTTTCGTGAAACACTATGCCATGGATCAACATGCCTCTATAGACACTGCCGTGGGTCTTGCAGTGCTTAACACCATAAGAAGGGACGACTCCGAAGGTCCCGCCTCCAGAGAGTGACACTGCTACGAAATCACCTATAGTGGAGCAGCGGGGACACTGCTCGAAGAAGAAACAGAGGTTACCCACCTTGTGCAGTAGCCGTGCTTCTTCGAGATGCGTGTCCCCGCACTGCTCCACTACCCACCCGCCTCCCCTCTGCTTCGGAGTCTCATCCACTAGGTACTCCGCGGTTGAGAAGGAACTGACGGGTGGGAGGGGGGAGAGCGCATTCCAAACGGCGGGAAGATAGCAGTGACGTCACCGTGGCAGCGCTCTTCCCCCCTCGGGCACTCTGCTATCAAAATCTCCGGTGTTAGGTGCGGGTGCAGCCACACACCTATAGTGGAGCAGTGCGGGGACACGCATCTCGAAGAAGCACGGCTACTGCACAAGGTGAGTAACCTCCGTATTTCATTGAGGTCTGGGGACCATTTCTCAGTTACAGTAAGGGAAAAGGGTGAAGTGAGAAAGAGATGAGTAGATCAGCCGGTGCTTGAGCTGGATGCAGAAAAGTTAGCTAGTTGGGAAAGAACATTTTGAACTTTTAATCAGAAAGGGAGAAAGAGAGTTTGTAGAAGGCTACTAGAAAGTAGACAGTCATTATTTCTTTGTCTAGACAGCGAAATAAGTAACATCTTCTCTTTTTCCCTCTCTTTTTCCTATGCTTTAGAGGGTATTCTTCTTTATAGGTATTAGATACTTACACTTCTTTGGATATTACCAGATCATGAACAAATATTTTACCATTATCTGAAAGCAGACATGTAGGTTACATATCTTGGAGCCAGTGTTTATAGCACAGTAATACCTTATTTTAAAATGCATTCCTCTTGAAGAAGCAGAGAATTCAAATATAACAATGAAAATGTATCTTTCAGGGATAGAGGGAGACAAACTAAATATTGCTTTACACAGGAGTGGACATTTTGGACAAGAAATCACTAATTTTATCATGAAAGCCTTATTTTTAATCACCAAGAAGTATAAATATGATGCTTATGATTTCTTATGAGGTACATAGTAAAATTGAATATAGTCACCTTAGAAAGCTAAAGAGCTGATGTTATTATCTTACAAAGAAGGGGAGGAAGAGAATAAGAAAGGGAAAAATTACAGCGATTCATGTTAGTTAGCAACAAAGGACATCCATCAGCAGTGAATATATAGTAGAAGGCATTAAAATTCGCTTTGCACTTTTTCTGGGAAAAAGACATGTCTAAGCTAACTCATTTAATTAATATTTAGGCCTAATCTGTATAAAGGATAATTGGCTTATTTAAAAGCTGATTAGATTAATGTTGTTATGATGATGGTGGTTAGAGTGGTACTAAGTATTTCCTATTAAAAAGTAAAAAAAAAAAAAAAAAAAAAAAAAAAAAAAAAAAAAAAAAAAAAAACAAAAAAAAAAAAAAAAAAAAAAAAAAAAAAAAAAAAAAAAAAAAAAAAGCTCTAAAAGATAAGGAGCATGGAGGTGGTGGTGGGTGAGGGGTGTATGTATGGGGATAATTTATGGTATATTAGAGAAGATGAATGGGAGAACTATCAGTCTTTTTGGACCCCACAGCTAGTGTTTCCTCCATTATCTGCCACTTTAATGGTATGGGAGATGGACAGTGGTAGTCCCACCTGCAGCCTTTTTCAGTGCTATTCTACTGTGCCAAGATATGACATGGTGGACTAAATTGGAGGCCTCAAGGACCTTCCTCACCCTGTTCCAGGAGAGAGCAGAAGAGAAAGTCCTTGAGGCAGCCTAGAGTGGCTTCAGAGGAGTAGTCAATCAAAGGGGTTGCTGGAGAAACCAGTTAGGGGCCAAAAGGTCATAGAAAAACAGAAAGCAGAGGCAGCCTACTCAGTTGCTGCCTGGATCTCAAAGAGGCAGGACCAGATACCTGACTGAATAGCAGAGCAGAAAGACTGTGAACTGCTCACTATAGGCACAACTGAGTTCAGGGAAGGCTACTGAAGAGTGGGTGCCTGCTTGGCTAGAAGAATGGCAGGTGCATGGCAAGCATACAGTGATGGGTGTTGCTGGTCTGGTTGCAGAGCCCGGGGAGAGTTCCTGAAAGGATGCTGACTGAGGGTTCCAAGATGGGGCCCCTTGTTGGCCCCTTAAGAAGGCAGTGCCACTGAGAAGGAAGCCTTGATGTTGTAGCAACAGATGAGGACCATGAAATGAGCTAGAGAACTATATTCCTCAGAACAGGGATGGCGTATCCGGCTTGGACAGATGGTGGTGTCATTGAAGACCTGTTGAGAGAACCACCGGCCGAGGCAAGGCATTTGCGTGGGGTGGGTGTCACACTGTGGTAAGACCGAAGAAAGATGCAGGCTCACATGCAACCAGAAAGTGAGCACCCCTGAGAGGGAGATGCTGTCCTGCTTAAAAAAAGAGTAATTTCAGGCATGGTGGACCAGAAGGGAAGTGCTTGTAAGAAGTGAGCGTTGATATTGTTACAAAGGGCAAAGTGGTTTCTCATAAAAACAGATCACTCTGAAGGCTGACTGTTCCTAATGGATTGGTTCAAAGGAAGAAGTTTGTTTTGGAAGCATGGTATATTGAACTTTTATTAGAAAGTAACAGCACTGAGGGTTCAATGTCTCGGACAGTGGGAGGTTTGATTTGGGAGTGGTCGCAGTAAATGTTCAACTTCAAGGTTGTAAGAAAAGGGAGACTGAATTATTTTGTGCTGGATGTTCACTGGTTTGAGGATTTAAATGTAAGTGTGAACATCTTGAGTGTTCAAAAAATGTGAGTTAGGCTACCCATTTGTAGATTGGCTTAAAAAAAATGAGAATCTTAAAATTGTTTGAGGTTCTTTTCACTTGCCTTTTTTTTTTGTTTTTGAACCTTTAGAAGGTGCTCAAGTAATGTTTCCAAGTTTTTTCCCCCTACAATCATCAGAGATGATAAAAAAATTCTTTATAAGAGAAGAAATGAAAACTGACATTCTCTGAAATTATGTGACTCCAGTATCTGGGACTTTAAGAAAACACCAAACACTGCAAGACTTGAGATGAAATTGTAAGAGCTGGCAACACTGAGCATCACAGTAGGTTAAACTGGTAGTTTGTTTTGCCACTTAAAGCCTGTTGTGTGAACAGAGAGGCATATGTTTTAGCAGAGAACTAGAGAGTGACCTATCTGGAAGTCTGTCAAATTCCACCTACAACATATCCTGGTCTTCTCTAGGAACCAAGAACTCTGAATCTAATTTATCTCCACAGAGCCAAAGGCACAGTTTGTAATATATCCCTGAAGTATATTTTTCCTTTTCTTTCTGTCATAGGAGAGTCAGTTTAGCTCATGCTTAAATCTTGCCAGGAGTGCTGAAATGAAATTCATTCTTAATATAAAGCCACTGCAATCTACGAAACATGTTCATCGTGGGCTTAAGGCAGATCAAGGCAATGGAATTACACAAACGTATGCCAGGACTGAATTTGACCCAATGAAATTTTTTCCAGAAATGAATTTGACGCCCTACTGTATAAGCTAGAGGCCTTGCTCAAAGTGATGCTCATGTACAATTCTCACTGGGACACAGCAGGGAGCAGAATTTACGTCCCTTGGTGATGTCTCTAAATCCTCAGTCATGAGCTACTCATATTGTACTCCTTATGGTAGAGAAGAGAGAGGATTGAGTTTTCTAAGCAAAGGAGCTACTGTATTGAGACCACTGGACACAGAGACTCCCCCTGTCTCTTTAGATCTCAGCTTGTGCTAGCTACTATCATTAACCAGTGTCCCCCTATGTCCTGCCCAGGATAAAGCAATCATTGTTGGGATGGCTAATGACTATAAATATAAACTGATTGTCTTCATTTGTATGTGTAGCGTATGTTAGCAGAAAAGTGCATTGTCAGGCAGACTGGGTTAAAGATGACACACAGATCTATTTATTTATTTCATATACACATAAACTCTCTGTTCCAGTGTTCACTGCTTGACTAACCTGTGCAGCTGTACAGAATTTCCGGCACAGGACCTTAAGCAGGGCAACATTCTCTTTGATTGCATCCCTGTTGCTTCGTTCATTGATATTACACATAGGGTCAAGTTCCAAGGTTTGGGCCCATATTTAATAAATACTCTTTTGTCATCTTATTCAACAGGCAGTGATCAAAGAAAGAATTGTATTCTTGACTCAGTTCTGTATTTTTATGAATCATTTATCAATTATAAATGTTATAAAGATTATTAAGCATTACTGATTTCATTTCAGAGGCATAATAAGATTGATGTCAGCAATACAGAAGCCAGAATAAAGTGAGGAATTGTTTATTACACTTATATTTTGCTTTTGAACTATAGTATTATATTGTTTTTCAACAAGTCTTCCAGTGGGCAAATCAACTTTTTTAAATTGTGCAAACATCTTCTCTTCATCTTGTCTCTGGAACTAAACAAGATCAGCATTTCTTTGTGTCCATCTGTGCCTTTCTCCCCAGCGTTTGTTATTTCACAGTGCATTTTTTGTTCAGATTTTGAATTGCTCATGCAAATCCTGTAGCTGAAAATTTTGGAAGTGGCTTGATTATGTTATGTCCATTTGAACTTGAATGTTGATTCAGAGGAAACTGGCCAGCAAGGTCTCTTACCTTGAAGGTCACATAGTAACACTAAAAAAAAATCTGTCTGTTCTGAGGTTTGCTTCAGTGCTTTGTCATTACAGGAAGAGGAAAAGTCCACCTTTTCCACTCATCTCGTGGGCTACTGCATATAAGAGAGTATGGTGAAGTGATTTGGCATTAACCCTTTGTTTGCTACAGATGCTAATAGCAGCTGGTGTGTGTGTGGTGGTCTCTTATAGTGTTTGAGAAGGTATTCTTTCTATTTCACTTACTGGCCCATACAGAGCACAAATTGGCCAGGTACAGTCTATACATGGTATGGAAGAAGAGATGTTTGTAACTCCGAAGCATCAAATATTAAAACTGACATTCTTTAAAATGTACAATTATTTCACAGGGACACAGAAATTAGCAAATATACTATTTATGTATTTTCATATATACAAAGTGATCTCATACTGTCACTGAGTGTTTTCTCTTAGTTTCAGGGAACAGCAAAAAAGAAAGCAACAACCAGGGTTGGCCAAACTTATGGAACTCAAGAGCCACACAAGTTGATTATTAAAACTTTGAGAGCCGCACTGAGACATATAGCCATATACTTTTACCTACTCCAAAATTACTAAGTTTAAAATTTATTGCACATTTTAATTTTATCACAAAAGCGGACAAATATTGATCCTACTAATGTCAGATTCTACTAATTACTTAAGGTTACCATGAAAATTAGGCCTATAGAGTAAAACTTAGCTGCTGCTCAATGTAGAAGACTGCAGTCTAGTGGTGAGTTTTTTAAAATCCCTACCATGCCACACTTCTTCCCACCATCCCCAAACATACCACACTTTTCCCCACTGTCTGGACCCCCTCCTGAACTCCCAGGCTAGGCTGCTTTCCTAAATTGGTTTACTGACACTCTTCTGGGAGCCACAGTTCTTCATTCAAGAGCCACATGTGGCTCCCAAGCCACAGTTTGGCCATGCCTGGTGACAACAGATAAACCCTCATTTGAGAGCACAATGTGTGTTTCCTCTCAAAATTTGTACATCTGCTCTGGCTCACCAAATGGTAGATTTAGAAATTGAAAGGTACAATAAAGAGAAATTAAATGTATAAGTTCTATAGATTACAGTGTGTATTCAGAAAATGCAGTACTCTACTTTGAAATTCTTAATAAGTAAGGACAGTCTAGTGGTTAGGATACAGGCCTGGGATGTGAGGGACTTGGGCTTGATTTCCTGTGTGACTTTTGATATGTCAATTAGTCTCCATAACTCAGTTCTTCATTACTAAAATGGAAGCAATGGTGTTTCCCATCTAATAGGAGTAATGTGAGAGTAAATATATTGCCAACTGTGAGGGCTCAGATACTGTGGTGACAGGGGCCATAAAAGTACAATAGATATTTAAAAATTATTTTGCTTTTCCATCACAGAGCCACCAGCCTTACAATGAACTTTGCTCTAGCTGCATGGGACAACCAATATAGGACTTCATGACTTTCTACCGGCCAAAGTATCCAAGCATAAATAATAAACATATTTCCTGACAATTTGAAATCACCCTCAAATATCTTCACTATAACTGGTTAAATCCAAAATGGCTGACATTTATGTAACTTATAAAAAAGAAAATCTGGTCTGTGTGAGAAATTTAAGCACACGATAATGAGACTGGAGTGAGTATGGTATAATTCTTACTTGGAACCACTACATCAGTCCTCTTTCATATATCAATATATAATTTAAAAATAAAGACATTGAAAAAGTAGCAGGGAAAAACCTTTAAATAGATTTCCTACTATTCCCCCCCCCCTTTTTAAATCTCATTGAAATGACTCCAAGATTCTTTGAAAATAATGACAATGAATATGGAGTCATATCAATTTTAGGACCTGCAGTGCCTGAGGCCAGCCATAGCCTGGTGGTGCTTTCGTTTCAGATTTAAGTGGCTGTCATTCTTTCTGAAGGCTCTTTGAAGATGCCCCAGCTTGGGAAGAATGCAGCATTACTGAGACAAGCCTTTTCTAACCAACAGTACTTCAGCACAGGCAATTTTTAAGGCTTTTATTTAAAAAAAAATCTGGAGGCAAATTGAGTCATCTTCGTTGTTCCCCCAGTACCCTAAACTGTTGCTGTTATTCTTTGTACCTGTGCTTTTTGGTTTTCTTTTTGGTTATTGCTTAATCCAGTATGCCTGTGACAAATTGAAGGCTCATGTGTGTAATGTGACTCAAACAGCACCATTTTCTTTAAGTGTCCATTCATGTCCTTGGCCCTGTGGAACATGGCCATGGGCTTGGTACATTATATAGGAGTGCTATGATATGCTAATATGCACATCTGTCTTTTACCTTGTATTTGGTGCCCACATCCCCTGAAGTCATGCAGATGGTATAATATGACCTACAAGAGAAGCTCTACATGACCCATTCAAAATTTCTTCACCACTGAGGTAATCAGAAAGGCAGAATCCAGTCATGATTCCTATGCTCTACAGTGCACAGGACTTCAGAGGTAACTTGAAAGTCATGACATCCACAGCAACTGGTTTCTAGGTGAGTACTGCTGCCACACACACTTCACGTATGAAGGCATATGAATTCCTTGTCCAGTGCCCCATTCACTTGTCCAGGGAGATGGACAGTGAAGAGAGGTGAGAAGAGAGAGATGACAGCCTGACTTCCCTCTGATGTCATCATGCTACACAAGGAACTTTGTCTATAGGACAGATAAAGGGGAAAGAAATCAGTGGTGAAAGCAAGGTGGGAAGAGAGATAAGAGCTGTAGCCTGATGCTGGTCATGCTTCTCTGGGTCCAGGTGACCAGGTAATGTTCTTGTGAGTATATCACACATAGAGAGACAATATAATAAACAATAGATGGAAAGGTGTAGATAGGGCCTCACCTAGCTAATGCAATAGTGTTTGTTTTTTAATACATTATATGTGCTCCGAGTTAGAGGTAAGGAGTGACCTGCAAATAAAACAAAAGCTTGAGAGATTTCCTTTGTCATGTTTTGTTTTGTTTTTGGCTATAGGACATATCAAACCCCTCGCTTTATTTCTTTCACACCCTGGTAGGTCTATCAATGTCTATTGGCCAAGATGCTCAGGGCTGCACTGCTATGCTCTGTATCGCCATAACCTCTGGTTTGATGATTGCCCTGTTGTGTTCATTCCTTTAGAAATATTTGCTGTTGGTCACTCTGGGAAAGGATAATGAGCTAGTTGGACTATTTGCATAATCCAATATACAAGAACATGCCAACATGTTAATGTGCAGTTGCTATGACTGTGCATATGAAGTTCAAAAGGGGTAGCCATGTTAGTCTAGTTCAGCAAAAAAAACAAGGAGTCCTGTGGAACTTAAAGACTAACAAATTTATTCATTGCATAAGTTTGTGGGAGAAAATCCCACTTTGTCAGATGCTTTGAAGGTTTCCTCCCACAAAATCTCATGTAATAAATAAATTAGTCTTTAAGTGCCATAGGACTCCTTGTATGCTATGCAGACAAAGTGATGACTTGCATGCACACGTCATTAGGTGCTTAGAGACTTATTTTTGTATGTACCTCATATGCACAAACAAATGCAATACACTGTGTGTGGTAATCTAGACATGTTATAGCATGTACAAAACTCTGGCTTGCTTTTTTACACATTAGCCCTGAAAAAGAATGTTTAAACTTGGACAGGGACTGATTCTCCAGTCCATCACATCTGCTTACCACTGGTGTAATTCCATTGATCTCAGTGGATTTACTTTCTATTTAAACTGGTATGATTGAGGAGTCAAGTGGTCTTTTCATGTTACAAAATATCTTATATTTTGTCACTTTTCTTTGAAGGGGAAATTTAAAAGGGCATGAAGGTAGAGTGGTTACCGGGTTTTTCATTCTATTTCAGGGATTTGCAGTTAAACGGTAATTATAACTGTATGTAATGCAGTGTTGCTGTGGAACACAGCAGGGACTAAACTATTATTTATCTCTGGCTATTATCCAAGCTAAAACTATAACAAAAAAAATCTTTTGTTATTTTGTTATATATCTAATTAAACATTAAGACTGCAAAAGCATTTTCATTAAAGGATATAGTTAAGATGCTTTTTTGGAATTGCAGTAGTAACAACATTTGTTTCGTGTCGTAAACAAAAGACTTTTGGCAATGAAATGTTTTAGATTTGAAAACTGCCAAGAATTATTTGCTTATGTAAGGAAATTCAACCATTCACTGTGTCTGCGAGTCGTGTGGAAGCAGAGCTGCAATAAACATGATTCTCTAGCAGTAAACATGCATTATTCTGTTCACAACCTAAGTAACTTGTACTCTGTTATTAAGAGGAGAAGAGAGAGGAATAGTATGGGGAGACTTAAAGTCAAGCCTGGATATTCTAATGCAATTTGGAAGGGACAGCAGAGTTGTCTAAATGATAATGGTGTTTGACAGTTTGATATGTATTTATAGCTGTTTGCCAGCCCTGTATGAATACTGTATAGGATTATCTGGGATTTTCTGGGTTTATCACCACAGGCATACAGGATTAACAGCCTGAGGAAGTCAAAAAGAATTATTCAGCCAAGCCAATCCATATACTTATATAGCGCCCTTCACACAAGGTCCCAGAGCACTGTGTGTAAAATACCATACCTGCCAGAAAGCAAGTCAAAATAAAAATAAAAATCTTCTGTTTGAACTGGAAATCTGCAAAGGAGAAAGACTGCTGAATATTTCTTAATACAGAATTCCAAAGGATCAGAGCACAGAAAATGAGAGACCCTAATCATCAGAACCCCCCTAAGTTAATACTAAAGATGTTTAGGAATTTCTTGATGCTCAAACTGAGCATTCATAGTGAAAGTAAGCCAGGTATCTGCAAGTCTCAGGGGCAATCAGGGCTTCGCATGAAAGCAGATTCATTTTAAAGATAGAACATAGGATAAAAAACAGTTATCCAACCAGTCTGTATCTTGTCTCATGCAGTAGCCAGTATCTGCTAGGTTTTAATGTATGATGTTAATAAAATATTTATCTTGGGGTTGTCAAAAATATTCATGGTGGAGTCACCTGAGATTCACCTGATTTTACAGGTTTTGTAACAAACTCAGCTCAGTTTTGTTGAAAGATTTGCTAACTCTCCAATTGAACTGAGCCTTTATTTTATAGCAAATTTGTGTCAAAGTATGGGTTTGCATAGAACCCACAAGTATGTCACAACTATTCCCCTGGTTTTGACTGAATTTTTATTTTAGTAGCGGGGATAATTTAAACACAAAGTTTAAAGCAAAACCTTGACTTCCACCTGATGCAGTCATTTGCTTCAGTGCAAACTGGCTATAAAAATAAGTAAATAAATAAATCCACTATTCTGATCTGGTAGCATTTTGCACTTATTCTTCAGGTGTGAACAGACTATGCAAGATGCTGCACTGATCAAAATAAAAGGAATTGGTTGTACAAGTTCTGCAAAATGAAGACCTCAATTCTTCAAGAACTTAATCACCTGCTTCACTTTGAGCTCCTGAGCATTTCCAATTACTTCAATGGCAGTACTCTCAAGTACTTAAAGCATGCATGGGTCTAGGCTACTAAGGTATTTTCAGCCCTATTTGAGTTTGACGTTGAGACAGAGAGGAAAAAAACCTTGGGACCTAATTCAATGTTGAAAAGCAAATGTTTGTACCCTCTACAAAGTTAGGGTTCTTTGCACAAGGAGAATATCGCTGAACAAAACTACTTATTCCTGAAACAGTAACTCTATTTAAACTGTCAGACTTCTCATAGAATCATAGAATTGGAAGGGACCTCATGAGGTCAGCTAGTCCAACCCCCTGCCAAAAAAGCAGGAATACTCCCACTAAATTATCCTAGCCAGAGTTTTGTCCAGCTGGGCCTTAAACATCTCCAAAGATGAAGATTCCACCACCTCCCTAGGTAGCCCATTCCAATGCTTTACCACTCGCCTAGTAAGAAAGTTTTTCCTAATATCCTGCCTCGACCTCCCCAGCTGCAACTTGAAACCATTGCTCCTTGTTGTCTCCTCTGTTACTACTGAGAACAGCCAAGCTCCATCTTCTTGGAGCATCCCTTCAGGAAGTTGAAGGTTGCTATCAAATCCCCCCTCAGTCTTCTCTTCTGCAGGCTAAATAAGCCTAGTTCCTTCAGTCTTTCTTCATAGGTCTTGTGCTCCAGCCCCTTGATCATTTTTGTTGCCCTTCGCTGGACTCTTTCTAATTTGTCCAAGTCCTTTTTGTAGTGGGGAGCCCAAAACTGGACACAGTATTGTAGATATGGCCTCACCAGTGTCAAATAGAGGGGAATGATCACATCCCTCGATCTGCTGGCAACACTTCCTCTGATGCATCCCAGTATGCCACTGGCCTTTTTGAAAGCAAGACCATACTGCTGACTTATATCCACCTTCCCATCCACCAGGACTCCCAGGTCCTTTTCTATGGTGCTGCTACTTAGCTGATTGCTCCCCAGCTTGTAGCAGTGCATGAGTTTTTTCCATCCCAAGTGCAGGACTTTGCACTTGTTCTTGTTGAACCTCATGAGATTCCTATTGGCCCACTGCTTCAATTTGTCAAGGTCTTCCTGAATCTTGTCCTTGCCCTCCAGTGTGTCTACCAGTGCCCCGCAGCTTAGTGTCATCCACAAATTTACTGAGTGTGCAATCTATCCCATCATCCAGATCATTAATAAAAATGTTGAACAGAACTGGCCCCAGAACCGACCCCTGGGGCATACCCCTCATTACTGGTTACCAACTAGACATGGAGCCATTGATTCTTACACGCTGAAATCGTTGATTTAGACAGTTCTCTATCCACCTTACAGTCCACACACCCAACCCATACTTCCTTAACTTGCTGACGAGAATGGTGTGGGAAACCATATCAAAAGCCTTGCTAAAGTTGAGGTATGCAACGTCAATGGCTCGTCCCACATCCACAAATCCAGTCATCTCATCATAGAAGGTGATGAGGTTGTTCAGGAACGATTTACCCTTGGTAAATCCATGCTGACTGTTCCTGATCATTCTGTTTTCCTCCAAGTGTTACAGGATGGATTCTTTGAGAACCTGCTCCATGATTTTTCCCCGGATTGAGGTGAGGCTGACAGGTCTGCAATTCCCTGGATCCTCCTTTTCCCCTTTCTTGAAGATAGGCACTATATTTGCTTTTTTACAGTTCTCTGGCACTTCCCCCGTTCGCCATGAGTTTTCAAAGATAATGGCCAGCAGTACTGCTATCTCATTGGCCAGCTCCCTTGGATGCAGGTCCTCCAGCTGCATGGACTTGTGCATATTCAGCTTCTTTAGGTAGTCCCTAACCTGACCTTCTGTCACCAAGGGCCTCTCTTCTTCTCTGCAATCTGCCATACCCAGTGTAGTGGGCTGGGAGCTGGCCCTGCCTGTGAAAACTGAAGTAAAAAAAAAAGCATTGAACACTTTAGCTGTTTCTTCATCCTCTATCACAAGGATACCTGTGCTATTCAGTAAGGGACCTACACCATCCCTGATCCTCTTCTTATTAACATGCTTGTAGAACTCCTTCCTGTTATCCTTCACATCCCTTGCTAGCCACAACTCCAATTGTCCTTTGGCCTTTCTGATTTTATCCTTGCAGTCCAGAGCAATATCTTTGTCTCTTCAGTCATCTGTCCAAACTTCTGCTTCCTTTTTATGGTTTAGCTCAGTGCAGAGTTATCTGTTAAGCCACACTGGGCACCTTCCATATTTGCTGTTCTTTCTGCTCATTGGAATGGTATCTTCTTGTGCCCTTAGCAGGGTATCTTTAAAATGCAGCCAGCTCTCTTGGACACAGTTCCCCTTCAGATCAATCTCCCAATCTCCCATCAGTTCCCTGAGGTAGCCAAAATCTGCTTTTCTGAAGTCCAGGTTCTGCGTTTTGCTTCTTTCCTTTTTTCCATTAATCAGCATCTTGAACTCTACGATCTCATGGTCACTGCTGCCCAGGTTGCTGTTCTCTTCTATGTCCCCAATCAGTTTTTCTCTGTTTGTGAGCAGCAGGTCAAGAGGTGCAAGGCCCCTAGTTGGTTCGTCCAGCATTTGTACCAGGAAGTTGTCCTCAACACTCTCCAAAAACTTCCTAGATTGCCTGTGCACTACTGTATTGGCCTCCCAGCAGATGCCAGGTTAATTGAAGTCCCCCATGAGACTGTGATCTGGAAACTTCTGCCAGTTGTCCATAGAATGCCTCATCCACCTCCTCCTCCTGGTCTGGAGGTTTATAGCAGACACCCACCATGACATTCCCCATGTTGCCCTCTCCTCTAAACTTAACCCACAGATTTTCAACTGGCTCGGTTCCACTTCCATAATGGAGCTCTGAGCAGTCATACAGCTCTTTTACATATAGCGCTACTCCTCCTCCTCTTCTTCCCTGCCTGTCCTTCCTGAACAACTTATACCCATCCATGGTAGAGCTCTAATCATGCAAGCTATTCCACCATGTCTCTGTTATTCCAATTATATCATAGTTCCTTGTCTACACTAGTACTACCAATTCTTCCTGCTTGTTTCCCAGGCTCCTCGAATTCGTGTACAGGCACCTAAGATGCCCGGCTGATTGCCCTACTTTCCTGTGTCGATTTTCAGTTCTATTGCATCTTCCTCCTTGCATTTTTTTTCCTGGTGTTGTCCTCCTGTACCTGCCTCAGGCATTAAAGCTTCATTAGAACATCTGACACAATTATTTGATCCCCCCCTATGTTGCAACTACATTCTTTTTTATCCCTCGTGTTACAGTCCCAGTATCCCCCAAGTTCCATCCCTCCCCCAGGTCTCCCACATTGTCACTTACCTGTGGGCTTTAGTCTCCTTCCCCATTCAAACCTAGTTTAAAGCCCTCCTCACTAGGTCAGCCAGTCGATGTCTGAATATGCTCTTCCCTTTCTCGATGGATGGAGTCCATCTCTGCCTAGCAGTCCTTCCTGGAACAGCATTCCATGGTCAAGGAAGCCAAAGCCCTCCTGATGGCACCATCTTTGCTGCCAGGCATTCACCTCCAGAATGCATCTGTGTCTACTCATGCCCCTACCCTTGACTGGAAGGATCAAGGAGAACACCACCTGTGCTTCAAACTCCTTCCCCTGCACTCCTAGAGCCCTGTAGTCACCTTTGATCTGCCGAGGATCACCTCTCTCAGTATCATTCGTTCCCACATGGATGAACAGCATGGGGTAGTAGTCAGAAGAGTGGATGATTCTTGACAATCCCTCTGTAATGTCTGATGCGGGCACCTGGCAGGCAGCATACCTCCTGAGAAGCCTTGGCAGGGTTACGGATGGGTGCTTCTGTCCCCCTCAGAAGTGAGTCCCCAACCACCACAACCCTCTATTTCCTCCTAGCTGTGGTGGCTGTGATCCTTCCAGTCTGGGGGGTGCATGGTGTCTCCTGTTCCACCTCATCCATCATCTCTAGCGCTGCATAATGGTTCTTCACCACAACGGAGGGAGGGATGGGAGCAGGGGTGGAGCATTGTCTGCTGCCAGAGGTAACCAGGTGTCAGTGTCCTCCCTCTGCCATAGGCATCCCATCCTTCTCCAGTGGTGCAGCAGTAGCCTTCAGCACCTGGATAGTATCCTCATCCTTGCATGTCTCCTCAGGGATGCTACTGTGGAACTTCTCCAGGGTATGGATACTCCTTAGCCTAGAGACCTCCTCCTGTAACTCTCCCACCTGCCTCCTGAGAGATTCCACGTGCAGATACCTGTCACATTGATTCATCTCTCCAGCCTGATCATCAGAGACAGGGAACTGCAGGCCACATTCCCTGGAAGTCCACACCAGGATCTGGGTAGAGAGATCCATGCTCAGGATGTCTGTCTGGCTACAAGCACAGGTGGAGGAGACAGAAGGGGCACTGGCACAAGCAGTGCAGCTCCTCTTCACCATCATGGCCTCCCCAAACTCCCTCTCAGACTCCCCTGTTTTCAGTCCCCCTGTTTGCAAGCTTCTAGGTAGCAGTCAATACATGTTCTTAGTGGTGTAGCACAGGGTTCCCAAACTTTTTGACCCTGGGGCCACAGCAGAGGGTATCACTGGCACTGGGCTTACAGGGCTCAAGCCCCTGTCTTTTCCCAGGCCAGCGGCACTCCTGAGCCACAGATATATTTTTTACAACCCTGAAGGGCCAACAGCCTCGGCCCCCTTCCCCCACATGCTATTCTCCAACTGCAGTGCGACATAAGGAGTTCAGGGAGGAGGCTGCCTCCTCGCTGATCTCCCATCTACCTGATTGCAGCAGGGAAACTGCATGTGTCCTGTAGCCCTCTACACTCCACCTTGTTCATGAGGTAGTGGCTTCCTTCTGCAGCCATGGGAACCAAAGGGCACCATTCCCCTCCCTCTGGCTCCAGCAGGGACCAGAGCACCTAGGGATCCAAGCACTGAACTTTGCCTTCGTCCCTGCTACAAATATGGGGATGTAAACATAGATCTTCCATCGCCTTAGCTGCAGCAAGGTGCCTGCACCAGGTTTTTAGTCACACAGAAACGCACTGTGTCTGGGTCCATAGGCAGCGGCTCCTTTCTGCAGCCAGCTGGATGGGAGCTGCAGGCCACTTTCAAAGCCCCTGCAGGCCATTTTTGGCCCCCAGGCCACAGGCTGAGAAACACTGGTGTAGGAAATACAAAAATGTTTACTTTTTTTTAAATTATGGAACGAATAAATTATAAATGTCACAGTAAATTGGATGCTTTGAAAAGGATATCAGTGATGGCATTACAGCTGACAGAAGAAAGCAGCTGCTTCTCCACCCAATAGAAATTTGGAGGCAAAGACTCTCAGTTAAATTCCTTGTGTATTTAAAAGAAATGTTTTAAAAATGTTGAGGCTTTGACAGCTTTGAAATAAAATGTAATAGAGATAATTTTCTTCCTTTAAAGGTAATTTGATTGTTTTAAATATCTATTAAAAACAAAGGAACTTGAAAGAAAAAATCTTTTTAAAAAAATAAGGTAAATATATTAATAGCAGATAAACCAGGAGAGTGTATACTATGATTGTGACAAGTTTGTAGCATATCCACATTCTGTCTAAGTACTAAGTATTGGATTATGGCCTGGTCTGTCTTGGCCTGCGGGTCCCATAAGGGAGGGACAGATGCCCTCATTCCTTGGAGCAGTCTCCTGGGTTGCTGTTCTGGGTTTGGGGTAGAGAAGAGTCCACAGGACTTGCACCTTCCGTTTCAGGTACAGTTGAGTGGAGAGTGCCTAGTGTTTTGACTCTGCCCTTACTAGTCTTCTGGCCAACACAGATGAGCTGGCAAAGGAGAGAAGGAAATAACCTTTTCCTGGAAAGGAACAGTACCAAGTTACTTCCTTGTGGGAGCCAAGGGAGACCAGAGGAGAATTTTTGTTTTCCCTCTTGCAGTCACAATTTGTGTTCTGAGCTCCACCTGAGTTCAAACAGGTCTACATTCTACTGCTCACACAAGATTAGATTCATGGCACAATGTAACCATAAAGCGTTAGGAATAAAATGGAGGGGTCGGAAATTCTGTTATCAACTTTGCCCATCAACTCAGAGTATGCTAATTTATTAAGGTTACTTCCTGGGGGGGGGGTTGCAATTCTATTAGAGTACTGCTTGTGCCACTTGTGTTTCTGTGTGGAGCTTACTCCTCCCTTCTGAAAATCCCTCCCGATAGAGTCACCCTTGCAGCACCTAAATTTCCTAAGACTGGGTTTGCAAGTGCAACTGAGCAGACTGGGTCTATCAGCACTCTCAGCTGACCCCTTATGTGTCCCTGAACTCAGCAGGCTGGGTTACACAGCACTCGTCTGCTGCTACCCTTATGTGCCCCTGTACCGCACTGGACCAGACTGGAGTATGCATCTGAGCAGGCTGGGTTAAAACAGCACTTTCAGCTGCCACCATTAGATGCCCCTGGACTCAGTCAGGCTGGGTCAAAACGGCACTTTCAGCTGTCACCCTTATTTGTCACAGGTTCAGCATGCTGATAACCCCTTAATGAGCAAACCTTACAAGGAATTGGGCATCAGAGGGATCTTTGGCCAGGTAAAAGGAGTGTTGCCGCAGAGCAATATAGGGAAGCCAAGAACACAGAGGAAGTCTGGCAACCCACTTGATTAGGAAAGTTGCTTTATTGCCAGGTACATAAAACTTATGAATAATTATAAAAGGAAGAACCATACAAAAAGAGGAAAATGATCAAACAGTTACAATATTACCCCATTTCAATTATAATATTGGGGAAAGCTAGCCCAAGTGGATTATAAAAGATCAGGTTTAGAGAGCCATAGTTGGGTTAAGAGGAAAAAAAGAAAAGAGAGAAGTGGGGGGGGGGGTTGTCGCACCATTCAGTGCTGCTCAAAGGTACCCAGGAACCAGGCTGTTCAGCTTAGGGTCTGGTGTGCTGGAAACAGGCAGAACCTCCACCACGATCAGCAAGGAGAAGGTGAAGTCCCAGTGGACCTGATGCAGCTTGTAGGTCCAGGCAACAGATCAGGCACCAGAACAGATTCAGAACTAACTCTCTCTCATGTGGAATTTGGGTAGGGATTTTTGTAGGGAAGAAACAATGTTTCAAGGCAGACCACTAGGGGTGTTCTGGGGTAAATAATGACTTAAGGGAGTATACCAAAGGTGTTTTATTTAGGTGGACAATAGGACTTGATCATTCCTGGTGATGGGTGGCATTCCTCTGAGGGAGCTTACAATGCAGTCAGGAAGATTCAGTATGTTGGATAACAATTGAAGATCTATTGACTAGAATTGGTCTGATAACTGCTGGGCTGGGTGTGTGCAGGCATGAGTTCATTTGTCTCAGAAGCTGGGATCCCCCATCATGCAGTGCTGCCAGTCCCAGAGTTCAGTGTGACTCCTGCCTTGGATGTTGGTTCTCCATTCAGTATGCTAATTCTGGTTCCATCCTTGATGCAAATGAAGTTTCTGCTGTCCAGTTTGCTAATGGCTCACATCTTCCATGTGGATGAGGCTAGTGGAGTTGCCCTAATTCCAGCACCTTTGTTCAAAGGGGTTTTAAGTGCATCTCCTACTGCCTTTCATTGTTTCTGGTTTCTGGTTCAAGCTGAGGCTGAAGGTTATGGGAGGGGGGGTGAGTCTCAGTGGCTGGATACTATGCCCTGATTCTCCAAGAACACAGAGCTACCAAGTAACAGTTCTACATTGTAAACATATGTTTGTAGGAGCACTCAAAAATAAGATCTGGGGATTTGTCCATGAGTATCTGAGTGCAAGGTCAGGACCTTAGCAATTTTGATTTCAGACTGGCTATTTCACGTGGATGTAATGACACCATAAGTCCATTGTGTAGTCTACATTCCTGAATGCAGCCATTGCTGTTACAGGAAGCTGGGAAGACTTTTTTTTGCATTGTGGGTAATATCATGATATTTTTTTTTTCTGTTCCAAAACATAATGGAAACAAAAATATTAGAATTTACCTTGAAAACAAAATTCTGGGGCAAAATTGTTTAGAGTCTATGGAAACTTGGTTTGATAAAAATCAAAATGTTCTTTTCTGATTTTTACTATTAAAATTTTATATTATTTGATATCAGATCATTAACAATATGAAAACAAAAAGTCATTCTGAGATGGAAAAGCAAAGCATTAACATTCCAAATCCCATCTTAACCTTATCACAACTCTTCTCTCCATTTTTATTTTTAAGACAAAAATTGCCAAAGCCTGCATATTTCCACAAATAACTTTGCTTTTGACAGATCAACATTTTGCAAAGGAGATGTATTTTGCTGGAAAATTTCTGACCAGCTCTACTGTTAGGTCTGAGGGAGCAAAGAGGCGTTTCAGCTCAGTATAAATTGTCTGCAAGTTGCCTCTTCTATTGTGCGGTTTTCTTGTACTATCTTCCAGTAGTTCATTAAAGTGAAATACATTTCATTCTCTCTCTCATCCTCTACTCAGCCTGATGTTTTATTGTGTAGTGGGTTTTTAACATGTATCCATTGCTGTTTGTTTGTATTAGAGAAGACAAGGTCAAAGAAGTGGTTCTTGCATTAGAAGTAAAGGTGCTTAGTTTTGAGATGGCCCTCAGTTCCTCTGGGAATTTGATCAAGAAGCTGAGACCAGATACCAAAACAGCTGTCTCCTATAGAGGCAAACATTACCCTTATGTTAGCTTATAATACCCATAATGATGTGTGTGTTTGTATGCCTATACATGCATGGTACAGTACCTGACCATCAGATGAACTCCATCCCTCGTTCATGTATTGTGATAAGGTCAGCTCAGAGGGCTACAGAAGGGTGTGCCTATTTGGTCTCCGGGGAGGTGGGTGGGCGTAAGCCCACCCACCGCTAACACCCCTCCCCCAGCTCAAGGGGAGGTGGTCCTAGGCCCGGGGCCAACTGATTTCGGGGGACAAATAATGACAAAACGGGAGTGGGTGTGGGGGTCAGAGGTTCAGAATTAGGGAACCGGAGGGGGACACCGAGCAGAGAACCCCGGACAGCACCCACTGCTCCCGGAACATGTCGAAGGAGCCAGCAGACACCGCCCAGAGGAACTCTGCCCGGAGACGTGAACGGACCAGGGACCGGAAGTAGGCCCCACAGTCGCAGGCCCCTCCCTCAGCCAGCCTCCTCTCCCTGGTCTTATAGATGGCCTGTTTTGCGTAGGCCAGGAGGAGGCTGGCGAGGAGGTCCCGCGACTTCGTGGGGCCGCGAATCGGGAGTCAGTAAAGGAACGTGTGTGGGGAGAAGTGCAACCAGAACCTCAGGAAGAGGTTCTGGAGGAGCTGGAAGAGGGGCTGCAACCTGGCGCATTCAAGATAGGCGTGTGCCAGGGTCTCCCTCTCGCCGCAGAAGGGGCAGGTGTCTGGAATGGGGGTGAACCACGCCAAGTACACGCCCGTGCTCACGGCTCCGTGCAGGAGCCGCCAACTAATGTCCCCGGTGGGCCGTGGGGTCAAGGTGGCATAGAGGCTGGCCCACTGGGGGTCCTCGCCCTCCGCAGGTGGGAGTAGGTCCCGCCACTTGGTGTCGGGGCGGGACACGAGGGCGAGGAAGTGGAGAGTGTGGAACACGAGCGTGTACAGGTGTTTGCGGGGCGCGGTTCGGAAGCGGACCGGCTGCAGCTCTAGCAGCCGGCTCGGAGCATGGGGCGGGGGCAGCCGGGGGGGCTCGCGGGGCCGGGGCCAGATCGCAAGCTCCGGAGGGCCAGGACTGAGAGGAGGGCGGGGGGTACCCTCTCGCAGGACCCGCTCTAGGTAAGCCCGAGCAGTGGGGGGCAGGGCCGCCTTCACCTCCTGGAGTAGGCGCCGGGGGGTCCGGAGGGTGGAGAGCCCCATGCGCTGAGCGAGCACTAGGGGATCCACCCAGTCCCCCCGGGCATAGTCCAGGAGGTCTCCGACCCTGGTGATGCCTGCCAGGACCAACCTCCGCCTCACGGAGGGGGCCTCCGCCGCCTGCACACTCAGATGGGAATTGTGTAGCAGGGGCTCCGCGAGGAGGTCCTCCCCCTCGGTGGGCACAAGGGCCCTGGAGGCCGAAACCAGCCTCCAGGTCCGGAGGAGGTCCTGGTAGAAGGCCAGCAGCTCGGAGAGGTCTCGCGGACCGCCTCTCAGCTGGATATAAAGGAGCTGCTGGTCGTATCGGAGCCCTCGGTAGCGGCGGAGGAAGGTGTGCACCAGGTGGCTCCACGCCGGACTACCTGCACCATAAAGGAGTCTCTGCAGGGCCTGGAGGTGGAAGGCGTGGACCTGGCTGTGGACACAGCACAGGCCCTGTCCTCCCTCCTCCAGGGGGAGACTCAGGATCCCTGCAGAGACCCAGTGCAGTCCTGGCCAAAAGAACTCCAGAACTGTCTTCTGGAGGTGGGCCAGGAACCTCAGGGGCAGGACCAGGGTGTTGAGCCGGTGCCAGAGCATGGACAGGACAAGCTGGTTGACCACCAGCGCCCTCCCACGAAGGGAGAGGCACCGCAGCAGTCCCGTCCATCTCCGCAGCCGCCCAACGACCCTGTCCTCCAAATCGTGCCAGTTCTCATCCGGGGAGGGATGGGTGGCAGAAAGGTAAACGCCGAGATAGAGCAGCGGACCCGCGCTCCACTGGATGGCTTGAAGCGCGGGTGGGAGGGGGCCCGCCGACCACCCGGCCCCTACCGTCAGGCCAGAGCTCTTGACCCAGTTGACCCGGGCGGAGGAGGCCGCCGAGTAGATGGTCTGGCAAGCCTCCAGCCGCCACAGGTCGCCCGGGTCCTGGACCGCGAGGAGCACGTCGTCGGCGTACGCTGACAGGACCAGCCGCAGCTCCAGCTCACGGAGCACCAACCCCGTCAACCTCCGACGGAGGAGACAGAGGAAGGGCTCGATGGCCAGAGCGTACAGCTGGCCCGACAGCGGGCAGCCTTGACTCACTCCTCTCCCGAAGCTGACCGGCTCGGTCAGGGTCCAGTTGAGCTTGACCAGGCACTCCGCGGAGGCATACAGCACCCGGAGGAAACCCACAAAACGTGGCCCGAAGCCGAAGGCCTGCAGGGTGCCCAGGAGGTACCCGTGGTCCACCCGATCGAACGCTTTCTCCTGGTCCAGGGCCAGGAGGGCGAACGACAGACCGTCCCTACACCTGAGCTCCAAGAGATCCCGGACCAGGTACAAATTGCTAAAGATGGACCGGCCTGGGATGGTGTAGGTCTGGTCAGGGTGGACCACGTCCTGCAGCACGGACCCAAGCCGCAGCGAGATGGCCTTGGCCACGATCTTGTAGTCCGTGCAGAGGAGCGAGACGGGACGCCAGTTCCGAAGGTCGCGGAGGTTCCCCTTCTTGGGCAGCAGGGCCAGCATGGCCCGCCAGCAAGAGAGGGGAAGCTCTCTGCTTCCCTCGGACTCGGCCCAGACGACGGCCAGGTCCGGGCCGAGGACGTCCCAGAACACGCGGTAGAACTCCACGGTCAGCCCGTCCATGCCCGGGGACTTGTTATTGGGCATGTGACGGAGGGCGTCCGTGAACTCGGCCAGAGTGAGAGGAAGCTCCAGCCAGTCCCGGCGCCCGTGCTGAGCGCCGGGAGTTCGTTCCAGAGCACCCTGCAGGCGTCAGCTTCGGTCGGGTCCGGGGAGAAAAGGCTGGCGTAGAAGGCCCTGGCCCTTCCACGCATCTCCTCCGGATCCGTGAGGGGGGTGCCGTCCTCAGTGAGGAGGCAGGTGACATGCTTCTCAGCCCCCCTCCGTTTCTCCAGGGCATAGAAGAAGCGGGAGCCACGATCCATCTCCCGAAGGAGGTCGATGCGGGATCGCACGAAGGCCCCCCGGGCCCGAAGGTCCTCGAGGGCCCGGAGCTCCTCCCGCTTCTCCCGGCACGCTCCGCAGAGGGACGGGTCCTCAGGGCTGGCGGCCAGGCGCCTCTCCAGCTCCAAGACCTCCCGCTCCAGCTGCTCTATCGCCACATCCCTCCACCGGCTGGCCCCCCGGGTGTAGTCACGGCAGAAGAGCCAGGCACGCACCTTCCCCGTGTCCCACCAACGCTGCGCCGAGGAAAAGGCGGGCCTCTGCTCCCGCCAGGCCAGCCAGAACTCCCGGAAGGCCGCCACGAAGCCCACATCCTCCAGCAGGCTGTTGTTAAAGTGCCAGTAGGCCGACCCCGGCCTCTCCGCCGAGAGAGAGGCCGTCACGGTCACCAGGTGGTGATCCGAGAACGGGGCCGGCCTCACGCTGGAGGAGTGGGCTCGTGCCAGATGGCGACGGGACAAGTAGATGCGGTCCAACCGGGAGTGCTGTGACCGGTCTGCCCCCACCCGGACGAAGGTTAAGGTGACCTCGTCGTCCGGGTGGTGGTCACGCCAGACGTCCACCAGGGAGTGACGGTCCATCAACTCCTGGAGGACGGCAGCGGCGGCCTGGTACTGCTCGGTCCCAGAGCGGTCCCGGTCCTCGAGGGTGATGTTAAAATCCCCCCCCAGGACCAGGCACTCCTGTGGATCTAAGGTGTCGAGGAAGGCGGCCGCCTGCCGAAAGAAGGGCATCCGCTCCGGGCCCGATGTCGGGGCGTAGACGTTGACAAGGTTCAGCGCCAGCCCCTCCATGCGGACCTGGACGTGCAGCAGGCAGCCCGGCACGACCTCGACCGCCCCCAGCACCTCGGGCTGTAGGTCGGGGGAGAACAGGGTGGCCACACCGCCGGAGCGGGTGGACAGATGGCTCATGAACACCCTGTTCCCCCATTCCAGCCGCCAGCTGGCCTCGGCGGCCGGATCCGTGTGGGTCTCCTGCAGGAACACCACAGAGTAGCCCCCCTCCTGAAGGTAGGAGAGCACCTGAGTCCTGCGGAGACCCACCCTACAGCCCCTGGTGTTCAAGGTTGCGAAGATGGTAGGGGCCATGAGGAGGGCTGGGGGAGATCCACAGGAGCAGCAGGAACGCCTTGGGCCTCCGTCGGGCCGCGGAGCAAACCGTGACCCACCCTAAAGGCCATGAGGGAGTCACGGAAGACGCGGGCCCTCTGATAGGCCGCGGCGTCCTGCCTCCTGGTCCCCTTCCCCTCCTTCAGAATGGCCCTCACGGTCTGGAGGACGAGGTGGAAGCTCCCAAAGCGCTGCAAGGCGAGCCGCACCCGATTCCTGGCCCCTCGAGTGTCAGCCAGGAAGGCGCGGAGCTCGCCGCGCAGCGCCAGGGGGTCCGGGGCGGAAGGCCCCGGGCTGTCCTCCAGGCGGGTCCCCGTGTCAGCCCCGCTGCCTGCCGGGAGGGACAGACAGGGCAGGGAGCCCTGTCGCGGCAGTGCCACTGATCGAGGCTCCCCATTGTCCATCCCGGCCCCCGGCACGGGGGGGAAAGGTGGCGGAGGGAGATCTGCAGCCCCGGGCAGGGTGGGGGCCACGAATGCCACCCCCCGGGAGTTATTGTCAGGGAATGGAAAGGTCATGGTCCCGGGGGGGGCAGCAGCAGGTACAGGATTTGGGGCAGGGGTAGGGACAACAGCGGGCGGGGCAGTGGTTGGGGTGGGGCCTGTGTCGGGAACGAGGGTGGAAACAAGGGCGGGGTCCCCGGCTGTCAGACAACCGGGGTGCGGCTCCCCTCGACCGGGCACAGGGTTCATGGTGGTTGGATCGAAAAAGGGATCCCCGCCGACGCTGGGCCCGGGTGTTAGGTCAAGAGTGGCAGTTGTGGCCTCAGCGTCCGATCGGGGGGGGCACTGGGCAGAAGCGGGGAAGGTAGGAGGGAGTGGCTGTGCCATTGGGCACGATCCCCCGGGGCCCGGCTGCTCGGTGCCGAGTGCCGCCCGCACGGAGCTGGCACCTGCTTGTAAGGCACCGAGCGCTGCCGGGCAGGTGGAGCGATCCGGGGGCGTCCCTGGGGTGAGGTCAGGAACAACGGGTGGGAAGGAAGACTGTGGGGATGGAGGGGGCGGCAACAACAAGTCGCCGCCCAGCTCGAGGCCCGCCGGGAGGGGATCGTCCTCCCCCGCAGTGACCGGGGTCAGATCCAGGGCCTCAAGCTCCGCGAAGATGGAGCCTAATGTGCTCCCCGCTGCCGTGGGCACCGCCGCTCCAGACGCCGGGGCTGGAATTGCCTCGGCGTCGGCGGCAGGCGCAGATGTTACGGGCAGAGCGGGGGCAGAGGGGGCGGCTCCATCTACGGCCTCCCTGGGAGTGGGATCAGAAAGGGTCTCCATAAGGGGGGCAATGCTGCCCTCCTCTGCTTCTGCCTCCATCTCCTCGGCCTGGTCCTCCTGCTGGTTCCCATCGGGGGGCACGGCGGAAGGTCCGTCAGCAACTGGAGCTTGACGGTTAGCCCCCCGCAGTGATTTCCGGGGGGCCTCCTCCCCATCCGACATGGAGGGGAGGGGACGGACCTTCCTCCACTTGCCGCGCCCCTCGACGAGCGCCCAGCCCTCCGAGGTGGCAGTGGAGGGCTGGCCAGCGGGGGCAGAGTCGGGCGGCAAGGGCACTGGTGCCAGGGGGGAAGGGAGCGAGGGCGGAACGACAGAGGGATGGGAACCCTCCCCCTGGGGTGGGCCCTCTCCCCGACTGGGGCCAGCCACCTCCCCGCCTCTCTCCTCCGAAGGCCCCGATGGTCGTGGGGTAGGAGGAGGAGGAGGAGGGACGGCACTGGTGGCTGGCTGGCTAGGGCCGCCGGCGGTGGTATGGCCGGCGCCCGCCGCGGCCCCGGGGGGCCCGGTTGCCTCCTCTCCATGGTGGGCCAGGGGGCAGTCCCTCCGGACGTGGCCCGTGGCCCGACAGAGGAAGCACCGAGCCTCCCCCGAGGAATAATGGATTCTATAGAGTGCCCCTTGGTGGGGCACTAAGAAGGACCCCTCGAGAGCCACTCCGTCACGAGCCCCCGCCGGCGGCAGTTGAACCTGCACCTGCCGGCGGAAGGACAGGACGTGACGGAGGGTGGGGTCCTTGCAGCCCAGCGGGAGAGGGCTGATGGTGGAAACTAGCTTCCCCAGGGTGGAGAGAGGGGGAAGCAAGGCGGAATTAGGGAGGAAGGGCGGGACGGAGGTAAGGACCACCCGTACGCCCAGGTCCTCCAGGGGCTCCACGG
>ML681995.1:949850-1050303 GCA_007922195.1 Podocnemis expansa | reverse complement strand
CTGCAGGCGTCAGCTTCGGTCGGGTCCGGGGAGAAAAGGCTGGCGTAGAAGGCCCTGGCCCTTCCACGCATCTCCTCCGGATCCGTGAGGGGGGTGCCGTCCTCAGTGAGGAGGCAGGTGACATGCTTCTCAGCCCCCCTCCGTTTCTCCAGGGCATAGAAGAAGCGGGAGCCACGATCCATCTCCCGAAGGAGGTCGATGCGGGATCGCACGAAGGCCCCCCGGGCCCGAAGGTCCTCGAGGGCCCGGAGCTCCTCCCGCTTCTCCCGGCACGCTCCGCAGAGGGACGGGTCCTCAGGGCTGGCGGCCAGGCGCCTCTCCAGCTCCAAGACCTCCCGCTCCAGCTGCTCTATCGCCACATCCCTCCACCGGCTGGCCCCCCGGGTGTAGTCACGGCAGAAGAGCCAGGCACGCACCTTCCCCGTGTCCCACCAACGCTGCGCCGAGGAAAAGGCGGGCCTCTGCTCCCGCCAGGCCAGCCAGAACTCCCGGAAGGCCACCACGAAGCCCACATCCTCCAGCAGGCTGTTGTTAAAGTGCCAGTAGGCCGACCCCAGCCTCTCCGCCGAGAGAGAGGCCGTCACGGTCACCAGGTGGTGATCCGAGAACGGGGCCGGCCTCACGCTGGAGGAGTGGGCTCGTGCCAGATGGCGACGGGACAAGTAGATGCGGTCCAACCGGGAGTGCTGTGACCGGTCTGCCCCCACCCGGACGAAGGTTAAGGTGACCTCGTCGTCCGGGTGGTGGTCACGCCAGACGTCCACCAGGGAGTGACGGTCCATCAACTCCTGGAGGACGGCAGCGGCGGCCTGGTACTGCTCGGTCCCAGAGCGGTCCCGGTCCTCGAGGGTGATGTTAAAATCCCCCCCCCAGGACCAGGCACTCCTGTGGATCTAAGGTGTCGAGGAAGGCGGCCGCCTGCCGAAAGAAGGGCATCCGCTCCGGGCCCGATGTCGGGGCGTAGACGTTGACAAGGTTCAGCGCCAGCCCCTCCATGCGGACCTGGACGTGCAGCAGGCAGCCCGGCACGACCTCGACCGCCCCCAGCACCTCGGGCTGTAGGTCGGGGGAGAACAGGGTGGCCACACCGCCGGAGCGGGTGGACAGATGGCTCATGAACACCCTGTTCCCCCATTCCAGCCGCCAGCTGGCCTCGGCGGCCGGATCCGTGTGGGTCTCCTGCAGGAACACCACAGAGTAGCCCCCCTCCTGAAGGTAGGAGAGCACCTGAGTCCTGCGGAGACCCACCCTACAGCCCCTGGTGTTCAAGGTTGCGAAGATGGTAGGGGCCATGAGGAGGGCTGGGGGAGATCCACAGGAGCAGCAGGAACGCCTTGGGGCTCCGTCGGGCCGCGGAGCAAACCGTGACCCACCCCAAAGGCCATGAGGGAGTCACGGAAGACGCGGGCCCTCTGATAGGCCGCGGCGTCCTGCCTCCCGGTCCCCTTCCCCTCCTTCAGAATCGCCCTCACGGTCTGGAGGACGAGGTGGAAGCTCCCAAAGCGCTGCAAGGCGAGCCGCACCCGATTCCTGGCCCCTCGAGTGTCGGCCAGGAAGGCGCGGAGCTCACCGCGCAGCGCCAGGGGGTCCGGGGCGGAAGGCCCCGGGCTGTCCTCCAGGCGGGTCCCCGTGTCAGCCCCGCTGCCTGCCGGGAGGGACAGACAGGGCAGGGAGCCCCGTCGCGGCAGTGCCACTGGTCGAGGCTCCCCATTGTCCATCCCGGCCCCCGGCACGGGGGGGAAAGGCGGCGGAGGGAGATCTGCAGCCCCGGGCAGGGTGGGGGCCACGAATGCCACCCCCCGGGAGTTATTGTCAGGGAATGGAAAGGTCATGGTCCCGGGGGGGGGCAGCAGCAGGTACAGGATTTGGGGCAAGGGTAGGGACAACAGCGGGCGGGGCAGTGGTTGGGATGGGGCCTGTGTTGGGAACGAGGGTGGAAACAAGGGCGGGGTCCCCGGCTGTCAGACAACCGGGGTGCGGCTCCCCTCGACCGGGCACAGGGTTCATGGTGGTTGGATCGAAAAAGGGATCCCCGCCGACGCTGGGCCCGGGTGTTAGGTCAAGAGTGGCAGTTGTGGCCTCAGCGTCCGATCGGGGGGGGGCACTGGGCAGAAGCGGGGAAGGTAGGAGGGAGTGGCTGTGCCATTGGGCACGATCCCCCGGGGCCCGGCTGCTCGGTGCCGAGTGCCGCCCGCACGGAGCTGGCACCTGCTTGTAAGGCACCGAGCGCTGCCGGGCAGGTGGAGCGATCCGGGGGCGTCCCTGGGGTGAGGTCAGGAACAACGGGTGGGAAGGAAGACTGTGGGGATGGAGGGGGCGGCAACAACAAGTCGCCGCCCAGCTCGAGGCCCGCCGGGAGGGGATCGTCCTCCCCCGCAGTGACCGGGGTCAGATCCAGGGCCTCAAGCTCCGCGAAGATGGAGCCTAATGTGCTCCCCGCTGCCGTGGGCACCGCCGCTCCAGACGCCGGGGCTGGAGTTGCCTCGGCGTTGGCGGCAGGCGCAGATGTTACGGGCAGAGCGGGGGCAGAGGGGGCGGCTCCATCTACGGCCTCCCTGGGAGTGGGATCAGAAAGGGCCTCCATAAGGGGGGCAGCGCTGCCCTCCTCTGCTTCTGCCTCCATCTCCTCGGCCTGGTCCTCCCGCTGGTTCCCATCGGGGGGCACGGCGGAAGGTCCGTCAGCAACTGGAGCTTGACGGTTAGCCCCCCGCAGTGATTTCCGGGGGGCCTCCTCCCCATCCGACGTGGAGGGGAGGGGACGGACCTTCCTCCGCTTGCCGCGCCCCTCGACGAGCGCCCAGCCCTCCGAGGTGGCAGTGGAGGGCTGGCCAGCGGGGGCAGAGTCGGGCGGCAAGGGCGCTGGTGTCGGGGGGGAAGGGAGCGAGGGCGGAACGACAGAGGGATGGGAACCCTCCCCTTGGGGTGGGCCCTCTCCCCGCCTGGGGCCAGCCACCTCCCCGCCTGGGGCCAGCCACCTCCCCGCCTCTCTCCTCCGAAGGCCCCGATGGTCGTGGGGTAGGAGGAGGAGGGACGGCACTGGTGGCTGGCTGGCTAGGGCCGCCGGTGGTGGTATGGCCGGCGCCCGCCACGGCCCCAGGGGGCCCGGTTGCCTCCTCTCCGTGGTGGGCCAGGGGGCAGTCCCTCCGGACATGCCCCGTGGCCCGACAGAGGAAGCACCGAGCCTCCCCCGAGGAATAATGGATTCTATAGAGTGCCCCTTGGTGGGGCACTAAGAAGGACCCCTCGAGAGCCACTCCGTCACGAGCCCCCGCCGGCGGCAGTTGAACCTGCACCTGCCAGCGGAAGGACAGGACGTGACGGAGGGTGGGGTCCTTGCAGCCCAGCGGGAGAGGGCTGATGGTGGAAACCAGCTTCCCCAGGGTGGAGAGAGGGGGAAGCAAGGCGGAATTAGGGAGGAAGGGCGGGATGGAGGTAAGGACCACCCGTACGCCCAGGTCCTCCAGGGGCTCCACGGGGACGTAGACGCCCCCCACCGCCAAGCCCTTCACCACCGCCTCCTGCGTGGTGGCCTCCGATGCCAGGAAGAACACAATCTTCCCGTACATCTTGGAGGCCGCCACAACGGCCGAGGGCCCCACCACCCTTGCCATCGCCCGCACGTAGGTCTCCACGTGCGGGGAGGCGGCCACCAGGAGACAACGGACCCCGTGCCTCCTGGTCAAGGTGGAGAAGGGGCCCCGGCCACCCGAGGTGGAAGGCAAGGAGGTGGCGCGGGCTGATGGTGTGGCGGTGGGTGGAGGGGTGGCAGCCACCTGGGCGTACGCCCTGGGGGCAGGGATACCCCCAGAGCTGGTGGAGGGAAGGACAGGGGATGAGGGGGCCGTGGCCGATGCCGTGGCCACGGCGACGGCAGGGCCCTTGCTCGCTTTTTTCTGCCGGGCTTTGCGGCCGGCCGAGGTGGTGGCAGCAGGAGCAGAGGTGGAGGCCCCTCCCGTGCCCGCTGCTGCTGTCGCCCCTCTGCTGGGGGCATTGGTGGTGGCAGTGGCAGTGGTCGAGGGGGCAGCCGCTGAGCTGGATGGGGGAGCAGGTTGGGGGAGAGGAGCGGAGGGGACCGGGGAAGTCTCCATGTCCCCAGGGTAAGGGACAGGCAGGAAAGGAGACTGGTCTGCAGGGGGAGGGAGGTGCCAGGGATGGGGTGGGTGGGAGGGACCGGGGAAATCCTCTCCTCCCTGCTGAGCTGTGGGCCAGGGAGGAGGGCACAGGCTAGGGTGGGGACAAGGGTAGGGAATAAGAGGGGGACTGGGAGGGGCTAGGGAGGTCCTCCCCTCCCCGCTGAGCTGTAGGCTGGGGAGGAGGGCACCGGCTGAGGCAGGGGCGAGGACACAGGGAGGTGGGGGACAAGCAATGGGGAGGGCAGGGGGTCAATGGCAGGGATAGGAGGGAGGCTGGCAGACCACTCCTCCCCGCTAAGCTACAGGCTGGGGAGGAGGGCGCCTGGGGAAGGGATGGGGCTCGTGTGGGGCAGGAGGGGGCCGGCTCCTCCGGCTGCACTTCAGGGGAACTAGTGAATGGGGTATCAGGTGGTGTAGTAAACCAGGGGGAAAAAAGAAACAAGTGGTTGGGTGCTCGCAGTGACTAGCTTCTCCTAGTTGGGGGGGGGTGGGGTCAAGGGAACCGCGGGTGGGGCAGGGAGGCAGTGAGGACTGCAGGGTGGGACCAGGGAAGGGTGGGGCAAACAAACTGCTGGGCTAGGGCGGGGCAGGGGAGCACGAGGAACCAAGGGGTTGGGGAGGGTGGGGGCCGTGGGGGATAGGGACACTGAACCGGCTGGAGGGCAACAGCAAGTGGGGGGGGAGCCCTCCAGCCACTGGGGGCTGGGGGAGTGGGGGGGGAAGGGGCTGGGCGAGGGGGCAGGGAAGCTGCTGCTGGGGTGGGCTCTGTGGTCCCTGCTGCTCAGGCAATGCAAGAAAGTCCCACAGGTTTAGGAGCCCGCTGCCTTCCTGAGGGAGGGGAGGCCAGGCAAACAGCAGCTGGGGGTAGTGATGGTAATACACAGTTCTCAGTCTCTTGGAGCTTACCCCCAGCTGCAAGCAACAATGTCTCTCTCCTAGGGGGCCTCCCCTCAGTGGTGGTGGTGGTGGTTGTAAGTTCTTTCAAGGGCAGCAGGCTCCAACTGGCAGCAGGGACTGGCTGGCTGGTGGGAGAGGTGGTCTTCTCCTTCTGACAGTTGTGGTGGTGGTACTCTTCCTTCTCTACCTCCCCCCACTCCCCACAGGGTAGGAGAGTGGGAGGGGAGGGAGGGTAGGGGAGTGGGAGGGGAGGGAGACCAGCCAGCAGCAGCAGCAGCAGTGGAGGAGGATGCAACAAAAAAACAGGAACAGCAAGGTGGTGGTGGCAGGAACAGCAGAGGTAGGTCCAAGTGGTGGTGGAGCAGGAACAGGAACAGGAACACCAGGAGAAGCAGGTCCACAAGCAGGGAAGCAGGAACAGGGGTTCTCTTTTTCCTCTTCTTGAAGAAAGGAGGGGTGCTTGGGGATGTGTTGTGGAGGGAGGGGGGAAGAGACCTTCAGGGGGGAGCAGGCCTACAGAAGGGGGTGGCAGGACAGGTATGTAAGCCCCAGGCTGCTGAAGGCTCTTTACCCTGGCTACAGAGAAAAGGGCTCTGCAGGCCAATTGGAGACACCTGGGCTCAGTCAAGGGCTGGCCCAGACCTATAAAGGCTGCTGCAGGCAGAAGGAGTTGGGGAGAGATTGAAGCTGCCTCCAGGACTGGAGTCACTCCCAGGCTGAGGAGAAAGGCTATCATCCTAACCCCTTGCAGACAGACAGGAAAGAAGGAAGGATTGACAGTCACGCCCAGGGAAGTTCCCCAGAAGATCTACCTGGGCTGGGGCAGATTGGCCTCTGGCCCATACCGCCAGGGGAGAGTTTGGGGCTGGCAAGACAGGCCCTTCCCCCTCTCCCCTACCAGGCGGAGCAATTTCGGCCACAGTATGTATACACAGATATTCACACAGAGTCACATATACAGTGGTTTGCAGTACTTAGAGGGAAAAGAAACATTATCTTCATTTCCATTAAGCCATACATCGGGCCAAAAGGATCATAAATGACACATGAATTATTCATTAATCTGCATGTCATATGGCTCTTTTAAATCACAGCTGCTGAAATGGTAGAACTGTAAGATGCTACCATGCCTACAAAACCAATGTAATTGTAAAGACACAGTAAAGTTTCTCCCCCCTTTTTAACCATTTGCTATTTTAATGAAACTAGAGGCAGCCTAGGTAAATTACCATAATATCCAGCTAACAAGACGTAAGGTACATTAATAATTTATGGCCCTGAAGTGCATTCGACCCATGTGAAAGGACCTTTTGCACAGAATATAATCACAGAAAAGCGGACTCATATTTTCTGTGCAACTTACTTAACATAGGCTTTTCCTGTATTTATTAATTTTCCATATTAGTGCATGAAGTGAATACTCTGGAGTCTACTGAGCAGAGGTGAGCAATATATAGATATATGAAGAGCAAAGGGAAAAGGTCATGTTTGGGTAGATGGAGTTATTTTTTAATGTGGTGTTAGGACATTTTAAATCTTCCATTCTCTCAAGTTTCCCTTACTGGATATATTTTACTCCTCTGATATTTATTGCAATTGTCTATAATCAATGTAGTTAGCAATGCATTCCTCATAATGTTTCCTTCCCTCCTCCCTCATGCTAACAAAACATGATAAAAGTGCAAAACCAAATTGACAAAGCAAATCCATACACCAAATTGTCAACTCATGCACATTAGCATAGTTCCACATAAATCAACAGAGCTACATTAGTTTACATTGGCCCATTATTTTTGGAGTACATATTAAGGACAGAAGGGCACTACAATTAAAGTACTCCAGTTCCTTCTCCCCTCATTCCCCTTTTTACACATTTCTATGAATATACGTAGCCTGCCTTCTTTCTGTACAATAAGATGTTCCATCACATTTTTAACATATTCATTTTTAATATTATCTCTCAAAATCCATACACTTTTGACAAATTTTCCATGCATGGGTTCTGAAAAGTTAGGCACCTATACCAATATTTGGGCAAGAAAACAAAGAGGTGCCTCTTAGGCACTGAAGTTTGAAAATGTTGACCTTTTTAAATGGAAGTTTAGTTTTTGTTTTGGTTTTGTTTTGTTTCAGAACTTAAACTTTGGAGCAGAGGATGGCAGTTGCACAGAAAAGTACTAGCTTGCTGAATTGCTGTGAGCCAGCCCAATCTGATCCCATTGTGCAGTATTTCACACTGTAAAAAATCAGTTTAATATAATTGCGACCTGATAGGTTTGGCATCTAATGTGAGCTGCTAAAGAAAATGAATCGTATGGTTTCATTGAAACCTCCAGTGAATGAGAGCCCAAATCTCTCACACAGCCATCACTGCTGTCTTCTGAGAGACACTGTCAGGTGGTGTCCAGGACTGACTAGGAGAGTGAATTACCTCTCACTGTAATCCAGCCATATGGAAATTACCGAATTACCTGGCTCCTGCATGGGTGCTAAGCACTGGGAGCTGAAATATCCCAGAATGCAGTGTTGCAACAGCATTGCAAGCTTTACTGGATCAGATTTTCAGATCCCCGGCTGAATTATCAGAGCTGGCAGTTAGGAAAAACATCTTCTGACTTCTAAGCTTAGCAAATTAGATATGAAAGACATGGAGGTAGAACAAAAGAGGAAGTTGGTATACATGATAATTTCTATGGAGCTAGTCTTGTGATTACAACCTAACTGAAATGTGGCCAGAAAGATGCAATAAAGGCATCGCTCTTTCATTTTTGAAATCTCGTATTCTGTGATTCTATGAAAATAGATAAGGAAGTGGTTCCTAAGCCATTCTGAAATCCATGAAGTAGTATCAAACAGCATACAGTGTTGCCAAGCAATCATTGACTGGTGAAAATAATTACATGATGCCAGGAGTGTGCCTGCTGATGTAGGTGAGTACCAAGGGAAACTCAAAAAAACCCTCCTCATTTTGTCCTCATTTTTAGAGTAGGTGCTAAAAAGGAAAGAAGGAGGAAGGTGCCAACATGGCCTCTTCCTCTCTCTTGTGTCCTCCGACTTAAGATTCAAGAAGAATCACATCCCTTGTGCTTCTTTCAGCTGAAAGCGTTTCCTCTGAGGTGAAAGATGCCTTAAAAGGAATGCTATCTGTATCCATCAAAATGAAGGGGCATGGTGGTTGTAGTTCCTAGACTGATGTGCATTTCTGTTGGGGCAGTGAGGCCTGTGGCTAATACCAGCAGTTTGACCTCATGTAGGTTGCTCATTTTTCAACTGTCATCCACGTGTCTGGATCATCATAAGCTAAGACAGCTGGATCTACCCTGCAACTTTGTATATTCTTCTACAGGAAATACAATTTTTTATCCTAGAATGATCTTATGATGGTCTGCAGTCAAACAGAGAAGCAATGTCCTTCAACCGAAGCTAATTGCCTATGTGAGCATTCGTCCTGGGACCAGAGACTAGAATTTGGCTGCCATTGGCTCATTTTATTAGAATTTTCACAAAACCATCAAAATTTCTAGTTCTGCAAAATGAGTATTTCCTCTTTACAAGTTTTCTCCCTCAGGAATCACTGTTGGTCAAATGATCCCAAATGAGTTACATGTGAGAAGCCTAATGGTCCAGAAATATTGGACCTGATTCTAATCAATTTTTCTCCAATTTTATCCTGGCATAACTCCACAGTTCAGAGTGGACTTAGTGCTGTTTTACAACATATGCCAGTGAGGTCATATTAACTAGGCCCATTAACTTCAAATGGCAAGGAGGCTAACAGAATGAAATCTAGGTAAGTTTATAAACCTGAACTTTTTGGAAGTGTGATTACCTTCTGCAGAAAAACGTGATTGTAGGAAATATATTTTGCAGATACATTGTTTCATTTTACAAAACCATTTAAAATAAAATCCTTGAGATATGCAAATAATAAAATAATATTTGCCAGGCCATTGTGTGGGTATCCTCCTTTTGCAGGATTCCAGTCAGCTGTTAAAATGTCATTTTTCATGGTGCAAATTCACAAAGGCATCACTTCTGGAAAAATTCAGGTGAATGTAAGTTAGCACTCTGGCTATGGGACATAATTTTCATCATGGACAATCTCAAAATGTTCAACTTCTGGAAAGCATTGACAGTGGGCTTCTCTGAATTGGACATACTTCCTGAATTTGCCAAACTGGGCAGAAACTTTCACTCAACAGGCTTTCATATGTGATTTAAATACTGCTTGCTATCTCTCCAGATCCCTGATTGGCTTAAAAGTGGCCTTTCTCATGGCATTTAATATTTTGACTCCAATTCTTTCATGGAACCAGGAAGGCTAAATGTGTGGAGCTGGTCAGCAATGTTTTGCAAAGTTTATTTTTAGAATGAAAAATGCCAGTTTGACCAAAATGACATTCAAAAAAAAAGGTTTGGTCAAAACCTACAACTTAAGTAAAAAAATAAAAAATAAAAAACTAAAACAAACAAAAAACAACCTGAAAGTGTTTTGTGATAACGTCAGGCCAGAGGGCTACATAAGGGTATGCCAGGGTAGATATGTGAGCCGTAGGCTGTTAAAGGCCATTTTCCCTGCCCTTGGGATAGTGATAACACCTCTGCAGCCCATAAGGAGACCCAAAGCTATTTGCCTGGACCTTGGATTAGCTAGTGGGCTGGAACCACTCACCCCATCCGAAAGGGGGAAGGGTATCTCACAGGTGGAATCCCAGGCCTGCCCTGTGGACCCCAAGAGAGAGGAGGGTACCAAGGGAAGACACCTTGAAGACTTGCCCGGGCTGGGGCAGATTGACCTTATGTTGCTACTGGCAGGGAGATGCTGCAACTATTTGGCCAGACCCTGGGAGAGGGAACTTTGCCACAATTTACTGAGCATAAATCTTTTTTAAAGTAACTCCCCTTGCCCCCACATTTTCCTATTTCATTTTTTTTTGAGAAAAACAAGAGAAGTTTTCAAGAGGAATTTCAAAAAAAATACCTGAACGTACCAATTATTACTTTGATTTTCTTTTTCTTTTCCCTCAACTAGTTACACTCATGTGGTTGAGCCCATAGGGCAGTTACTCAGCAGGATTGTAGACAGCTGCCATTGTAGAAATAGGTGGTTGTCCTGGTCACTTTGCATGAAAGCTTCCCCATAGCAACACTCAGGTCCTGCTTAATCTCATTGCCTAGTGCTCCATCTTTAGTCCCTTATCATCTGAGCTGCAGACCCCAACTGGCATGCTTATGGGACCCTTCTCTGTTATTCCATCAGCAGGAAGCATCTTTTGTGCACAAGTCAATCCACCTTCTTGTTGCACTCCAGGCCATAAAGGTAGATAAGCAATCTAGGAACTTAGTGACAATGATTGCATATTGGGAGAGAATGAATAGACCCTCATACTCTCTCGGTTGTAGCTCTTTTAATTTGTTTTAAAGCTTGTTAAAAATAACAGGTCTCCTTTCTTAAGAACAATTTAGTCAAAATTTAGAATTTTTTTAAACATTGACCCACTTTTTGAGTTGATGAGAAAACAGGTTTCATTTTTCAGGAAAAAAGTTTGAAATGTTTTTTGCAGACGATATCTATTGAGAGTTTGATAATTTTTGGCTAGCTGACTTATTTAACTGCTTCCTCTTCATACTCTTCTGCAACAGTCTCACTTCTCCCTCCTATCACCCAAGCCACAAAGGGCTTGCCAAAAGCTTAAAGGAGACCTCCCTGTGTCGATAATCTTGTGGCTATTTGTGCTTCTATATGAGTAGCTTTTGCTTTCTGTAAACATTCTAGTGAATTAAACTCCAACACCCCTGTGTTCCTGAATTAAGGGGATTAGAGTATACAAGAAAAAGGGTTAGAAGAATACTAGCAAAGTGAATTTGCAAGTTTTAACCACAGAAGTTGCAAAGCACCATCCCTTATACCTACCTTCCCAACATATATTTGCTCATCTGTGGTCATTACAGCCAAAGTGAACTCTTGGAACTAGAACAGTTTTCTTGGTAGTTACAATGCTCTAACGTAGACATCCAGGGGGAAGAAAAAAATCAGGGGAAAAGCCAGCTATTCTGTAGCAAACATTTTTTACGTTGATTAGGTCCTGAGATTCTAATATGATACAAATGATATCTTTGCCTAGCTAGAAAAATAAAATTGTTTTTGTATCCCCAATGTATTAACATTTAATTTGCTGTCATATTAGGCTTGTTTCTGTAGACATTAGTGCCATTTTCCACATACCTGTTAAGCAATTTTATGTTATTACTTCATAACATATCATTTATGTCGCTCTCTTTACGAACATGGGGTCATTATCCTGTCAGTCAACAATGACAGATGATATAGCCAAAATTTTCTGTGACACTTGGTAAAGAAAAAGAACACTTTGCTTCATAGTTTTCTGCGGTGCATATGAAAGTGGCATTGTCCTACCTTGATTACAGTTCCCTTGATATGTTTTCTTGGGTTTGCATTCCATCCCTAATAGGTGCTTTAGCCAATCTTTTGATAGAACAAGTGGAAAGGAAATGTGCCTATAGTTGTGGAAGATCAGTTTCATGTTACTTTAAACAAAACAAAACAAATAACACCAAGGAGTCACGTGGCACTTAAAGACTAACACATTTATTTTTTGCATGTCAGATGCTTCGAAGATGGGGGAACTTAGAGAATAGAATGAAAATAAATACAAGGGAGTGTAAAACATAGGATCAAGACATACAGTAACAGCAAATCAGAGCAGTTGCTTAGGTTCAAATTCTGGGAAGCCTGAAGTCAAATTATGTTTTGTAATGGGAAAAGGAACCCATAGTCTTGATTTAATCCTGCTTTCACACAATTTAATTTGCATATTAATTCCAGTGCAGCTGTTTCTCTTTGAAGTCTTAATGTCCCATTTATGTCTCTGAGTACAGTTGTTAACAAATCATTTATCGAGTGATTAGAAAGGTGGAAGTGTGCAGCAACTGTTTTTTTTTGTTTGTTTGTTTTGTGATTTCTGATGTCAGTTTTGTGTTCATTTATTCTTTTGTGCAGGGATCATCCTGTTTGTCCAATGTAGAAGGTGTTGGGGCATTTCTGGCACATGATGGCATAAATCACATTAGTAGATGAGCAGGTAAATGAGCCTTTGATGGAGTAGCTGGCTTGATTAGGACCTATGATGGTATCTATTGTGCAGATATGTGGGCAGACTTGGCAGTGTGGTCTGTTGCAGAGGTGTGTGCCTGCTTTAATGTTTCTGTTGTTAGATCTGTAGTTGTGGTGAGTATCTGTTTAAGGGTGGGTGGCTGTCTGTAGGTGAGGAGAGGTCTGTCTCCCAAGGCTTAAGAGAGTTAGGGACTGTCTTTTAGAATAGGCTGTAGGTCCTTAATGATCTGTTGCAGAGGTCTGACTTGAGGGTTGTATGTGGTGACTAGTGGTGGTCTATTGTTTTCTTTCTTGGGCCTCTCCAGCAGTAGACAACTTTGGGGTACCCGTCAGGTTCTGTCAATTTGTTTTCTTACTTCCCCAGGTGGGCACTGTAGTTTTAAAAATGCTTGATAGAGATCCTCAAGATGTCTGTCTCTATCTGAGGGATCAGAGCAAATGCAGTTGTATCGTAGGGCTTAACTGTAGGCAATGGATCCTGTGGTGTGTTTAGGATGGAAGCTTGAGGGATGTAGGTAACTATACCAATCAGTAGGTTTTTGGTATGGGGTGGTGTTGATGTGTCTATCCCTGATTTGTGCTGTAATGTTGAACCTGTGTGGGGTGTTCCAGGCTCGATTTCATTGTGGAGTGGAAATTGTTGAAATCTTTGTGGAAATCTTCAAGAGCATCCCTGCCACGGGTCCAGATGATGAAGATGCCATCAATGTAGTGTAGGTAAAGGAGAGGTGTTTCTGGATAAGACTTGAGGAAACATTGTTCTAAGTCTCCCATAAAAATGTTGACATATTGTGGGGCCATGCAGGTGCCCATAGCAGTGCCACTGACTTGGGAGGTTTAAATTATCCTCAGATCTGAAATGATTGTGGGTGAGCACAAAGTCCAGTCTCAAGCTGTGCTGTGGCATCATCTGGGATGGTGGTTCTTAATAGCTTGTAATCCATCCTTGTGTGGGATGTTGGTGTAAAGAGTTTGTGTCCATGGTGTCCAGGATGGTGTTTTCTGGAAGCTCACCAATGGACTGTATTTTCCTCAGGAAGTCCGTGGTATTGCAAAGATAGCTAGGGATGTTGATAACATAGGGTCTGAGGAGGGGGTCCACATAGCCAGATAAGCTGGTGGTAGGAGTGCCAATGCCTGAAATTATGGGGTGTCTAGGGGTTACTTTTTTATGGATTTTAGGTAGTAGATAGAATATCCCTGGCCGGGGTTCTGGTGGTGTTTGTCTTTATATGTTCCTGTGCTGTCTTAAGGAGTTTCTTGAGTAGGTGTCGTAATTCCTTTTGGTATTCCTCAGTGGGGTCGGAGGAAAGTGGTCTGTAGAAGGTTGTGTTGGAGAGCTGTTTATAAGTCTCCTGATCATAATCCAATTTATTCATGATGACAACCGCACCTCCTTTGTCAGCCTCCTTAATGATAATGTCAGAGTTGTTTCTGAGGCTGTGAATGGCATTGCGTTCTGCAGGGCTGAGGTTATGATGTAAAGGATGTCATTTGTCCACGATTTCAGCCTTGGCATGGTGGCAGAAACAATCAATGTCGAAGTCCAGTCTCTTGTTCTGACCCTCTGGAGGACTCCGCAAAGAATATTTCTTCTTGTAGTGTTTGGAGGAAGGTCACTGCATTGATTGGTGGTGTTACGGAAATATTCTTTGAGTCTTAGACTGCAAAAGTAGGCCTCCAGGTCACTGCAGAATTTTATCTTTTGTGTGAGGATTGTGGGGCAGAAGGAAAGTCCCCAAGATAGCACAGATTCCTCTGCTGGAGTAAGTGTGTAGCTTGAGAGATTAACAATGTTGCTGACTGAGTTGAAGGTGTCCATCTTGTTTTCTGTAGTGGTGTTTAGTAGTTTAGACAGTTTGGTATCTTTTTTTCTTCTGTAGAAAAGCAAAGTGTGTGTTGTACATGGATTTTTCTCCTTGTTGTGAAGTCCAGCCATGTACAAGAATGCATTGTAGGTTAGTTTTCTATGAGGGAATCCAGTTTGAGAGTTGATTTTTCATTTTCCTCTGTTTGCCGTGCAGGATGCTCATCAGGTGGTTTCTGAGTTTCTGTGAGATTGTGTGGCATAATTCTCACTGTAGTCTGTGTAATATGTCAATTGTAAAGGATTTTTTGCTTTCAGTTCATTAGGCATAATGCTCAGTTGTTTGCATTTTGAAAGGAAGATGATGCCAGTCTGAATCTGAGCAAGTTGTTTCTGTAAATTGATGGATTTCCACTTCAAACGGCTATATTTAGTGCCTTGCATCTTGCCAGTTTCCAAAGGGGCAGCTGTGTTAGTCTAGTCCAGCAAAAAAAAAAAAAAAAAAAAAAAGTCATGTGAAAGCAGGATTAAATCAAGACTATGGGTTCTTTTCCCACTCCAAAAGATAATGTGGTCGAGGCTAGATATTAGAAAAAAACTTTTTTACTAGGAGAGTGGTGAAGCCTTGGAATGAGCTGCTGAGCGAGGTGGTGAAATCTCCATCTTTGGAGGTGTTTAAGGCCCGGCTGGACAAAACCACGACTGGGATGGTTTAGTGGGAGTGGTCCTGCCTCTGGCAAGGGGTTGGACTAGATGACCTATGAGGTCCCTTCCAACCCTATGATTCTGTGATTCTATGACTTCAGCCTTCCCAGGATTTGAATCTAAACAACTGCTCTGATTTGCTGTTACTCTATGACTTGATCCTATGTTTTACACTCCCTTGCATTTATTTTCATTCTATTCTTTAAGTTCCTCCATCTTTGAAGCATCTGATGAAGTGGGATTTTCTCCTCTGAAAGCTCATGCAAAAAATAAATGTGTTAGTCTTTAAGTGCCACACGACCCCTTGGGGGTGTGTGTGTGTGTTTTTTTTGCTGGACTAGACTAACAAGGCTGCCCCTTTGGAAATCGGCAATGTTTCTTTTTACCTTTGGGTTATGACATCCTCTTGCCTCATTTACCATTAGAAGATGATGAACATTTGCAAATAGGATTATTGGCAGTATGTGTAAGGTGAAGAATGGGAAGATCTGTCTAGAATGAACAGAAAACATGATTTCTCTGACTTTCTGCAGGGTATTTTCCCATCATATGCAAGTTGTCTTCAAATCCTGAAGCTCAGTAATGATATTTTTAACATTTGATGCAAAATAAAAACAATGTAATGGGAATTTTTTACATGTGCCTTAGATTTATTAGTCTTTCCACTACATGTTCACACTGGTTCTGAAAATACCTTATGAAGAACTCAATCCTGCAGTGAGATGTGTGTGTCTGTGCATGTTCCAGATGGATATAGAGATTTGTCTTAAAAGAGATCATTGCAAGATGAGAGCCTCATGGGTTTGATCAGACCAAACATGTGCTGATTATTGGTATGTTTGAACATTATGTCCCTTTTTTTCTGACCATAATGTGTCTACATTTTAGTGTGTGTACTCCTCAGGACAAGGAACTGTTTTCTTCTGTGCTTGGCAAGTGACCCAAACACAATTTAGGCAACATCATAATCTAAGCCTATAGCTATGCTAAAGAGCTTACAGCTGTGATGATGGTTGCACCACTATGGTGCTGGTGCTAGTGCCTGTCAGCTTAATTACTCTAGCCCCCTCATAAGCGAGGGTAATTGTGTGAGCAGGAGGAGCTCGCCCACTGACATTGCACTGTCCACGTAAGTGCTTGGGCTGATGAAACTTACCTTACTTGTGGGGGTTTATTCAGGACCAGATTTTGGTGTTCGTAGGCCCTAGGCACTTTCAGTGTGAAATGTGCAAAAAGGGGAGTAAACGCCAGTTGAATTATGTTGATTGACATGATGCACTTTAAACTATTCTAATGCTAAACAATGTGATTTTCCTTATTTTTCCTTATTTTTTCGGCTTTTTTAATTTTTTCCCTCCTTCACAGGCCCTAGGCACTGTGCCTACAGTGCCTAATGGGAAATCTGGCACTGGGCTTATTCATACCTCTGAGTGACATAACTGATATTGACATAAGCTGTGGTGTGTGCCATTTTACCTTTTAATGGTGACTTTAATGTAAGCCAATGCAATAAACCCCCCATGAAACAGCAGTTCTGAGGTTTCAACTGCCCTGTTCAGATCACTGGGGATATTTAACTCTGAAGTCTAATACTGAATCTCAACACTGTTAATCCAGTCCTTACAACAAAGGTGCCTATGAGGCTTGTGTCACTGTAAGCAGAACAGACAAAAAAAGTAAGAGGATTATGAAGTTGTGCTCAGTATTCCGTGAGTGATGTCCTGTTTTGTCACACTAAGCAAGCAGAATTTGAGGAAGTGTTTTTATGCTGGTCACCCCCTTGCCATATAACTCCACTCTGGTAGACAGGGGGCAAATGTTTGATTTGGAATGGAACTAGAGGGCAAAAAAAGTAGTAAAACTGTTGCTGTTTGTCTTTTGAGTTTGAAGATAATCATGAAATCACTGATTGCCTTGGTTTCTATGAACATGTGAGTGGCTTGTCAGGCCAATATGAGCTTTGAGCTGTCTGTGGCACAATGAACAAGAGATACCGTTATGGGTTACTTGACTAACAGCAGACATGCTGCTGTTCAAAAAATTTATATTGCTGGTTCTTTTGCTCTGCCTCAGTAGTTCTCCTTTGCGCATAGAATGCGGTACCAGTATGAATGAAACTTCAAAAGATAGAATAAGCCTGAGTGAGAGCTTCCCAAAACTCTGGATCAATGTTGAAATACCTCATCAATAACTTGAGGGAGTCTTTGAAACCAACCTCCCTGAGGGTGCTTTCTCTCCTTTAGTTCTCCCTAAAGGCTCTTCTCTGGCATTTACTCATTGGACTTTCTGGTGACATGATGTGCCCACCTCCTCTGGGATATGGATGCTTTGAATGCCTGTCTGTATGAGAACCTCTATATCTGGAACCTTGTCTTGTCAACTTATCCTCATAAATGTCCTCAGACAGTTCATGTGAAAGTGATTCAGCTTCATAACATGGTGTCTGTACACTGTCAAGGTTTCAAATGCATACATCAAAGTTGGCTACACAATGGCTTTGTAGACATTCAAATGTTGTTGTTGTTGTTGTTGTTATTGTTGACTAATGTCCTGCCACATTTTCACATTGTCTGACAATAGCCACACTTTCCTTGGCAATTCTGGCCTTGGTTCCATCATCATTGTGAAGTGCACTTCACAACTTACTATCAAGGTGAGAGAACTTGTCCAGTGCTGAAGTATTTGGCCAATCACCATGATAATAGACTTTTCATAAGGCTTCCCTGGTATAGGGTGGCACTTCGCTTCCATCATCTTGATGATGATTTAGAGACCAAAATTGTCACAAACAGAAGAGAAATAGTCCATACTGTGCAGTGTGCCAGACTCAAATTTAGTAAACTACCGAGGTGGGCAAAATTCCATGTTTAGCATTATTGGCCTCCAGCCACTTGAAATATTACATTTGCATTATAGATCCAGTAGAAGGAAAATGTACTCTCTTACACAGTCATTTCTCTTTAGAGTTAAGTCAGTTCTCCCCACTACAAAAAGGACAGGGGCATGCTAGAGAGAGTTCAGAGGAGGGCAACCAAAATGATTAAAGGGCTAGAGCACAAGCCCTATGAGGAAAGACTGAAAGTATTAGGCTTATTTAGTCTGCAGAAGAGGAGATTGAGGGGGGATTTGATAGCAACCTTCAACTACTTGAAGGGATGCACTAAGGAAGATGGAGCTTGACTGTTCTCGGTAGTAACGGAGGACAGAACGAGGAGCAATGGTCTCAAGTTGCAGTTAGGGAGGTCGAGGCTGGATATTAGAAAAAACTTTTTTACTAGGAGAGTGGTGAAGTCTTGGAATGAGCTGCCAAGGGAGGTGGTGGAGTCACCATCTTTGGAGGTGTTTAAGGCCTGGCTGGACAAAACCCTGACTGGGATGGTTTAAGCGGGAGTGGTCCTGCCTCTGGCAGGGGGTTGGACAAGATGACCTATGAGGTCCCTTCCAACCCTATGATTCTATGATAAGAGCGGCTCAGCTGGCAAGAGCAAACTGGGTTTTTAAGACTTGCTAGAATGCAGCTGCATTACTAAACCCCAGAGAAAAAAGTAAAGCCATGGGGTGGATGCACTCATTTATCTATCATCATTTCTGTGCTTCTGCTTGTTGCATAGTATCTGAACATCTGCTTTAACTCACAGATGATGAGCACTGAGCTGAATCCCTGAGACTGATCTGAAACTCTTCAGGTTTAGATATACAAGTCTCATTGGGCAAGATCCTGCATTGGAGAATTGCACTTTCCTGAGTCCACCTCAGTGGTCAGCATGGGTCCCAAAGCCCATTTTCTGATGTTGCTTCTCTTTTTATCCCAGCTAGAGCAACAGTATAGACTGTCAGTGAGGAAATGAGGGTTTAGATAGATATTCATAGGTGAGTGAGGTTCCCATTGTCCACCCACGGTCCATGGTACTCTGCTTGCCACTGCCCTTGTGTTTTTGACATCTCCTCCCCACCCACCTAGTGGCTCATAAACATGTCTGGAACTCAGGGGACCTGGTGAATTCCTAGCTTGGCCCCAGAGGTCCTCAGTGACACTGGAGATGTCATCTCAATCTATTCTGGGCCTACTTTACTTAGTGGCAAATGGGGAAAGAGCTTTACTGCCTCTGTTGGTGGTGAGCATAAACAAACCTCTCATGGTGTGCAGCATTTTTGAGGACCAGTCAGGGAGAGGCCATGTGAAGATTTAGAGATTCAGCTGGGCTTGTTCTTTTCATGCATCATTTAAGTTGTGTTGCTCATGTCCATTCTGATGTCAGTGTGCCTGTGCCATGTGTTTCAATGTTTGCAAGTTGTTCCCTTACTGGTATCTGTTGGGTCACCTTTTGTGATACATGGAATCACAACCTTCAGGACTGATACATGGAGTCCTGCCAACCCTCACATGCTTAGTGCCTTCATACCAGCTAACTCCTACATAGGACCAGGAGGCACGGTCTTTGAATAAATGTGAACAACACATCTTGAACAACAATAGGTAAATATTTGGAACTATTTTTTCTTTCTTCCTTTGCCTTTTCTTTGTGAGTGGCAATTGCTGGGGATAAGGCATCATCTGTAGTAGAGGCTGATGCTTTCTCAAACCTACAAATGTACAATGATTCATTATGATTTCTTAACTGAACTTGCAGTGAGGAGCTAGTGGCATAAAGAGAAAAGGATTTAGAGTGGTCTTTTTTAATCTGTGAAGGAGTTGCTGATCCTCCCTTTCGGGAAGACATTTACTTAAAAGGAAAATCAAACACACATATCAAACATCCAAAGCAACTTCTCTTCTCTTAGCCAACAAAGAGATTAAATAGTGTGTTGCATTTAAAATGGAAATGAGAAAGTCAGTCAGCCAAAAAGCACAAGCACAGATTTCCCAAAGCAATATGTTTTAATACATTTTTATTGGTCATGAGGAGCTGAAATTTTTATTTTTAATGGACATTTTCTAGACATTGATGGACATTAGTAGTGAAAACAGGCAGGGACATACTGGCTGGAACAGAAATGAGATATGGGAATGATGGCATTTTTCTTTCATAATAATGTATGAATTGACATCATTGCTAAAATAAAGGTACATAAAACAAAACCACGTGTATTTAGTCCAACTTTTACAAAGACCAGTGCCCATGTCCATTCCCAATGAAAACTAAAATCCAGTGGATTGCAGACCTGGGTAAATGTCACAAGGCTTGAAGGTTTGTTTTGAAATAATCAAAATAATTTCAATAGCTCTTTCCAGATATTACTGAGAATGAACTGTGGGAGCCAGGAGACTTGGTTACATGATGAAACAATTTGAGCTATGTGAGTAACTGATTTTTGGTTCACTGGGAATTTTAAAAAGTCAGGAAAAATGTTTTCAGGTCAGCTTGAAAATCAAAAAGTGGGAAAAAATAATTTCATGTCAAACTAATTTGTTTTCAATAATACCAAAATGTTTTGTTTTTCATTTTGATAATTTTTAATACTTTAAATTGTAAAAAAATAAAATTAAATGAAATGCTGATGCAAAAAAATCATTTTCAAATTAAACTGAGTCATTTTGTTTAGAAAATGTCAGAACAAAATACTTTAAGAATTTTTGTTAAAGAATTTGGTGAAATTGACTTGAATTTTCAAAATGTTGTGGTACTGCAAAGTCTGTATTTCTCAATGAAAAAAAAATTGGTCAAAAATTTTACCCCTCTCTAGGCATAATGTACTGTAGGCATTACCACTGAGGAGGTAATCAAATATAGTTTCTCATCACAGTATATTTATACATAATATAAAAAACCCCACATTATTTACCTAAGTTGTATATTTGTGTGTAGTGTACTCCAGTACGTATGATTAAATAGTTAATATTCATGAAGTACTTTGCCCACAAAAAGTAATATATTAACACTGTATTTTGTTTTGCAGATATTATTAATGCTTTGTACTTTTTACTGTATTTTTTCAGTGTAAATAATAAGCAAAGGAGATGCTTATCAAAAGCTATAGATACTCTCACAGTTATTTGTACAATTGAATCTCAGCAACATTAAAATAATTAATTCAAAAGAGCTGAGCCAGCCAGCCAGCCACCTACAAAAACTTCTTTTGGCTTCTTGATCTTTCTGGTAAGTACAAACCACTCTGTGGCTGTGTGGTTATTGTTTACAAACTGGTAGAAAATAGTTAAGATTTTTTTTTCACAATTATGTTTCTTAATAATTTCATTTGAGGGGTTCAAGAAATATTTCTCAAGTATTTGTTTTTTTAATCAAGTTTTTATTTTTCACTTTTCACATTCTTTCTTTCATTTTCTTCTCCTCCTCTTTTTATTTCCCCCCTTTACTTCCATTTTCCCTTTTTAGCATTGTTACACTGGAGAAAGGGATGAAAAAGAATGATTGGGGATGGGAAAGAGGAAACTGAAAACCAACCAACCAAAAAAAAAAAAATCAGTTTCAAAATTCATTAAAAAGGGAAAATTTCAAAACAGCAAAAATATAAAAAATTTTCTTTGTGAACAAAGTTTTTTCAAACCTTTTTGACCAGCTATGTAATTGTTAATCAAAGCATCCACAATTGATTTCTAAATACTCGAGAAAGATGGTCCCTACTCCAAGCATCTTACAATCAGAAGACAGTAAGATTAAGCAGTGGGGTCAATAAGAAAACAATAAGCAATTTTATGTACAAAGTCAATTGCATTCATTGTAAGTGGCACAGCCAAAGTAGGCCTTTAGGAAAGATTGAAATATGGATAGAGCAGGGAAGGAAAAAACATGCAGCTGAGCTCAGAAGGGTGACACATCAATTGAAGACCATGAGAAAGAAAGCACATTTTGCAGTATCTTTATGTGTACCCTTTTTGTAGTCAAGGTAAAGCAAATATTATTGTATACAAATAAAATTACTGTGTGATACTTCAAAGAATTCTTATTTTGACAATAAATCCATGATTGCTTTTCATCCTTCTCCTACTCACAAAGACCTCTAATGTTAGACTTGTTCCCCCATGTCAAACAGATGTGTTCAGTTATATAGCTGAGAAAAAACAAACCTATGTGTGTGAAATTGTCTGTTACAAATTACATGTACAGTATTTTAGAAGAAGCTGAAGACAGCTCAATTGTGCACAACAGCATAAAAATGCAACCTTGAAAACAAAGATATGTTTGCTGGGCAGAGATTATCCCTCTCCAGATAGCTGGACATTGAAGAGAAGCTATGACATATTAAGAGAAATTGCGTGAAGTATTGTGTCATTTGAACCCATTCACTTTTCATTGTGAATTCATAACTGATTTTTGATAATTGATAATCAATTTTTTCATTAACCTTTAGTGATAAAAAACTGGCCAATTCTTAAGTGAATTGTTTTCAAAGTAGAAAATGACATTTAATTCCATTTTAAAGATCTTCAGTTACACTCAGTTACAGTTTTTAATATCTTTAGTGTTATCTTCTTTCTCCCCAGGACTGTCACCAGGACATCTACATCACAGACAGAACACACTATGAAAGTCTCTTTTATTTGCTACTCGTTTAGTAATGGAGTGTTTGCAAAGTATTGTTGGAAATACTGTTAATACCTTGCAAATAGCCTAACATGGTATTACAGGATTTTGTGGTCTGACTACAGGACAATGTGATATCTGTTAATTAAGGGGGTACTGAAGATAACATTGTATAAGATGATATGGGCAGACATTGATGGACTCTGTTCCTCTATAAGGAAATGAGCCAGTGCTGTTAGGAATGTGTACAGAGAAGTCAATAGCAAAGTTCCTGCTGACTGTCATGATGCAGGATTAAGGTCTTAACGGCATGGGACAGGGTGCTCTGAAAAAGAGTTGCATGTAATTATCCACTGTAGACCAAGTTACTAGGCTATAGAAGAATTTCATGTCTTATGGTCCTTGATGATGATTGGAAAGTCCCCACTACTTGATGGTTGTTTGAGACATTGGAATCACTGACTTTACAAAGGTTTCTGAAACAGGAGGAGTCTTGGCAGTCTCTCCCCTGACATATAACCCCTGAACAAGATTGCACTCTGCCTTAGAAAAAAGAATGAGGTATTGTTCTCTGAAAATAAAATTATCTCATACTGCCAGTGCTTTCATTATATGTACAGATTTTTAGTGTCAAATAACATACAATGAAGAAAAACATAAAGAGGATAAAACAAATGAGGAGTCCTGTGGCACTTAAAGACTAACACATTTATTTATTACGTGAGCTTTCATAGGAGAAAATCCCACTTCATCAGATGCTTTGAAGATGGGGAAACTTACAGAATGGGAAGAAATAAATGCAGGGAAGTGTAAGTCATGGGATCAGGTCACACTTCAACAGCAAATTAAAGCAGTTGTAAAGAGTCAACCAATGGAGAACAGCAAATAGAGGAAGATGAGGTCAAATCACCAGCTGTAATGAGAGAAAAATCCAAAGTCCCTATTGGGCCCTGAAGCAATGCAATCAATTTTGCAAATGTATTCGATCTCAGCAGCTTCTCTTCGAAGCCTTGATCCTGGTATTCATATGTGTGATCACTGAAATCAGTAAATAGAAAGAGGTTTAACGTTAACCCCATTATAAAGTGGCTGACTACTGGTAATCCCTTTTCCAGCTCTCCCAGTATGAAGAATTGGCGAGGATACTAGGTTGAGCCATGAAAACTCAAGCTGGTCTCTGTTGGTCAATACTGATTTTTCTAAGAGCTGATCAGGCATTTTTTATGTATTCATTGTGATTTTAGTGCAGACAATTACTGTCACAGGTATTAAAGTAGCCTCAATTCCACAAAATAAATAAATAAACAAATAAATGTAAAACATTTTCCCACTTTTGTAGTTGATTCTTTTTGGATTTGTTTTGAATGCTGGATCAAAATTCGGGTCATGTCTTATTTTATCCATTACCTGCATATGTTGTATTTTTGATAGAGTCTACACTCCTTGGGGCAAGCACTGTCTCTAATTCTCTTTGGAAAATGCTAAGTACATTTTTGGTGCTATCACAACTTAATGCAGAAATTCTTAAAGGTACTTAAGGAAGCTAGGTACTCATCTGTCATTGGCTGTCAATGAGGGTTGGGTGTCTAACTGTCTAAGACTCAGAGGTGCTGGAACAATTTGCATTATGGGGTTGCTAAGAGTCATTGAGCCAAGCTGTAAACCCTGTATATAATGGAATCCACTTCAAGCTAGTAGGTGCAGCAGCACACCAGGACCCTTAGTTCCAGCACCTATACTTACAGTGGTTGGAAATCCCATCCTAAATAACCTTTCATTATGTTTATGCAACTGGGCAACCCCTTAGGTGTCCAGTTTCCTTCTACTTTTGTTACTTTCTTTAGACACTGGAACATAAATATTTCCTCTACTACTTCAAGACGGCCAGAATGAACCAAAGGAATCAGAGCAAAATCTATTCTCAGAAACTTCTGTCAAAGTCTAAGGGCTCTGGTCTTAAAGGAAGGGCTGTCAATGAAGTACATGAAAGATGTTTTCTAGATTTTTTAAAAATATTTGTCTACTGTGAAGCTAGTACTAGTGAAGGATGCAATGTTTTAAACTCATGGAAGAGGTGGGAAAGTCCCTTTAAAGAGACTGTGTGCTTGAGGATCAGTCAGGTCCATCCCTTTATTGAAAAGTGCCAAATTGAGATCCCTTGAGCATGAAGTCCTGTGTTTATCTACCAAACATGATACCGCCTCAGCCATGAACTTCAGGGAGGAGGCTAGGTAACTAGATGTGTGGCAACCAGTAGTGATCCAAACTCATGAAGTGACCTGACTTTTTTAAAAAAAAGAAAAGGCACCTCATATTAATGAGGCATTGCTTTCATAGAGCACTGGTTTTTAAGATGAAGAGATGGCAGATTTAGCAACCTGCATTGCTGTCTCATCTAAACTGCTCTAGTTGCACCCTTGGCTGGAGACCATTGGCAGAATGTAGGTGTCAGTCAATCTTACTTATTAACCATGCGTAGTATTCTAAACTAGAAACTTTCCAATCACTTCTGTTTTTTTTTTTTAACTTTAATTTCTTCATACAGTATTGACTGTTCTCCAATTCTAGACTAACCCAGAAATTAAAACTAAAAGTTACCTTTACAGCCAAATAACTTATCTTTATGTGTCAGGTGAAATCAGAATTTTTGTTCCACTAGAGCTTTAATAGTGTTTTTGCTCTTCTGTCTGATTCCCAGTTTCACAGGGCAACTGATTTTCTGCTATAAATCGGTCAAAGGAACGAACCCAGCCTATTTTGTGGGCACTGAAAGGCCCCATAAGAATTATGATTTGAACAGTCTGATGGGTGCCATAGGCATTAAATATTGTATTCCTGACAAAAGTCCCAACCTTTAATTCTCATTTATTGCATGGGGAGAGACAACTTAGTTTGTATCCTTCTTATTTCATGTCAACCTTCAATCTGTTCTTAGCTCTGGGATCTCAAAACTGCTTTGCCAGGCTGTAGACATTATAGAAGTGGCCACACTTCTACACTTTGGAAGCAACATCCAGTCACAGATGGAAGAGGATAAGAATACATACATGAAAGCAAACCAGTAAAGGATGCAGAGTGTGTGTGTGTGTGTGTGTGTGTGTGATTATCATGCCCATGAACTAATCTCAACAGCTGAGCTGGTGTTAGTTATTTGTGAGGGGGGCAAATAAATTCCCTAGCTAGCCTGGGAGAAAATGAAAGACAGCAATAATGATAGAATATCTATGCCAGCTTTGCAGGCTGGCCCTCCCTTTTGCTGAAAGGTATGGTTTCTTGGCAAAACAATCACAAGAACTATATGGAAAGAGAACTGGAAGCATTTTTTTTTTTAAATTTTCAAGGAATGATTCCTGAAACATAAAAAGATCATTTTAAACTACAAGAGTTTAGTGCCTGATTTTACAGTAATGCCAAGTCCAATTAGTCAGTGGCAACTGCAAGTGCTTAACAACTGTTCCCATGAGACCCTAACTTAGGCCCCGATTCAGCTGTCTTATCCCTGTTCCCCTAAGTTCTTGCTTACCTCTTGAGTAGTTGCTTAAATGAACCAAAATTCAGCATGTGCTGAAGTGCTTTCCTAAACAAGGACAAAAAGCTTCATTTGAGAAAAGGATTAAATTTGCTGCTAACTTGAAATGATAATTAACTTCCCCACAAAAATCTGTCCATGTGTTTCACTCCCCACAACCAACAAATCAAAGCAATCTGTTTTCAAAAAACCCGGGCCTTCCAACTGAGAATCTGTCACTTCAGAGCACATTAACAAAGAAAAAAAAAATTCCTGGACATTTGCTGTTGGTCATAACTGAATAGTTTGCAAGTGACTTAATATCAAAGGGATAGATGGGTAATTACATATCATACCAGCCTGGGCACTCAAAAATACCACCAAAACACCCAAGGTAATCAGGCAGTTTAAAATTAGTACATGAAAAAATGTAGGCCGGCTGTTTAATACCTAAGAGACAAGACAGACACACAAATATGGTTACTTGAGGGAAGAAAAGACATCTGGGACAGTATGGTTCCAGGGATTTATCTAGTGTTATGATTAATTAATGTAACAATTTATTGAAATGGTCTTTGCTAATCCTATATAGTATTCAGTGTAATTTACATGAAAAATCATGGATATTAAGAAACCCCTGCCTTGAGACAACTCCCATGGGTCCCCCAACGTACAGAATGCTGGCATCAGGACTTGGCATGTACAAAAAACATGAGAGGTCTAAACACAGAACTAGCAGCCAACATTTTCTTAATTCTAATCCAGGCTCCAAAGATGTCTCTTGTGAACTTGGGCAAATCTTAACTTCTCTGTTTCAAATTTCCCATCTGTCAAATGAAGATAAATTTGTGGACAGAAAAGCCTTAGTATTACTAGTACATACATAATGACTATTTGTGAGTAGTAGGTTTAGAAATAAGTCTGAACTTTTCTATCCAAACACACAAGCACTAAACACTGCATGTATAGCTATGTAAAATCTTGATGATGGTGAGAGCAGCAGAATAGATCTTCAGTTGTGATTCAGAAACTGTTTCCTACTGTAGCATCACAACACACCAGCCCCTAGAGACAACTGATATTTTTTTGCCTCCAAGCTCTGATGTGCATTAACTGTCAGAAATTTTTCAGATCTTATGCTAGCTAATGCATAGTGTTATGAAGACTGCCAGCTTGTACTGTACTCTGTGGAACAGTTAATCTTGAAAGATGTCATTTCCCCCCTCGTTTTCTGACTGACTTTGTTACATCAGCATTGATTTATTTTACACTTTTTTGACATTCAGATTTTAAAAAACTGATCATGTCCCAGAAACTTTAAGTTAAGGAGTTGACTACTGCAAGCACAGGAAACAAACAAATATACACAACACAAAACCCCTTTTCTGTTTTAGGCTGCCTAATACATAATTGAAGGAAAAGGCTATTAGGCTTCTTTATAGCCTGCACAGAAAAACACCATGTTTTCAGCTGCTTAGGGAGCAAGACACCTTCCTCTCCCTTTTCTGCTGGCTTCAGATAAAAAAATTATTGGAAAAGATTTTCATAAGTGACTGGTGATTTGGGGGTAGAGTTGGTTGAAAACTTTCTAGTGGAACAGTTTTCTACTGGAAAATGCTGATCTGACTAAATTGAAGGATTTTGCAGAAATTTATTGACTTTGTCCAAAACTTTTGACAAAAAATATTGTCACACTTTGTTTTTGTAAGGTCAAAGTGTCATTTTTAGAAGATTAAACCATGTTATTTAGACTTATATTATACACTAAAATGATAAATATGTCCTGTATTATAAAAATAGATTATGAAAGGCAAAGTTTGATAAAGGTGGTTTTAATATTTATGAAAAAATTGGGGGGGGGGGATTTTAACTTTTTGTTCCAATCTGAAATGAAAGTAAATATCTAAAGTTTAGAGTGGCCTGCTCAATGGAAGTTCCAAATTTGATCAGCTCTAATTTTTGGGTATCCAGCTAAAGATATAAGGGACTTTCATGACCTTTCTTTTAGCCAAAACATACTGTCATGATTCAAAAATTGCTAGTTGGAATCTACTCTGACCACTGGTAAATTGTTCAATGGTTAATTATTTTCACTGTTGAAAACTTGTGCCTTAATCCCAAACTAAATTTGACTGGCTTCCTCTTCCAGCTATTGGATAGTGTTATACTTTCCATGGTAGCTGAATAGCCCATTATTTAATATTTGTTCCCATGTAGGTACTTATAGACTGTGATCAAGCCACCTTTTAGCCTTTTCCTTGTTAAGCTAAACAAATTGTTTGAGCCAGCTTACACAATTTTTATCTCACTTTATAGAATTCTGTATGAAGGGTGGGATGGAGGATGGGGATCAGCAGAGACACCATAAAAAGAACAGCATTATTAATTGTATAGGTTTTTACAATAATTTTTATAGCACCCTATTTATTCTATGCTAATCCTTGGGTTCCAATCCCTGTTAAACTCTACAGGATTTTTGCATAAAAGAAGCATAAAATTATTTGTATAAGTGTGATAGTTTAAATGATAGTTTTGTTTAAATGTAAAATAGGAGAGTGGTTTCATTCATCACCAAGATCCCCTATTTCAATGGGAAGGGGCAGTCCAACATGTTATGGAGTTCAGTTTAGGATGTAGCTTAAGATTCCTTATTTACAGAGCTGACATACAGTCCCTCCCCTCCAGCTAGGCAATGGCAGGGTGCAATTTTTATCAGTTTCATGCCACACATGTAATAGTAAAAGCCTTTGGAAACCAATACAACTAGAAGGGTTGACTTCTTCCATGAAGTGGCAAGATGGTTGTGGTGATGGTGGTGATATCGTATGTTAATGGAGCAGTTAATTCATGCTGACAATACTGGATATGCTGTCAACTTGTATTAACTTGCCAACTAGCTTGAGATACCACCATAGTCTTGCAATTTAAGGGAAGTCAACCCTTCTGGTTATTTTGGGTTCAAAAGGCTTCTGTTGATTACATGTGTGGCATGAAGTGGAGTATTGTATGAACTGCAGGCAGTAAACTGCCTCTGTGCACCCCCTTTTAACAATAAAGAGGCATGGTTAATTTTTCAGCAACCTTTGACATCTTGTCCATTTGTAGAAACTGTGTATGTGTAGTAGCCCTCCAGTAAAAAGACTCTGGGGTCACATAACTGTATAAATATTGTATGTAAGTGAATTATCTTCTTCGCCATTGCAACTTAAAAAAATAAGCAAACAAACAAATTTTTTGTCCATAAAAGGTTTTCTGATTGTTGCCATAGGTGATTACAGCAAGAACTCTGTTTTTCTTTGACAAATTAGGAATTTTGATGATATTTTGGAATCATAATAGCAACATTTAAAAATGACAGTAAACATTTGAAAGCGGATGCTAATATAATATAATATAATATAATATAATATAATATAATATAATATAATATAATATAATATAATTAATATATATATCAAATTTCTTTTGGTGAATTTTTGCCAGTTATTTTCAGCTTGACACTGAAGAATGTTTAGAAGAATGTTCATCTGCTATGAATTGTCGTAGTCTCATTGACTTCAGTAGCATTATGACAATTTACAGTAGCTGAAAATCAGCGCCAGGACTTTTGCTCAGTTCTTGTGTCATTCTGGGATATCGAAGACTTTTTTTCTGTCAGTCTTTTTCCTGAGTTGAATGCAAGTGGCTAACATATTCTGATAAAGCTTCCACTTGCTCATCATTCTCAAAGCCTCAAGCAACAATCAGTGTGTACTCATGTGGCAAAGCCTTGGCCTTTTCTATCAATTCTCTTGACAAGGATGCTGTCAAGTCTCATTTGTTCTTTTCTTATCTGACAAACTTATTTCAGGAGGCTGGTAGTTATATCTCACATCTGTCTATGATGCAGCATATCAGCCTTGAGGCACAGTATCTTCTCTGTCTTCTTCCAGCCTGTATACAATGTGGGAGATGTTCGTCAGCGACCAGGTCAGGTCATGTATACAGAGCAGGCTGGTAAGCTGACTGAAAATTACTGGTAGTCCTAACCGTTCAAATATCACCAAATGCCTGGAGAACCCTTGGCTTTTCAGTGGCATGACCAAGCTCAGTTCTATCAATCAAAACACAACTTGGCTGATCAAGAGACTGCATGCCACTCTGTGTACTAGATACTTGGTATTTGTGTTGTCCGAAGGTCTGAAGTGCCCATGTAGAGTGGCAAATGTGACTGATATACAGAGCCAAAACGGATGAGTGTCAAATATTTCCAACATCTACTAATATAATTAAATGGCTAACCAAGTTTTTCCTCCTCATTATTCATAATCTTCTTCTACTCTTTATGCAACAGTGGTTTTGTGTATGATAATTACAAGATCTTTTTCCTCATAACGAGACCATGTTAAAATTTGGAAAAGGAAAGTAATAATAGATGTTAGGTAAGAGTTGGTTGGCATAATTAACCTGAGTGACTTTGTGAATGGATTTTATTTATTTATTTATTTTGCATTGCTTTCAATTTTGAGGAAGTTCCTCTTTTGGAAGTCTGAAAATAACAATTTTTTTTAAAAGAAATTTTTCCCTGTACCAGTCAAATACATTTTGCTATGGTTTTAGTGCTATCCGAGTTACCCGACTCACTTCTTTTCTCAGTGTAATACTTCTCAGAAAATACGCAGAAATGCCTACAAATATTATTCTTCATTTTCACATAACAAACAAGAATACTTCCTTCCAAAGGAGTAGCCCTTTTAGTCTAGTTCAACAAAACAAGCAAGGAGTCCTGTGGCACTTAAAGACATGTTTCCACAGCTTACGCTTTCCAGCATTTATTTGCCTCCCATTCTGTAAGTTCCCCCATCTTCAAAGCATCTGATCAAGTAGGATTTTCTCCCACGAAAGCTTTTGTGTGTAATTTGTTAATCTTTCAGTGTTATAGGACTCCTTGCTTTTTTTAAAAAAAAGAATACTTCCTGTTGCACGTGTCTGTTTCGATTGTAAGCTTCTTGAGGGTAGGTACTATCTTCCCTCAAGGGAGGAAATGCCCATCTGCATCTTTTTTTTTAATTTTTTTTTTTTTTAATTTTAACACACCTGAGGTCTTACAGATATGCACCTTTCCAGACCATCCCACACTGATGCTGATGACATCCCCTGTGATCTACAAGTCCCCACTACACCATTGAGAAATATCCCTTTCAAATTTATATACTCTGTTGCAAGATAGTCCAGTGCTAAGATATGACTGTGTATGCCATCTATCACTCACCTCCAACAGATTGCAGAAAAGTCTTCCACTATGTCCTCCACATTTCTCAAAAGTCACTACCCTTCTTATCAAAAGTTTTATAATAATCTGGCACACTTGTATTATAGCTGCTGAACTGGTGGATTTTGCCAACTCCAAATTGTTTCTCAACTGATCGGTGGCAGTCTGGCACAGAGTGATGGCCACTTTCTTTGCCAATGTCAGAGTAACTCTCAAGTGCATATTCACCTGTTTCAGTGCAGGGACGAGTGCTCTACAAAGTTCTAAGAAAGCGGCCTTTTGCATACAAAGGTTCTGCAACCACTGCTCATAATCTCACATCTTCATAACTAATTCCAAAGGGGTAGCTGTGTTAGTCTAGTTCAGCAACACAAACAAGGAGTCTAGTGGCACGTTTAAAGACTAACAAATTTATTTATTGCATGAGCTTTTTTGGAGAAAATTTGACTTTATCAGATGTTTGGAGAACTACAGATGAATGAGAGGAAAATAAATGCAGGGAAGTGTAAAGTGTGATGCTCATCTAATTACTTAATCTTTGCATGCCTTTGTTCTCCATCTGTAAAACAGAACAGCTTATTATCCACATCATTTCTGTTTAGAACATGAGCTCCTCTAGGCAGGAACAGTCTCTCTGTTTTTGTATAGAGCCCAATGCAAGAGACCCTGAACTCAGTAGTGGCCATAAGCCAACATAAAAAATGTCAATATTGTTTTCAGTAGACAGTTCTGCTTCAAAATCAATGGTGAGCTATGTCTAGAGCAGTGGTTCCCAACATTTTCTCTGCCGTGGCACACCTTGCTACCTTTAATTAATTTGAGGCACACCAACATATAGTTCCCAAATGAACTTATGACTATTTGTGAGCCAATGAGCCAATCCAGAGCTCTTTGAGTAGTTTTTCAAAAAGTTTTGTGGTACACCTGCTCAGGCCCGATGGCACACTGGTTGGGAAACACTGTCCTAGAAGTCCGCATCCGAAAGTCGGTCTCATTCTACTACTTTTTCCATGTATGTGTAATGTTCAGGTACTGAGTAAACAGGCCATGTGGATTTTAGAATTCTAAGAGTATAGAGTAACCTGCTTCCTAGCAGACATTTCTTCTGCTGCTGTTTTTTTTAATTATTATTATTTATTCTTGTTTAGTAGTTATACTCCATCTTCTTAGGTAAATGTAAATGATGTCCTTTGCACTGGATCCCATCTTATTTGCTGTGCTGCTGTTCCTACAAACACCTGTTTCATCTTCTGAAGAATCTTGATCACTGAGAACAGGAAGAATGAAATCACTTAATGGAGAAAGGGACAGGAGAGAAGAAGAATATCTTTGGAAAAGAGGCCCTCTTCTTGTTGTGTAGCTCAGGTAATTCTTAGCTATGTTAATTTGAGATGTGAACACAAGGGAAGGACAAGCAAAATAATGTGGTCATTTTATTAATACAAAGGTCTCTCTACTGCAGTGACTGAGCTCAGATCACTATCCCAGAGAATTCAGTTTCCTTAAGACCTTGGTTTGGATTTGCAAATAACACATCTAGAGGTGAAATGAGGCAAAACAGTTATTTCTCCAAGTAGACAAAGAAAAATGACCTAGGGAGAATTGGATTGTTTACTTTATGCAAAAATGGATACCCATGATAGAAACAAAACTAAGTGTGAAAATCCAGTGGCACTTAATTTCCTAAAGGAAGGGTAACTTTGCTGGCATTACTAAAATTATTATGACATGAGGAGTTTAGGCATGTTGGAGCTAAACATGAATTAATGACTCTCTTCTTCAGTGACAGTGGCATATAAATTAAGTAATAAAATAACCATTTTCAGGCATTCAAGCAAGAGAATATTCAGTAGATAAATAAGAAGAAAAGTTGTAGTTTTAATATGCATTTTGTTAAATTCAGCACAAGTTTGGCCCCCAAAGGTACTTGCAGAAAAATTTTTAAACAGCATATGGTATCCCAATACCTACTTGTGATCAGAATCAAGGCAATTTTGCTTCACTGGTTAAAGATGAGGTATTTAGGGTTGTCAAGTGAGGGAGGGTGGATTAAGAAAGCAAAGTTGGGGCAGTCCTATGTTTAAAATGCTGGAAACACTCTAAGCTGATGGAAGAGCTTTCCCATGGGTGTAGTTAATTCACCTCAACAAGAAGCAACAGCTAGAGGCTAAGAGCTTGTGCTGACAACATAGCACTGTCTACACCAAAGCTTGGGCCAGTATAACTGTTGCTAAGGGCTATGGATTTTCACACCCCTGAGAGACACAGTTATATTGAAATGTAGGCCTGTCCTCAGTGTGCCATTGTGGAGTAGAGGCTGATGACATGGTTCCTGTGTGGGAAGCTGGGCTCTGTGTGTCTGTGTGTTGGTTTAGCCTGGGACTATAATAGCTTTTGTTTAGCATTTTGGCAAAGTACATTTGGGATATTGGTTACTTGGCGAAGTAGCTTCAGCACCTGGACTATAGGAAGCAAGATTCTTGGGGTGTGAGCTTCTGAGCTTGAAATAAGCGGTGTGTGTTGTGGCATACTCTCACAAATCCTCTTCCCATATGCAGGGCATGAGAGCATAAGAAGTAGTTGGGAAATGAGGATCTCCATGGTAATTATTTCTCCAATTACTATGCAGCTGGTCAGGTTATGCAGTGTGACTAGCATTTATCATATGGTGTCTTCTCTATTCCTGTTTTCTCCTCAAGAAATGTTGTGTGGCTGTTTGGTGGTTCTTATGCAGTGTGGTACGCTTTTATTTTTCAGGAAAGTGTGCTTTGCATTTGAAACAGAAAGAATAGAAGTGATTCTTAATTCCTGATTTCCCCAATCTTAGACCTGCCTCACAGGGAGCATTCTCCTTCACAAATGAGCTTTTTTTTCATATGACTGCTGCAAAGTCCAGGAGTGTAAGAATCTGCTTACAACACAACATTGTCCATCAACAACACTAATATGATTTCCATACCTATTCCTGCTCCAAATCTAGATTGCACAGGGTCTGTGATATTGACTTTGGAAGGTTAAGCTTACGACTAGTTTTCAGAAAGCTTTATTGGAAGTGGAAGTTTCATGCTGGATGAAGTTAGTTTTGTTTCTCAAAACCATGATGCACTTTAATAGAGGCTATAGTTTGGTATGTAGTAAGTGTTAAACAGGGCATACTGTAGTCACCTACCTGTTGAGAAGGGTGGGTCCTAACAAAAACATAACATAACAGAACCCTAACTTTCCATCCACGTTCATTCTGTAAAGATCTCACTGGCCTGCATCACGTTTAACTCTGAGGCCCCCTCTCCTTATCCCATAATGGGGCAGTTTTAATCAGGTTTGGTTCCCAGGTTTGAACTTCTGAGATCATGTAGAAAAGAATTCTCACTGAAGACCCAGTTGCTTTACGAGTTACAAGAGCTCAAAGAAAAATGTGATTCATTATAAAGTGTGCTATATTTGTATTGCACGAAACCAGCTTTGCCTGAGGGGCTAAAAACAATTAAATTTGGCAGATGAAACTAGTCCAGAAGGTGACTCAATAACTTATACTGCTTTAAAGAAAAACATTTACACAGTGCTAAGAAACTGTGTTAAAAACCTGTCTGCTTGCCGTGCAAATTATATTTTCTACATATTTTGTGACTTTTTTTTTCTCTTAACCAGGGACAACAGTCATCTTTATTCAGGATAGGTAAACTTTAAAATGCCTGGTGCTCTGGTTTGGATAAATATCTTAAAGTTTAGATGCATTTGTGAACTTTCTCTGTACTACCCAGACCTATTTGTTTTTCACAACTGGGTTGGAAAGCTCAGGAGAAAAAAAATAAACTTTTTTTTTTAATTATTGATTATTGTTACAGGTAAAAATTGTTCAGTGGACTAAATGTGCCACAGGGTTTACCTGCATCCTAAAAGTAAAGCAGAGCATGAGCAGGCTTAATTAGCACAGTGTCTCTGATGTTGGGAAGCTTAGAAACACTTGCTGGAAACTCGTGTATGTAATCTTCACAGGAGAGGGGGCACAAAACCTAGCGTGGCTGGCAGCTTCAGAAGCAGCTGTCTCTTCCTCCACATCTCCTTGCTCAGGACTCAACTAGTTCCCTTCCATTTCTAGAGATCCTTGCTGCAAATGTTGAGAGTGCCACAAGAATTTATTTCAGCTTCAACCTTGCAAAGCCTTTAAACTTTACAGGAATGGAGCTGTTGGTGATCCATCCCCTATCTTTGGTGTGATCATTTCTTAGCTTTTAATGTCTGTTCTAACACTTTCAGATTATCTGGCTTGGTGAGTACTTCAGGTGTGGTAGCACCAGCACTGTGTAAATGATAACGCACACAGCCAAGAATTGCATTAACTCTCTTTGTTGCCATATTACATTATAAGCACCTGTTGCTCTCCATTATCACTTGGAGGTCCCTCACTGTTTAGTCCATACAATTCAATGATTTCCAAGTATAACCTTCTGATTAAATATTTTTATTAACTTTTTCATAGATTGTCCAGTTTGTATTAAGAAAGTGAAGGGGAAACTGAATTAAGGTGTATTAGAAAATCTTGCCAAAATATGTACTGCTCATGCAGATGTGGGGAAAAAAATCCATTTAGAGTCCTCTTACTGCATGGGTTGAAATATAACTCAAATAAAAGAATGAAATTGGGAGGCTCTTAAATTTTTGGATGGATTATATTGTTGAAGCTAGAATAATGCCCTGTAATTGCATACCCTCGATACACGTTCATGTGGGCTACCTTGCAATTAAACATTCTTGCTTCAGGATCCAATCGTAGTTTTGTGTTTTGCCAAAATGTATATTTTGATACCCTACATCTGACTTCTCTTATATACTAGTCCATAAATAGAGTCTTCCATTAATAAACAGAATCAGAAATCTATAACAACAGGCTTTCTGTGCATAGAACATTTTAATGAAAAGTATGATCCTTATTTTCTTGATAAGGTCACATCTGTCAGGATAAATTGTTACTTTGTGCCAGTTTCCAGCCATTTCAATATACTCTCAGTTATAAAACTAGAATAGACTTACATGAACATATCATAAATATATCTCAAATCTAATAAATATAAATTGGCCTTTTAGTTTAAGGGATGACTCTTAGTTTGAGGAATGATCAATAAAAGATGAACTAAAAATCAGTAATCTTCTCCTTTTAAATTTTAACTGACATGCAATGTTTGCCAGAGATTCAAGAGATTTATTATTATTAGTAGTATTATTAGTATTAGTATTAGTATTCAGTGAGTGTCTTTGACAGGAGATACTTAAAATAGACAATCTATGGAAAATTCCTAGAGTTTTCCAAGGAATGTACTCTACCTCAGTCATAGGGCATGACATCATTAAAGACAGTAACAAAAAAGTGCAATTGTGGTCATCTATCTATGTTTAATGTGCCAATCACAATGGTATCTAGGCATGAAAGTGTCTGTTAGGACCATAAACACAATCCTAAGGTCACACATGGGGAATCAACTCTTTTTGTCCCTTTCATCGGAATACTTTATTTTCAGGGATTGAAAGCCTGATAAAAAATCTCAAGGTTATTGACTGTATGAGACAAATGTGGAGAATTTAGATGCTCCACTCACAGTGGCGTTAATGAGACAGATATGAAAATCTGTCATCACCAATGGCAGATTTCCAATTCAAGCTATCACATAGAGTTGTTAGCTTTGGTAATAAAGTAACTGTGTAAAGGCAAAAGTACTATTTTGTTCTCAGTAACAGCTTACACAGATTAGTGATTATTTTACTAAAACTGAAAAACACCAGGGTTAATTTATCTTATGTACTAGTGGTTCTTGAGAGTATTAATGCCAGTGTTTCTATTCCTCCACCTGAGCACCTAGACATCTCGTATTAAGGTAATACAGATTTACAGACGGGAATTTTAAAAAAAACAACAATGACATTTAGTAATAATAATATGATATAAAGTATGTACCATATTTTTAACATATATATGATAGTGTGAGATAAAGATTTTACTGCAAACTTTCTGGGATGCATTGCAAGCAGCTATGGCTTCACTACTTATGAGTAATGCTATAGTCCTAAACTCAAGCCAATAAAACCTTTACATCCTGATGTTGCACTGAGCTCTGTGTGGATGGAACTTTGGACTCTCATAAGTTTATGGTGGCAGGACACCTTATGCAATACCACTATACACTACCATATACTCTTTCACTTTACATTAAAACACGTTGTTTGAGAAAGGACGTTCACCCCACATAACCTTGGATGGGTTAATATAGGCTAAAAAGGGAGCCAATTAATCAGACAGGCCATAACTGAGAGGAATCAAGTAGTTTAAGTAATCGTCTGGTTGACTGAAGGAACTCTGCTGAGGAGGAATGAGCTGGTCTGTGTTTATAAAGGCTAAGAGCTGATTGCAGAGAGAGGCTGCAAGGAAACAGATCACAGTCACGGTCTGGGAGGACAGTTTGTTTGGAGACCACAGAGCTTGGAATGCCTCCAGTTATTACCTGGGAGCAGGGCATTAAGAGGCTGGCAAACACAGAGAAGGGGGAGAGCAGGAAGGTAGGAAAAAAGCTCAGGGAATGGCAATAAAATCTAGGAGGAAACCTGAGCCAGAAACTGGATTAAAAGCCAGCCCCTGGGGAAGTGGTGCTATAGGGACAATGAATGAAACGACTGCCTCAGGCTGTGAATGAAGAAAAGCTTTGATACCCTTGAAGAAGGAAAGATGTATAATGAGTTGGTTGGCGGGTCAGCTCACAAAGAAAGAGCACCCAGACTCCTGGAGATTGACAGCACAGCAGTAGGGCAGGCAATGAGCAGCACAAGGGGGCTCCAGACCTGGACCAGGGAGGAATGGAAGGAGGAGGCACTTCAAGTGATGAATATACCTCTTTCTAAGGTGCTTCATTCTTCATCTGAGGCCCCAAATAAGCCTACTACAAGGGTACCTGCAATGAAGTGCAAGTCAGCTGAATTTCATACTCTCTTAATCAGGCTGTGTTGATAAAACTCCACATCTTGATTCATTTGTAGAACTAGAAGTTAATGCTTTTTTCCTCAGGCAGCATTATGGGAAAGTTTCGAGCAAGCATTACATTCCCTTCCTCCCTCCCACAGATAAAATGGGGATGCTGAGTAGCAATGACGATAGCCCTGTACTTTGAGGTGGCCCAGGAAAGGAACCTTCTCAGCTACACCAGCTTTCTCTCCCCTATTAGTCTTTCCATTTGTTCAAGGGCAAAAGAGGTACAGTGAGAGACATTTCTATTCAAATCCCATCCGATGTGCATGTGATAACTTTCTGAATAGTGGAAATTTTCCATGCTTGACATTGGTTCAAATGTTGCCTTTTTGTATAGACATCTGCTCCTTTCTCATTTCCTACTGCTAAATGTCTTGGATCCTGCTACCTCTCAAACCCATTATTTTATAGTTTCTTCCATTCCTCTGCCAGTGGCAGATAGTCCTGGAGCACCTCACCTGCACAGAGCGGTAGCTGCTGGACAGCTGCCAAAAGGAACATGGGTTCAATTTATGTGTTATGTGAATATTTTGCTTGTGAGTTCAGAGCTTTGAAGGGGGTACATTTTAAAAAAGCTGAAATAAACATATGTTCTTTTTCACATACTGTAACACTATAGTATGAAGTTTAGTATTATTTCAGTTGTAGTCATCAGATTCAGTGTGTGCATGCACATAGCATACAGCATTAGAGTTAATGTGCATACTTCTGCATGTGTGACCACCAACTACTAGGCTGGAGGGTAAATTGTTCTTTGTGTTTCTTCATTTCTCCCATCTCATGGGTTCCTCTTTGAATAATTCAATGTTTATACTTGGAAGTGCTTTGTTGGTGTTAGCAGATAATTGATGGATTGGGCTTGTGCTTTCTTTTTTTATCCCTGACCCAAATGCTATTGGAGTTGATGGAAAGACTCTGACTGACTTTAATGTGGGTTGAGTTAATACCTTAGTGTCCAAATCCTGGAAACAGCATAGTAACAGATGGTAAACAGGGTGTGCAAAGGGGTGTCCTACATGAGCTAATAAGGAACAGAAATTTTCTGTCTGATTTTGGGAGTAACAGCAGAATCTCCTAAAGGGAAAACTAGCATTGCCTGTAGACTTGCTTATTTCTGCATCTACCTCTTATCTGGTGCACCTCAAAAATTCCTCTCTGAGATGATGTAAAAATCTAACTCTGACACATGGGAGGGAGGTATAAAGTGCCACCTTGCCTGAGCTCCCAGTGTTGTGGCTGCTTTATAGCAGAACAACACTGGATCTGCAACATTCATGTTCTTCCTCTCCAACAGCACAGGGATGGATGGTAAATATTTGTCTGCAAAGAAATGTAGGGTAAAATGTTGACTAGCTAGCTATAGCTATCTCAGTAAATAACTCTCACCTCTCTAGCCATTATGACTGACATCACTGTATTACATACTAATGGAATAAATGACTTTAAAGTGTATAAGTAATGATGTTCCTCTAGGTCCTATGTGACATAACGTTCCTATGTCTGACAGATAATGCAGGTGTTTTGAAAAGGAAATGCATTTATTTCAAAGTGGAAGCTGCTGGTTATTTTTAATGTGTTGAAACTGAATTGTTGGCAGCTTCTCTTTCTCTTTTTCTAAACACAAAACAAAAACACAGCACCACAAACAAGAAGTTAAGAGTACTTTCTAAATCAGCTGCGGAATTATGGCATTATAAAGCATACAAGCTAACTCTCTTTTTTTCTTTTAGCTGTAGGCTTCAGTCTGGCACTGTGATCACAAGCATTTTTTTAGTAATTCCAGGAGACTAAATTGTCTTAGAGATTTTCCAGGTCTCATAGAAACCAATTTTGCAATGCTAATCTCTTTATGTCCCCTTTCCCATCCCCCCCTAAAATGAAGAAATAGTTCGAATGGTGAAATTAATCATGATGTTTATTAAGTGTCTACCACAATCTACTACTAGCTGCAAACCACTGGGATGCCATCTAATAATATAACCACTTTCTGGATCTGCCTTTTTTCCTCTGATTAAAAGATCCGTAAGACCTTCCATTTCCCTCTCTTTTTATGTTAGGCCTTTCAAGAGGGGTGTACAAATGCCACATTGGGTTATAAAAGGGCCTGTAGATAGGCTCAATCCTGGAAAACTCTCCAGAAATGTCATGCTTGGAGATAGTACTCACAAAGCAATCAGGAAACAAAAAGCAAGAAGCAGCATTCAGACAGTTGGTTCTAGAAAGTTCCAAAGGCGCAGCCGTGTTAATGTAGTTCAGTAAAACAAACAAGGAGTCCTGTGGCATTTAAAAACTAACAAATTTATTTATTGCATGCGCATTCGTGGGAGAAAATCCCATTTCATCAGACACCTTGAGGATGGGGAAATTTCCAGATTGGAGCAAATAAATGCAGGGAAGTGTAAGTCATGGGATCAGGTCACACTGTAACAGCAAATCAAAGCTGTTGTTTAGATTCAAACACTGGAGAACAGTATTTAGAGGAAGATGAGGTCAAATCGCCAGTTTTGGAATGTCGTGAATTCTGATGGCATTCTTCTGCATGATCGGTATTCGATGTGGGTGTCTCCTGACATGAATCACGTATGGGAACACCAGAATACCACTCTGCCAGCCAGTCCTGTAGTAACTAAACCTAAAGGTTTAATACAAAAAGAAGAGAAACAAAATATTAGAGATGTTAAATGGTCAAAGTGAATCACAGAAAGTTACATTGTTAGCCCAGTAAGGCATTACTCTAGGTCTTCCTGTGTCCAGAAGTCCCACTGTAGTCAATGGCTCCACAGAGCTTCATCATAGGAGGTATGTGATATTCCTTTCAGGATATATGGCTATGTCTTCAGTTGATTATTGGTATAAATATAAATGTGCCCTTGAATCAGCTTAATCCTATCAGTATCTGGCACAATAATGTCTCACTCAGTGCTAAGTTTAGGAATTGGCTTGTGGGAAGAGAGAAGCTGCCTGTTTTTTCGTTTTTTTCCTTCATGCCACTATCAACAATAAATTTAGTTATAAATTATTCTTCTCCCTTCACTCCCAAAATCAGTTTCTTTTTTAAGAATTTTGTCACTGAATAAAGATTAATTATCCTTGAGCCTTATTTCAGAGTTCAATCTACCTACTGTTGATGCACATTTAAGATTCTACCCATATTAGCTTCCCTAACAGACATACATGCGCATAGAGACAAAGTATTTTGAGTTTTGTAAAACTGATGTTTCACTTTGTTCCAGAACAATGGTTGGCAATGGGACAACTGTGAGACTTCTGTTTAAAGTCATCAGTTTGCATATATTCTTCTGCCAAGTCCTACTCACACATGCACACCTACAGCACCTATGCATTTTGATAAGATTTTCACATATGAATATGTGAAAGATTTATTTGGCCCATGGTAAAATTATTGTGAGATATGGGTTCTTTAAGGTGGTCAGTTACCTTTTGTTACTTTACAGTTCTAAGGACTTAAAGTCAGATTTTTATAGCCATTTAGGCATTTAAAGATGTGCTTTAAAATCCTTTCAGAACGCTTTGAAAATCTTGCTTTCAGAGTCTGTGTGAAAATGCATGACTTCTGTTCATGCATGAGATAGATAGCCTCATCTATGTTGTGTGTAGTCATGGCTGCTTGGAAACCACATATTAAACACACATGCAATAAACATGCATGCTCCATGGGTGTGCATTTGCTTACAATAATATCCTGAAACCCAGGCCCTGACAATCTTTAACTGTTGTAGTTGCTGGGCTCAAAGGTTAGTGAGTCTAATGCATCCAGCATGATAGCAGAAACCTGGGTTTATTCAATATTAAACCAAATAGGAAGCACCTAGTGTGTTCTAATGTAATTAGTGAAAAATATCTTTGTTTCAAAATATGCCAAAGTGTCTGGAAAATTAACGGTCTCCGTGTTATCCATTAAGTTGAGTTTATGTAACCGAATGTTTGCTGCTTTTTATTTTTACAAAAAGTACACTAATAATCTGTGGAATCCTTGTTCCTTAATAGCACAAAGGAAAAGCAACATGCTTTGGCAAAATGTTAATAGAGGAGTTGCCAAGATAACGAGGAAAGAATTTACCCAAAATATAGAACTTTTGATAAAAGCTTTATGTTGTCTTTCATCTTTCTCATTACGTAAAAGTTAGCAAACACCAGCCTTTATTATTCTTTTCTGTCATAACCATGTAAAGATTTTAATCATAGGCCCTGATCCGGCAAAGAGTCATGTCCATGCTTAATTTTAAGCACATGACCGGTACCCTTAAAATTAGGCAAACATGTAAATCTTTGAAATATGGACACCTAATTTCATACGATGTAATGAAAGGGCAAAAGTTGGTAAGGTAAAAAGGCACTGGAGGAGAAAAGGCAGTTAATAAGATTGTTGCTACCCAGTGAAGGCATGAGGACAGTAAATCGGTTTAATAGATATGTAGAATAAATTGGTGACTAAAAAAATTCAGGATGTGACTGAATCACTTTTCATGGATGCCTTGGTAGAACAAAGTAATTAATGGCAGTGTACTGGCCCTGTGGTGAGTAGCGAGATGTAGAACGCAAAATTCAGCTCTTCAGCTCTATGCTTATGTTGCTTGAACATGTGGCCCACTTACTTTGGACAATCTGTTTTAATGACTTTAGTTGGTCATTTCACATCAACCAACACCCAGCTCTGTTAAAAAAGATCAGTAAGTCACTGTTAAAAAAAAAAAATAACTTTTAGCTTTTTTTTTTTTTTGTTACTGTTTGTGGACCTGGTCTTGCAGTTCTCACTCTAACAAAATTTCTTTTGATTCTGATGAGCACTTTCCTAAGGAGACCCAAGTTGGTGTAGGTATCTTGAAAACGCAGAAGAGGAGGACCCAGTACAGACTTTTAAATACACAATATGTGACTGCAATTTTCAAAGCCAACTAAATATTCGGTTACACTTGGTAGGCTAGTTGCCATGTAAGGAGATAGATAGAAACCTGGGCAAGGAAAGAGGGATACTTCAAAATATGCTCAGGTTTGTGTAGAATGATCATTAGAGAGTCAAGAATGTCTGCCTATTAAGACACACAGTAGGCAGATCTCCAATAACCCAATTCCGTGTGCAGGTAAATCCCAATTTTGTGAACCCTAAAATATGTTTCTGTGACCATTTGAATGAGTCGAGTGCCAGCATCAAAGGACCAGAGAAGGTGAAAATTGACTCTGTCCTGCAAAAACAGGCAAAGGGGAAATCAGAAGCCTTCTAAGATTTGATGCGGTGAAATGCAATTGTTAGTCTCTTTCTTTTGAGTACAGGTCTGCCTCCATTTCATTTAGTCTAAAGCATCTTTTCCACACCCATGCAATTACTGAAAATCCACCTCACACTAGTTGTGTTGCTGTGATGAAACTCTGCCCACCAACTCATTTCTGAGAGGCACTTTGACAGTTCCTATAGCAACCTCTCTCTTTCCAGCTAAGCTGTTCATAGCAGAGGCCTTTACTCAACTGACCATGGCTTTGCTGGAGAAACACACATGCGCTCCCTCTCTCTGCAGCTTGGAGTATCCTCAAATGAAAAAAGAAAGCAACATTATCAACAAAAACATACAAAAATCCACCCACAAGTGAGAGTATGGGTTGCTGAGTCTCAATTTACCCTGTATTCTTGTAAATGAAGGTGGAAGATGGGAACATATTTATTGTGCAATAAGTAAATCTATCACACTTCCAGCAGGCCTTATGTAGTTTTGCCTGAGAAAAGATTGCAAGATCAGGCACTAAACGTAGTGTGTTGCCCCTTTATCTCTGTGCCCCTTCACCCACTGTTACTTGCTTGGTCTTCAGTGAACTTTCTGGAAGTCTGTTCATCTGAATAGATTTTAAAGCCTTTAAAGCCCAGACAGTTTGTCTTTACATTGTTCTGCTTCACCTACTGGTGCCTTTTCTTTAATTTACTTTAAATCAGTTTAGATATTGAACTATCTTCCTTTTCACTGGTGCAGGAACCCCACACATTTCATTTACTGTCTCCTTATCTAAAGACTTTCCTCCATTAAATCTTTTAGGGACGGCTACATGGCTATTTTGGCACCTAATTATTTGCTTGGTGAGAACAGAGATTTTTTCATAGTCTTCATTTGACTGGCTTATATTTAAATTACTTTCAGGTAAAGTGCTTTCATTCCCTGTCACTTTAGCTTTAATTTAATATCAAACGCACCTTGTTTAATATCAAAACCCTTTTCACTGCAGTTAACTTCAGACCTAAGGGGAAAGGATGCAGTTGGCTTTGAAGGGCTGTGTGCACTGGCTGGATTAAACTGGTCAGTCTCTTACATCTAGGCTTGGAAGGATTAGATTTTTATTGACAAATGTCAGTAAATGTCAATTTCACTGTACATGCACAAACTGATGAAAAATATTTCCATCAATGATGGAAACTTCAAGAGCAGCAAAGTAAGAAAAATGCTGTTAGAGAGTTTGATTTAAGGATACTCATTTCTATGCTTTCACATGTGATGTTGATAGTTCATGTTTAATGGTTATAAAATTTTAATTTTTTAAAGTAATCACCTGCTCACATTAAATAATTTCTGATCTGCCCATTGTATGACCTACCCAATAATTTCCCACGACTATGAAAAATTTAAATCTAGAAATAGGAAAAAAAAGTTTATATATAAACATTAACATTAGCTATAGCAATTATTTAAAAAATAAAAACAGAATTCTGACAACCCAACTTATGTCCAATAACTGCTATATAGTCACTATAGGATGCTCTATAATTCTTTGCTTTTCACTCTTTTCTGACTTGTAGCCACTCTTGAAACTAAGTCAAAATTAAATTTATAATAATTAGTCACTTTTCCTTTTCAGGTATAAAATCTGATTTTTATCACTACTGACTGAATAGTCATATGCTTCTACCTGCCTAAACCACAGAGACATTGTGGACGATGATTTTGGTGCTTGGCACAATGAGAGGTAACGTGTTGGATACATTGTTTAAGGAACAAGAAAAAGATTTAGTGATCAATGATATAGAAAGAGCTAGTTCATGAAAAACAGTGAATTGTGCCCTATTACACCATGGCTGAATTTGTTCCAGTGACAAGAAAATATGAAAGAAAAAGTCACGAACACTGGATATAATGCTAACACTAAAAGTACTTGTATACAATGGAAAAAAAGACTTACCCCTCGCGGGTACTAGTGAACCAAAGAGAATTTCTTCAGCTAGGGACTACTCCTGCTTCCATCAAAGTCAGTGGGTGCACAGTCTGTCCCCCACTCATTATTGTTGTTAGTTATTTGTAGCACCTGGAGTCTCCAGTCAGAGAATGGGTGTGTATGCACAGTAAATAGCATCTATCATTCTGTAAGCTGATTGAGCAGAGCAACTGTCAGTCTAAAGGAGTATTTTGTGAGTTTGAGATAACAATAAAAGCAAATGTGGCCAAACATTCACCCATGGCAAACTTCAAATAGTTCTTATGGGAAAACCATACTAGTTCTAGCTGTCCACTTAAATCTCACTCTGTGTTCATAATAAACTAATTTTTCCAGTGGCTCCCTTGGTGTCTCCTGTTAGACATGGTCTGTTTTCCAGATGGCAAGGCATGATATCATTCTGAAGCATTTGCCATACCACAAGCTGATATATGTCTCTATTGTGCTGATCATTTTAAAATCTAGGTACCCTGTCTGAAGTGAGATCCTGGCCAGAGTGAAATTAGCTGGAGGCTTGCCATTGACTTCATTGGTTTAGGATTTCACTCCTGGAGTTTTCTAACAAAGTTTTCTAATATACATATATCAAAGACTTTCAGATCTCTTGGCTTTGCAATAAATAAAATGTGTTAGTCTTTAAGTTTCACAGGACTCTTGTTTGTTTTACTGAACTAGACTAACATGGCTGCCCATTTGGAACTTAGTAAAGCATGAAGTTCTAAGAACCTGCAGCAATTGGCCAAGGTATTTTTTTACAGGATTACCTGAGTGAAAGTATTGCGTTGCACTAATTAGTGAATACTTTTCCAGGCTTACATTAGGTATTTCTGCAAAGTATCAAATTTAATTTAATTCATTTTCAAACTGAAATTAACTTGTTGTGTTTGACCAACATTCATGCTAAATATTAGTCTCTTTCTCTCTTTCTTTTATGTAATGCAGATGAAAATCCTAGGACACTGCGTGTAGGTTTTCCCCACAGATCAAATTTCCTATAGTATTAAAAGGAATTTGTCAAGGAACAATACAGTTTTGGCTACTGTACCAGGGTTGGCTGCTGGTTTCATGTTTGCTTCTACCAATAAATCTAAAATAATCATGCCACGAAATGGAGGCATTTTGCAAATCTACTGTTCTTTTTCCCATTCTAATGTAAAGAGAGATGAAAGGTGTAATATCTTCTATTTCTTGTGAAAACATTGTGCAGAACACTGTGACTAAAATATAGAATCATAGAAACTGGAAGGAACCATGAGAGAACAAGTACAAGAGGTTGTTAAAGAAAAACTATCAAACAAATGACAATAACAATAGGACACAGGGTGCAAGGGTTTTTAGTAATGCAGGGTCTTACTCATCCACAGACCTCACAACAGAATTTTCTATCCAATTCCAAATCTTGCTGGTTGGCTCAATACTCACTTCTAGTGATTTACTCAGTTACCCTGTGTCAAGTAATTGCCTTGATTAATATACTTGGACTTAAACTGAGTTTAATCACGAGACACATGAAACTATAGAAAAACCCATTTTTGGATCTGCACTCTTCTTAATTTTTTTTCCCTGCAGATGGTGATTTGCCAAAGAGCATGAAAAGAGTGTTAATTACAAGAATGATCATAGAAGTCAAGCAGGAGTCAGAAAAAAACTTCTGTGTGATGGACATATACATAATCCATGGTGGAGAGTGCACTGATGAACTATTGGGATGTGACTTGGGGGCACAGGAAGCAAGAAGGCAAACAAAAGCAAAAGGAAAATAAGAAGGAGGTAGAGATGTGGGAAAAGAGAAGCATTCACTCCAAGAAAATGAAGAAAATGCTGAAATGCTAGGCACAATATCCTGCATTTGGAAGTTTTAAGGAAATTCGGGTTCTGAATTCATCTCTGTGGCTCAGACATGCATGACCTCATTCTTGCTCTTTTCTTCTCACTCACTATCCCTTTCCTCCATCTGTCACACATTTACTCACACATGCAGTCTCTCTGCGCATCTCTCTCTCAACACTCCCCCCATCTCTTTCTCTCCAATTGCTCAAATATACTCCTGCTTTCTCCTCCTTTTCAACACCATTCATCATGCACAAACATAGAGTCAAGTTTACTGCCTCTCCTAGACGTTTGCTGGATACCATTTTTCCCAGCCTGCAAAATTTCTTGAGACTGTCTGAATTTACTAACATTTAAAAGTCAAAAGTTCTTTCAGCCTGAAGCACCAAACTTTTTGGTTTGAAAATGCTGAAACTAGTCAGGTCAACAACCTCAAACAATTTTTTCCCCAAAAGATGTTGTTAAGGCAAGCCATTTCTTGAAATTGACCCTGCTCCACAGACAGATTTGGGTTAGATTAATTGGTATTTTTGGTGGAAAAAACAGCTTTATTGAAAGGTCTCTGGGCAGCTCTATTTTTGCACTTTGTCATGAGTGTCTGTCTCTGCCCACTGAGTATGTGAGTTGTGCATGTGCGAGATGATTAGAGAGAGCCAGAAGAGGTATTCACTGTATATGCTTTCTCCTTCCACCCACCATATACCCTCACACTTTCTGTCTTTCCATCACACACTCATTCATTCTTTATCCACTCACAGGAAAGGGGCATTGACTAGAAAAGGGGTTCTGGGGAAGCAGGAGTGTACAGAAGAGGAGAGTGGCAGGTGTCTGGAGTGTTCTGTCTGGTGAGGAGAAAAGGATGGAAGGGTCTGGGCTGAGGAAGCTCTGGATAGTAGAGTTGTGGGGGAGAGGACATAATGTGAGGAAGAGGATATGAGGTAGCAAAGTATTGGGGAGAAATGAAGGATCAGAAGTTCAGGGAGGTAACGGTACAGAAAGTGGAGGACAGAAGGAAGTGTTGAGAAGGAGTTGAGATGAAAAGAGGGTTGCAGGAGGAGGAGAAGGAACTATGGGGGGGCAGGAATGAAAGGAGGAGGGAGTGGGCTTGTTCTGTAAAGGGATTCAGTGGGATGAGGCTGAGAAGTGACAGAGATGGGACAGGCCAAGGCAAGGTGGAAATCAGAATTCAGAGAAGAGCGTTTAATAAGATACTGAAGGAAGAGAGAGATGGCAAGTACTAGTAGGAGGAGAGGAAAGAGTTGAGAAAATAAAAAGAGGAAAAAAAGAAAGAAAATAAAGAAAGAACAAGATGATGAGAGTGAAAAAAGAAATGGCGGGAGAAGCAGGAAATGAAGCAAAGCTTTGCACCATGAAGTGTTCTCTCTCTTAAATGAATTTCCTGTTTTCTTTCTCTTCAAACCTACTTTTAGCTCCTTCCAGATGGCTCCCTACAGTTGCTTTGCACACTAAGTCTCTTCCCTGGTAATTTTGCAGACCCAGGAGGTTTGGGTAGTTCCAATAAAGCAGTCAGTTATTTTAATGTGAGTCCAAGTCAGCTTTATGGGAGGAAGAAAAGTGACATAGTTCTAGATGTCTCCTAAAGAAAATCTGTTAGACTCAGCCAAGGAATAGTGGAAACCTCTTGTCAATGGATGCTGAGGAAGGTCTTTAGTTCTTTTGCTGAGGAGAGATTTTGGCAGAGGGCCTGAGCAAGTGGGCGACTTTGGGAGCTTTCTTTGATTGAATGTAACTTACTGCTGGTGCCTCTGTAATAATCCTTGGGGAGGAAGGGGTTAATGATCTGGTCAGGAGTCCCAGGACAGCCAATAGGAACAAAGCACAAGTTTTTGAATTGGAGCAGCAGCTTGGCCTGTTCCTGTTTGGATGCAGCAGAGCTCCTGGAAGGATCAGAATGAGGCCAGAGGGGCCTGAGGAAGAATCCAGCAACATCCTTCCCAAAGATAAGTTAAGTTTGTTACTGAGCAGGTGTGGGTAAATCAGGGAATGTGTACTTAGGTGTGGTCAGAGTAATTTCTTTGTTTTTGGTTTGTTTTTGGATTTCTCTGTGCTGAGCACATGTACCCCTTCCCTTTCCCCTGTAACTACCTAAGTTAAATGCCAGAGAAGCAACTCCCTGTGTTTATCTGTTTTTTAATTAAAGATTTTACCTTTTAAGTAAGCTCTGGTTCTGTGTCCTGAAAAGGAAGAGGTTTGTGTGCACGTGGCTCAGACTGCACAGGCAGCTACTAGAAGGGATTGTGTTCCAGTTCTAGCTGATATTCCAGCTGTGGTTCAGTCACTCTCCAGAGAGAGGAATAAAAGTGATTGCAAGTACCTCACAGGAAGGAATTCCCAAGTGCGCCTTCCTGGGTTTCCAAGAGGTTCTTTTTCATTTGGGTGGTGGCAGCAATACCAGTCCAAGGCCAGGAACTGGAGGCCTTGGAGAGTTTTTGGAGCCAGCTTTAAGGCCAGTGGCTTTTCAGGCCTGTTGCCGGCCCCCACCTTCAAGGAAACAACCTTGACAGCCTCTCTGAACTGTAGCACCAGCTGACCTAAAAGATAATAGTGTGAATATACCTGAGAAGTGAAGCAGTAGCTGCCCCTCATTTTAGATTAGGATTTTAATCCTGTGGAATTCTCTTCTTTCCAGAAAGGAAAGATGGTCTTGTGGTAAGATCTTTGTTCTTGAACATGGGATATACAGGTCTCTACTGTGCCACAGACTTCCTTTGTGACCAAAATTATTTAAGGATTCTCCTAAGGAGCATAAGGTGCCTAAAGATGCATATAGTGAGATTTTCAATATTGCCTGTCATGGTGTCTGGTGGGCCTCACAACCATGAGTGCAAACCTCAAGGCAGATTGTCAGGAAACAGGCCACAAACCCCAAATTGTCTGTAAAAAGCTTAGTTTTCCTGAACCCAGTAAGAAGTCTGAACTTCTCAGGCACTATAACAGTGTTTATAGGGAGCCACAGACTCCTATCCTTCTGCTTCTCTATAATCTAATCTTCAATACCACTGCTACTCCTATTGATTTTTGCCACTCAGCCACACCAGCCTCTGCAATAGATGGTCCCTTTCGCAAAACAAAGCAGCAGCAGCAGCAGCAGCAACAAAACCCAATTTCCAAAGGGATAGCTGTGTTAGTCTAGTCCAGCAAAAAAACAAGAAAAACCTCCCCCACACACCCAACACAATTCAGGTTTTCCCAAGTCTCATAGGATCAGTCACTTTCCCCAGCTTTCTCACCAAAAGGCAATGCTTGCAGCCAATCCTATCATAAACCTTTAGATAATCAAGTAAGAAAAGAAATATTATTGACAGGATCAAAGGAGATAAACATAATCTTAGGTTTCAAAAGAGAATACTAACTGCTACAATGTGCAAGCTTGATATGTCCCTTAGTGCAACCCCAAAATAACAGCTGGGGGCCCTTCCCATCTGCTTAGCAACCTTTACCTCTCCAAGGTCAAGCAGCTTTGGGATAATAATTTCTTCTTAACAAGCATTTTTATTCCTTTCCCTCAGCATTCAAACTGGGATGGGAAGAGGGCTTGTGCACATATCCTCTTGGGAGGTATGGGGGAAGCAATCAGCAAAGTCTTTTGTCCAAAATGATTTGTCTGATGCCTGTGAAATAATGTGTCTGGTGGTAAACTAGCATTTGACACTTGGTAATGCTTCTCCACGACTGCTGGGATTACCTTCTTAGCACACATTTTTGTACTTATAGACAAACAAATGTAGTAATATCTGTACCCCATGTTATAAGCAGGATTAATACATGTGACATCGTACAAACATGCTATAAAATCTAAACAGCAAACATATTCTTGTAACTTGTAATATCTGTTTTGACAATGGTAATGCACTGGTGAGACAAACTAGTTTCCAGCCATGTGTTTGTCAGTGTTTTGTGAAGCCAGAGGCCTTGGCATAAGTTGGCACCTGGTCTTACAGTCACAGTGTCTGTGCAGGTTAGGTGAGATCAGCTTCTAAACTGAATAGGAGTTTTTCAAAATTCTGGTAGGCACCGTTATCTGTATATTTAGAAATTGAAAATTAGTCCCTTAGTTTGTCCCAAATTGGATGCACAAATTCCATCGGGTCTCTTGGCTTCTGTGCCTCAGTTCCCCATCTGTAAAATTGGGACAATGCATCTGTACCTCACTGGGGTGTTATGAGGGATAAACATTCTGTGATTCTTCAGTACTTCAAAAGCAAGATAGACTTGGACGTCAGGAGAGCTGAGGTCTCCTTCTGGCCTGTCTTTGTTCCACTGTGTTATCTCAGGCAAGTCTCTTCACTGCACACTTTCTAAGTTTCCCCATTTGTAAAATCAGGAAAATTAGGCTCACCCACTTTCATAAAGCACTTTGGATCCTCATATATAAAAATGATATATAATTAGTTAAATAGAACTGGTGACAAACTGCAGTATGAGAGGAATTCTTTTCCCTCTCCCAAAGATCAAAGGCATTTTTCCCACTCCAGTCAAAAAAGACTTTTTTTTGTTTACTCAGAACATTTTCAGAAAAAAATAACATTGATTTTTCCCCCCACTTTTGATCAATCTTAAAAATTCTCTTTTCTCCTTATCTATATTTATTTTTAATTACTAGTATTTAGTTTAAAATTGATGGGCCAGACTTTTATATTTATTAATTAAATGAAATCAGATTTTGCAAAGCAATAATGGAGAAAAATGGGCAATTCAAAAACAAATGGGGAAAAAACAGGTTCTTCTCTATCAAGCACAATAGCATAAGTGACCAAAGCTACTATGCTAACAATGTTTGACCCATGTAAATCTTCAAAGAATTTTTGACATGGCATTGCTGTAGGGATAAGTACATTAAAATAGAGTAGGTTCATATTGGCACATTTATTGTCAGTTATGGGGAAAAAATGACAAGTCATGGCATGTGATAAGCACTATCTATTTGTAACTGAAATTTTATCACTTAGCACATGGGATGCAATATGTGCAATAAACCACAGATCCCAAATGTTTTCCAGTTTGTTTGTTTATAGTTGCAAAAAAAAAAGGTGAGAGAACAAAGTGACAAAATTCAAAAAAGGACTTTGGGCATTCTTATGTATTTTTATTGTATTTATCCAAATTTCGATCAAACCACTATGAGAAATTCAAATAATACTGAAAGATTACAATCATTGGAATCGTTTTGCAAGAAATTTTACAAAATAAGTTAAAAACTCGGAATCAACCTTAACTATGCTGTCAGTGACCAGTTCTCACATAACATTTTTTTTAACAATTAGTCGCTTTTTTTTTTTTTGGTAAGTATCAATGTATCCGTCTACAGAGGTGGCTTATAGTTGCCCAACATACAGTATTTTTTTGGTAAATATTATAGAGAAGTCTGCACTGAGGCAACGTAACTAGATAGTTCCTATCTCCTAGACTCTGGTGGTTCTAGTATAAAACAAAAATGACTTTTTAGTTTATAGATGGTCTTCCTGGCTTTGAAGAACATTAGATGTCCGTGCTGATAGTGTTAGTTTCACCCATCATAGGCCTTAATTGCTATTGATCATGAAGTATCCTTAATTCTCCTATAAACTTTAGCGGGAGTGCATAAGGCTGAGGTTTGGTGGAACCATTTTTTCTTGCTAAGTATATCCAGGAAGTGCTGGCAAGGGCAATTGTTTGTCCCTAAGGGAGTAGTCATAGGAACTTCCACCAGATTTCAATGCATTTCCCATTCTACCCAACATGTATATGAGAACCCTGGAATGGCTAATGAGGAGATGTAGACTGTAGTGCTTTCAGTATGACTGCTGACATGCATGTCTGAATCTATACCGTACCTGACCCATCCACTATTGTTCAATGCCTGCTCCAGTGTTTGGCTGATATTGATGCATGGGGGAAAGCTAGGTATCTGAAACTCAATCCAAATGAGATTGAAGTGAATTTGGTAGATTGGAGGATATGTACTAACATGTCTCTAAAGTGAGCCCATATTTACCTATGCAAATGCATATTTATATATAGAAATAGATATCTGCATGTGCAAAATGAGAAGTGATTTTACCCACACTCAGTATTTAGTTTTGAGCACTGTAGAAAAGGTTATGGTTAAATGATGACATGTGTTGTTATTTATGTGCATAAACTGGTGCACAATTGCATTTTCTGAGAAACTGAGGCTCATTCGAAAAGTTCTTTAATGTTCATATGAAGTAGTTGGAATCTTGGCCTTGTTTAAAAGGAAAACACAATAAACTGAGTAGAACCCCAGTTGCTTAACATACAGTGCTGTGCTCCTCTCTCCCTTACTGAAGACCTTTATATCATCTGAATTGGAATGAAGTTGAATCTGGAGGTAACAAGTTGTATTTGTGAGGAAGGAACTGACTTTTCAGAAACATGTAGTGATCTGAATGTATGGCTGGGAGCCAGGATCATACTTGATTCTAACTCCCATTCTTTTCAACTCTCTTCTATTTTGCCCTGTTAGTCCCTTTCCCTCAGTTTCCACTCTCTCTCTCTCTCTCTCTCTCTCTCTTTTTAAAGAGGGTAGGGGAAGAGAAGAGCTAGTCATGCTTATTCACTTGACATACAGGAGTATTGAGAAGGTTAATTAGTAACAGTAAAACAACATGAGGATGGCAATTACTAGGTAAAATCTAAGTATTACCATTTTAAATGATTTACGAAATGGGAGCCTTTCCTTGTATTTAAATATGAAAGTCCTGTCAATAAATAATAGAAAGTTCGAAAGATATTAAATGAATTCATATACTTATAGAACTCTGGCACTTCGTGAATATTGATTTCTATCTGTGTTTACTAGTTTTCTGTCATAATTGTCATTAGACTAATCAATCATTAATTCATTTTTAAAAGGCCATATTTGCTAGCATTTGAAAAATAAACAGAATTGACTGTTTTCCATAAAGGCAAATCAAGGCCATTGTAAAAGAAAGTCTCCAATTGCTTTATGAACTCCTGGAATATGGGACGAAAGCTTCAGAGTTTTCATACCTCTTGACTTTGTGATGCCAGACGTTTTCATTTTCTCTTTCTTCCACATTAAAGGACAAGGCTGGGGACTGAAACACTCTGTTCATTAACACAGATGTCCTGGTGGTGGGTCAAGGCTGCCTACACATCTCACCCAATAGTCCCATATCCTGTTCTAGACAGCCCACTATGGAGGTGAGCATATAGTTCTGTCTCATTGTCTACATTTGGTCTGTCTGCTGAAGTTGTTGTTTGTTCCATAATACAGACAGATGTGTCTGAGCTGAAAACAGGCAGTGTGTGACAGAGGGCACAAGAACTGAAAGGAGACTCACTCCTGAGCTCACAGTGTTCCCACTGCTGATACCTAAGCAGCTTGAAGAAGAAGGATGAATAACCTGACTGACAAAGAGGAAAGCAACCTATGGGATGAGTGGGTTGCAGCAGCCACCAAGTAGGAAAAGGGAAGAGGAGATGGAGGGTGGGGGCAGCAGAAGAAGAACTGGGTTGGAGCCATTGAACGGCAAAGTAGGTTGGAACAGAATGGAGAGGGAGAGGGTAGGAGTGGGTGTTAGGGGTTGGGGAACTTGAATAGGAGGAGAGGTGAATTGGAATATGCTAGCTTTATTGGGAAAATGAGCCTATTATCCTGAGATTCTCCCCAGAACCTCGAATTGAACTCAGGAGTTCTGAATTTCTATATTCCTTATTTGCCATCAAATAGTTGTGAAACCTACTGGTTAAGTCTCTCTCACCCACTCCCCCCCGCCTCCCATCAAGCACACAGAGGCTGTGTCCACACATACATCATTTTTTTGACATAACCAAGTTCGAAATGAGTTATTTCAAAATAAAGACCTTATTCTGAAATAAGTTAATTTGAATTAACAGTTTGTTAATTCGAATTAAGGGAAAGCCTGCTTTCAAAATAGCCCTTGTTTCGAAATGGTTATTTCAAAAGAAGGCCATTCGGGCATGTTGTTTTGAAACAGTTGTTTCAAAACAATGTGTCCGAATGCCGTTGTTTTGAAACAACCATTTTGAAACAACAGCTATTTCAATTAGATGCGAGGCTTAACGGTTTTGAAATAATGGCCGTTATTTCGAAACAAAGTGTCCCGTTGTTTCGAAATAATGGTGCGTCATGTGCATATGCCGCTTATTTCGAAACAACCTCTGTTGTTTCGAAATAAGAAGACTGTGTAGACATACCAGAGAGAGCTGCTACTACTGGCAATGTACTGTGCTGTGGAACTGATGGCTCTAATCCTGTTGATAAGCCAAGCTGAAGGTCAATATAGTTCTAATTAATGGAATTTCTGGGAGTTTTCCATTGTTTTTAATTAGGAAATTAGAGAATATGTCCAAAGAAACACAAAGAATATGTCTAAAGAACCTTAAGGTTGCAAAATCAAGCATTGGAAAGTTAAGAAATGCCAGAATTAATTTGGTCCTGATAAACATATGCATAATGAAACATCTTTAATTAGATGATCGCATAGTATGGTTTTCTGTAGGACTCTTGCCTGAACTGGTTCATGGGATGGAGCTGTTGCAAGGATAAAACAGGGCTGTGCAGTTGAAGGAAGGTGTTGTTTATAGTAGTGGTTTTCAAACTTTTTTCTCAGGACCTGGTTGGAAAAAATCATTTATGCCTGTGACCCAACAATTACATCTTGAGCATTGCATTCCAGGCTTTTGGTGGTGGCAGCAGAGGGTGCTGTGACCCAGTGTCTGAGGGTCTGTTACCCAGTCCTGGGTCTTGACCCTAACTTTGCAAATCACTGGTTTGTAGGACCACTGCCTCATTTGTTGCAGAAGCTGGAAAGTGTGTAGTGACTGAGGCAGGAGATGGTGAAAGGACAGAGAATGATCCTATGATTATGGAAACCTGAATGCCATCCTGGATTCTATCCCTGATTCCTCCACAGAGTTCTGACATCATGATGCTAGAAAAGTCATGTAAACTAACTTTTTCACAAGTGGTTACTAACTGAGAGTTTCTCATTTTCTAAGTACACAACTTCTGAAGCTAGCGTTGCAGGAGTGCTGAGCACACATCACTACACCTGATGTAACTTAGAACTATGCTTTGATCATATCAAATGCTATAAAAAAGCCAAATCTTCTGAAAAATCAGGCTTGACCTGTGTCAGATTGGACATCCAAAATTAGTGAACTCTTTTGACAATTAATCCCCATGTGTCTCAGTTTCTCATCTATAACATGAGAATAATACCACCACCTACTGTCCCAGAGGTGCTGTATGGGTAACTTCATTAATGGTTGTGAAGAACTCAGATACTGTTGTGAAAGCAGCATAGAAATCACCAAGAGTAAATGAATAATTTTGTATTCAATGCAAGGTTTGGATGTCTTGTCAAGGCCTGGGGCTACACATTGAAGGGGGGGGAATAAAAAGAAATATTGAATAATTACTCATTCACTGAATGAGGCAGGTCCTATGGAAAAAAATATAATCATGTTATTACAGATTGTATCATAATGTATATGCATGAAGGAGGCATATCAGGTTTTGACAAGAAATCTTAATTCTCACATTTCCTAACTTTTGAGTACTTGGCTTTGGAACTGTAATACTCTTTTAGTGTAGTTTTGGATATACTTTGCCTATCACTTATAAAGCTAGTATAACCTGAAGGGAAAAAGTCTGATACATACATTTATTTTTAATTCAATCTTTTCCCTTGTGTATTTTTGACGCAGAAGGAGGGGGTGTGTGTGTGTGTTTTTGTGACAGAGTGAGAAAGCAATAGAGCATTAAATTCTTCACATCTTAAAAAGGAGAGTGAACTGATATATTAAGTCACCAAAGTAGGGAAGCAAGAAACAAAGACATTTAGCAGTGGTGCCCAGAAACCAAGGAACCATGGACAGTGTGACAAATATAGCAATTTTCTGCAATATCCTTGGGAGACTGAGACGTACTGGGACACATCCAGATGAGTGGGAGGGTATGTCACTTTTGATTTGCAATCTTTGATGCCTTTGCAATGCCTTGCTGTAGTAGATCCTACCTGGGCTACTCACAAACAATCTTCCATGTTGAGTATCTCTGTGCAACTGCATCCTGCCTGCTATGCTCTGGCTCTCAGCAGCACTGGCTATTCAGAAGGGTGATACCAATCCCAGATTCCCCCTTACCTCCCCAAAAATGTATGTCCTGTACTGCTCAGTCCTCTTCTTGACAGTATAAACATATTAAGTCCATCATTTGGTTAAGGGAGTAATATACCCATTTATTACTTTAAATACTTATCCAGACACTTCAGCTTAAACATACTGGATTAGATAAAACAGTAAAAGAAGTTTATTAACTACAAAGGAAGAGACTTTGAGTATAACAATGAGGCACTAAGTCAGAAATGGTTTAAAGAAAAATGAACATAAAGCATTTACTACTGCCTAACTTAACAAACTATATTTGATTCAAACAATGTTTCTTACCACAAGCTTTAGGAAATTAGTGATCAAAGTCTCAGGTCAGGACCCTACCCCAACCACCAGAGTCCAATGGATGTTTTCTTTTCTCATCTTAGGTGTGATGCCAATGACAGACAGAAAGAGAGTGGATGGTGTCTTGGGGTGTCTGCCTGATCTTTCTGTAGTTCTTACCCCCCTCCCCCTTTGAGAAACATATCCAGCTGGGAGAAAAGCAACAGTCTAGTGAAGAAAGGAACTCAATACTGTTTCTTTGCTAAACTGTAGAATTTTGTTCCTGCCCTCTTTCTTGCCAAAGAATGCTACTCAGCATTTAATGGTCATACCTTGTTTAATCCTGGTTGAGGAAGCAGTTTGCCCTTTTTCTCTGGACCTGAGTTAGGCACTTCCCAGAGTTATTTGGGAAGTGCACTTCAGTGATATACAGGAGCATATTCTGTCATATAGACCCATTGAATTAAGGTTAAGTATGTTTGGGGTTCATTCCATTAAAGGAATGAATGGTTTACATATTCTTGTGGATTAGGATATAAGCTTTCTCTAGGTCAGAGGTGGGATATGTATTTTGACAAGTTTAAGGAACTTTAAAGACTATATTGAACAACATTACAGACAAGAATAGACTTCTGACAAATAGCGTCAAGTAGTTTGTCTGGGGAATCTCTAGGGGCTGGTGAATACAAAGTCTCATCTTCAAACATGCTGAGGAGGGAACCACTGGTGGGTGATTACTTGTTCCCAGAGTCTCAAGATCCCAGGCCCAAGCTGTATAAAAAAAGGCTATCCTATTCATGAAGGTGCTGCCGGTTCTAAGATAAGGCTATTATAACAGAAAAGCCCTTTAATGGGCTTTGAAGGACTGATTCCCATCAGAGTCCTTGTTGGAGTTAGAGGGTGGTATCCTCTAAGGTGCTTAGCATTCTTGGTGCATCTGTTGTTGATTGAATGTAATGCTTTCCCCTTAAAAATAAATGTGCTTGCTTACAAACAGCTGTGTGTTGACTTGAGACTGCTGACGATTATAGCTATTCATAGTCCTTGAAGGGAAAGCAAAGTACAGATGTTGGTCTGTTTAAGCAGTCTGATTCAGTGGGAATATCACAGAGTAGTCAAGGAATTATTTAGTCTGGAATTATTTATTCAGGAGGTAGAGAAATGTTGGTCTCTGCCCAAGCAAAGTAATGTCTGAGGAGCTTGGCATCTAGAGTGTATGCCCTTCTGTTACTCATGGAGGGGAATACAGTTGCAGTTGCCCTAACCTGACACACAGTAGTAGTTATTTTCAGAATAAGTGATCAGGTTTATATCAGTATGCAGCCACCTCCCCCTCCACTCCATTAAAATTTCTAACATATCTTTGATGGTTTGAAGATGATTTATCAAAGAGATGTCTCTCTGTATGACTTTGGTGACATTTTAGAAGGACACTAGAGAACAACAAGAAAACATTGGGAAATTTACAATGTGAAAATAACTTTGTCACTCATACCTCATACAGTCGCCAGCATTAATGAAGTACTTGGATATGCATTTTGACTGCATTGCTGTCACTACTGTACAAATAACATTTAAAATAGCTGTTGAATATTCTACAGTTTAAATTTGTTTGAACTTCATTGAATTTTGCTAGGACTAAGTTTTCTTTCATGTAATCAGAGTTCACACTTTCTCATACAACCCCATCTGTGGCTTTCATTTTCCCCCAGGGGAAAGGCTAGGGATAGGTCAAACAACAGCAGAACAGGAGTGTTAATCCCACTCTGTTTCTACTCTGCGCATGCGCGCGTACCCCCCCGCCCCCCAAGAACCTACATAGAGTGTTATACAGTAGCAGGCAGAGATTCAGTGTAGTGAAAGGTCATTGATTGCTGAACACAAATTGCTGAGCAACAGTATCCTGCAGTCAATGCCCCCCCAACCCCAACAACAGGAAAAAAAAAAAAAGCAACCTAATTTAGCTAAAAGAACAAAAAGTGTCAGGAACCTGTTGTAACAAAGATTAGCAAATACTGTATATATAATCAAGTAAATTAGACTCTGCAGTTGCAGGAAGAGACACGCTTCTTGTGGGTTTATTTTCGAACAATTATACTAAAGGAAACAAATGTCTCATTGGTAATAGCACGTCTGTGCACATGCTGTTTTTTGGATTTGTTTGTTGTATAGCACTGAGTGGTTTTTTGGCACTAAGAAAATAATAAATCTACATCCACACTTCTAAACTGCTTATCATAAAAAGATCTAGGGCCTGCTATAGAAGCCAAGGATAACTGTCCAGGGAAAATTAATTCCTTAATTAACTAATTAATCAGCTCCTAATATGAGGTACCCAATGAAATCAATGGGAGGCTTTTTCTTGACTTTAGTTGTTTTTGGATCCAATCCATTAGGTACAACCATTTTTGTTGTGATTTTGTATGTATTTATTTATTCTCTGGGCACTTTGGGTAATGTTTTGCCATAAAGAAGTGACTCTTGGCAGGCTCTGAAGGTGGTAAGCATGGGACCATTGTTGACTTTCTTTTGGAGATGTTCCAGAACCTAGAGTTGGCTAAAGGGAAGACTGTAAAGATTTCCTGTCCTTTTCCTTTGATATCTGTACTCCTCAACTTTAATATTGTGGAATAGTGAAGCTGCTTTGCTAGGTATTTCAGAAAATACACGGTGGTTGAAGTGGGTTGGAAATAAACACTCCTTCTCTGCAAGAATAAAGAAGGATGTAGTGATTTCCAGCATTGGAAACCATCAAGCATCCAGCACTATGCTTTCATATTCATAAAAAATACTGAGTCTGAGATCTGGATATGGAGAAGGAGAAAGGAAGAAGCTGGTGTGGAGAGCGTGCTATGGTAATTGATGGCCAGTCCAATGAAGGTAGGAAGGAGGATAATGGGAATCTGGTTCTCATATTTACACACATGCAGTGAGAGTGAATTGGTGCTGTACTGAAATTCTGATCGGGTTGGGGTGGTGGAAAGGTTGTATGGATGAGCAGTGTTTGATGCAGAACATATGGCAAGAGGCAACCACAGTGAGAAGCAACGGTTGAAGGTCATGGAGTTAACTAAATGACTTGTTTTAAAGCACATTGCCATATGGCAGCTGCTATTTCACAGATTAAAATACCTAGCTCTTGTCTCCAAATTTGCTTATGCACAAAGACATATTGGTAAAAATGCTGGATTTTTCTATATGTGGGAACCCTAAATTGGACATCCAGCACATTATTAATCAAACAATTCATATGAATCACCTTTTAGCCTATGGTCTCAAGGTACTGTACAAATATTTAGTTAAGAGTTCAACAAGTATCTTCTTAATTTTATAAAGGTGGAATCTGAAGAACAGAGAGATTTGTGACTTGGTCTGAGTTAATAAGAAAGATGAGAATAGATCCTTGGTGCCCGTTCTGTTTGTTTAATCACCAAAGTACAGTGCCTCACATATAATTATACATTTTATCTAAAAACAGTATATAGGAGCACATTGCATTTTATCACAACTTTCTATCACACTTCAGTGTGCTGGATTAGAATGAACATTTAAAGAAGAAATGATTTGATGCTCAACTACCAATTTTTTGAATCATCCAGCCCCCAAAACATATGTATTTTGTGCTGAGGAACAGAGTTGGTTGCAGAATGCAAAATTCAGTGAATTCTGATTCTTTTCCTAGTCGTATTTATTTGCATTCTGAGCATCAACCACTTTTAAGTTTTTGCAAATCATTATCACACTTTGTGAATCTAAAGAGTGTTTATGAGCTTCTGACACAAATCATGAAGACACAAGGACAGATTATGGATGCTTTGTAAAGTATCTAGTACTGGTATCTGAGCTTTGAAATTTGCCAGCAATGTCACTATTTAAATGTAACCAGATTTAATGTAATTTTTTGTGCATTCTCTATCAAATACACACATTTAAAGTTGAATGTGTGTATATGATCAAATCTTCCAGGCCAATTTCAAAGTTTCATAAATTCTCATATAATGAATTGCTTAAATATGATGGTATAGAATGAAGACCCCAGTATTTTAGAAATATTTGTGATTTCCTTCTTTTCCTCCTTATATTTGGTCAGCTCATCTGAGGTTTGATATTGTACCATACAAGTCAATGGGATTTTTTAGACTGTGTTGAATAGGAGCAGGATCAAGTCTCTGACAAAGCTATGTGTGAATCTAGAATAGTTTTAGGCTAGGTATATATTTGTGGCTAAATCATAGCAAAATTTGGGTTCGTACTTGAAGGATCTGAAATCTTGAGATTTTGACTAAATAGAGTAGGGACCTTAAATACTTGGATTCTTGAAAGATTTTTCTGCCACATCTGAAAAGCAACAAGAAACTTATCTACTTCCTATATTTAGGTTCAGATTTAAATCACACAGCTGGATCTGAGGATTCAGCCTTTCTTCCTAAAATCTGAAGACTTCTGCAATGAACTGAACATTCTGTATTTAACCCATATTTAAATGTTTAGGATTCTTTTTCAGAAACTGTTAAATGAGGAAATGGTCTCAGGTGGTATTCTCACAGTCTGCATAAAAATTTTAATAGCACACTCATATTCATATTCTAACACTTCAGAATCTAATGTCTCTAAAATTATCACCAGGTGACTGATTATGATTAGAAAGATGCACCTCACATCATTTTTCTCAATATTTTAATAGCAGAGCTTTTGAAAGCACTAGCACAGCACTGTAAAAATTTCCTGTTGACTCTAGTAAGCCCCAGTCCTGTCAGTAAAGAAACATCCCTATGCGAAGTTTTCAGCATGGTGCTCATGCTGATGGCGGAAAAAATGGCATCATTTGTTATACAGGTTGTACAGGAGCTCAGTGTCAGAGATTTGTAAAGCACTTTAAAACCCTGCTTTATAACTGGCTTAACAATGGAAAGAAGAGCATTATTGTTTAATATTTAAACAAAATGTGTAATGTTAGAATAGTAAAGTTCTTTTTCTGCATACTAAACTAGGAGGAAGAATTGTTTAGAGCAGCATAGGGAGGAATAATTAGAAGTGATGAGATAAAACCCGGCAAAAGGAAAAGGGAGTTTGGACACCAGGCAAAATTTCTCAACAACAGGATCAGTTAGAAGATGAAATAGACTCTGGAGAAGGCCAGGTAGAAACTACATCACTGCAGTTATTCACACTTAGTGTAGGTGAAACTGTTGAAACCTTCACATAAAACGATGCTATGTAGGCAGAAGAATGGGCTTAACGTTCTAAAATTCTATTTGAACAAGATGGAAACCTGTTTGCATCTTTGATGTTGAGTTTCAATTCCCAGGGTCAAAGTCAATTTTTAGCAAGAATGATTAGCTGCTAGTAGAAGCATAGAAATGCTAATTTTAGTAAATGTTACTTTTGAAGCACAATTGTCTTTGTCCATTCATCTATCCATCATCTTATGTTGAAGTCTATAATTGAAGTATGTGAGCATTACAGAGACAAAGAATTTTTCATCATCTAAAATTTAAGTTAGGCAGAAAGAATGATGTTTTGTCTTCAGTAACGTGGAAGCTGGAGATTTTTAAAGCAATCTTGTGGGTTTGGACTCAACAGAATGTGTGTGAATTCCCTATGTTACTTTGAAAATCTCAGCCTACATAAATAGGATGGTTACAAGGATCCCTGGGCTCTGTAGGCTAGAAAGCGGGGTTCCATTCCATTATTTGTTACGCATTTGGATACCAAAGAACACACTTGTCAAATGAAGCCGTACACACCTGTAAGAGAGAGAAGTAGTGAAATCTCTGATACATTCTAACATACAAGTGCCAAGAGAATGATTCTACACATGTCTAGGATTTTATACAGAGCCCATAAATAAGATATCCTTACAAATTTAACCTGGCAGTTTCATTTTGGAGGGACACATTCCAGAGTCTCAGTTCATACCATTTTCCCACCCCTGAATTTAATATGTTTGCTAAGCTGAATAAGACTTTCAGCTGTTTTTCTGACAAGTAAATAATTGCCCCTGGTTTTCTCCTAGGTGGCCTGAAGTGCATTGAAGTTTGACTTTCCTTTGACAACTCCAGCTAACTTTCTCAGGTTTGTAGTGAGCCACTAAACTAGGAGACTTTGTTCATCCTTTTAGGTTTCATTACAAACATACAGAGCAATATTAGAAATGGACGTTGGCCTTAATAATGACCACTTCATATAATTCCAAAACATGTGGCTTTTTACGCAGGGCATCAATAAGGAAAATGGAACAAACAGGTGCTGTCATGTATCAAAGCAGGATCTCTTTCACTCCTCCACTTTAGCCTGTATGTTATTAATTTAGATTGTAAGATTTGAAAACAGGACTATATTGCTTTGTGTATGTTTGTGTCTAGCACACTTCTGGATACTATGGCTCTGATTCAACATAGCTCTTAAGTATGTGCTTAAAGTCAAACACTTGAGTAATATTATCCAATAATGCACTTAAGTGGCTCAGTGCTAAGCATGTATTTTGCTGAATCAAAGTGTTGCATAACAAATAATAATAATAATACATTGTCAGCCCTTGTAACCTCCTTTCTTACATGGTGTGTTTTTAGAGTGTAGCCTGAAAAGGGACAACTAAATGTTCCCATCTCATAGGAATCTTAAGAGACTAACTTAATCAGTGACTAAAAATCATATTAAAAAAATGTCATGAGAGGTTTATTACAGTAGCATTTGTTGAATGCTTTTAATCTACTGCACAATTTGATCCCCTGACTAAGTACCTAAACTTGAGGCTTCTTATTATGGTTTTGATATGGTGACAAGGAAAGACTCCTGCAGTCTTGGAGAGCTCCTGTGCCTCTTGAGATGGTTGTGCAAGGAGTGCTGTAAGAGCAGCTTCTCTACCGATCTTTAACAAATTCTGTGCACACTCCCCATCCAAAACAAAGAAATAAAAGAAGGAAAAATAATGGATGGAGTTGAGGGAAAGTTGTTAAATGAACTCTTTTGAACCTCAGATATCTATTGGTTTGTTTCAGATGACGATTCAGCAGGGAAAGAAGATACTTATTCTAGACAAAGCAGAATTGCACTTCTCTCCTATTAGATAACTTTTGCTTTTACTGAATTATTTGTTTTGATAAGGATGAGCCTTGGATTTCACAAATGACCTTTTGCATTTTCTATGTAAAATTATTGTCTGTTACATTTCTCTCCTTCTTAATGATGTAATGTTTCGAGAAAGACAAAACCAACTTGAGCTCTCACTATGAAGGTATGTGCTAACTTATGGGTGAGTCAGGCATTTTCAAAAGCATAAATGGGAGTTAGAGATAGGAAATTAGAAATTGATGAGAGTGGTGTTTGAGTTGCTTAGCATCATTTAACCAAGGAAATGCTTTAAACTAGTGTTCCAAAATCCTCTCCAACTGTATTTTGGTGAGCAGAAGGAAATTTGTCAAGATAAATCTATGATGGGACAGTAAAGCTAGTAAAAATGTGTGTAAGCAGGCTTTTTTTTTGTTTTTCTTTTATGTATTCCTATATCATTCCTGTCTGCATTTTAATGCACCCATCACCATAGTAACTAGGTCAATACACAGAGACTCAGTCTTTTCTCAGTTGCACTGGTGTAAGGCATTAGCACAAAGAGAGTTACACTGGTGTAAATAAACTGAGAATTAGGCATGTATAATATGTAATGAAGCAGTCCTAGATTATGCCTGCTTCTGGCAATGTAATAGGGTTTAGTGCCTAGGGCAGCAGACGGTGTGCACCAGGGGGAAAGGTGCTGCAGTGTAAAAACCCAGAATTCCTGCTCTGTATGTTGTGGGAATGCAGCTGTCCCACACATTCCCAACTGTGGGCTCAAAAGGATGTGATGATATAATGCATCTCTGGCTGTGTTCAGATGAGAGTTTTATTTCAAAACAACAGCTGTTTTTTCGAAATAAAATTTCTTATGTCCACACGATGTTCCATTATTTCAAAACAGTAAAACCTTGCTTGAAATCGAAATAGCCGTTGTTTCGAAACGGCTGTTTTGAAACAACGGCGTTTGGACACATTGTTTCAAAACAACTGTTTTGAAACAACATGTCCAAACGGGCTTATTTCGAAATAACCATTTTGAAATAACAGCCGTTTCGATAGCAGGCTTTCCCTTAATACGAATGAACATTTTCTTAATTCGAATTAACTTATTTCGAAATAAGGACTTTATTTCAAAATAACACCACTCATGATGGAGAATTTCAGTATAGGTGCTGAAGTTTTCTACAAAGAGAGAGTGCAGGGAGAAGTGAGGGAGAATGGTCAGTGTAAGTGTATCTCCCCCTCCCTTGACACTGGGTAAGCGAGCCCATTGTGTTATACATTCCAAATCACATACAATAAAATAACATTGCTTTTTCTTCATGTGGCAGAAGGAAGAAGTGAGTGGGAAAAGACAGAGAAGACACTTTCTAAATAAATCTATAGGCAGAAGGAAAATGTATTTTCTTTAAGGTCCTTTTCCCTTTCTGCCATGCAGCTAGTTAATGTGGCTGGTTTCATTACTAATGTAAACCAGGAGCACCCACAGATTGCACTGCTTTATGGGCATTTTAAAACTAGATTTAATTTTATTTGTAGGAAAAGGTTCTAAATGCAATAATATCTCAGCAGTGCACATGGACATCATGTAAAGACTGAGAAGAAGAAAAGAAAAGCAATGAGGCCTGGGTGATAAATAAAGGGAATAATTTTAAAGAATTTCTGAATTAGTCCAAAGAGGGTCTCAGTGGTGAAATGCCTTCATAGAAATTGGATAACTGCAGTTGGTTTTCCACCACCAGTTTATTTGTATGGCTACTACTTTACATTTCCTATTTCATAGATATTAAGTGCATCTAGAATAATGTATACCATGCGTGTGCAACACACATGTACTATTACAACTACACATACTGTGTATATCAGTTTGTAGCTGAATACATGTATGCTTTGCTGAGGTATGGTATGGCCTTTTACTTTCAGAGAGCTCACAGCTCAGCAGGGAAACAAGTATGTGATGAAAATACATGTGTATGCTATTGGCTTGCTTTTAGTGATGGGGAAGGTGTTTGCCTCAGGTAGAGGAAAACTCACATTCATCTTGTGATGTTTAACCATTGCACCCTGCTGTCTTTGGCAAGTTTGAGTACTGGAAAGCTTCTGGCTCTTTCAGTTTCAGATTCTCAGCAGGTTCTGTCACACCCCTTTAAGGCAATGGAGTCAAAGAGGTGATAGTATAGCATAAACGTGTAATAATGAACAAATCAATGGAGAGCAAACTGGATATGCAGCAATTATCAATAATTTTTTTTTAAATAAGCAAATTTTCAAAACAAAATATAGGTCAGAAATTGTCTTTGTAGTAGTCTGGAGCAATGTAAATGACATCTGAAGGAAGTTTTATTTGAATTTCTCCAGGCAGTGGGTTGTTCAGCAGTGAATTATTCCTACAGTCAGATTATTCATTTTCAAGATGTCCCTCCAGGAACATTTGCTGAAATAGCAATTGTTTGGTTAAAATCTCAAACAACCACAATGTGGCTTGCCTCGGAACAGATGAGGGCTGCATGTGAGAGAACCCCTGGAATGCGTGATGCTGATAAGAAGGTACATTTGTTTCTCGGTGTGCTTGATAAAAATTTTTGCAAAACAATGGTTTTCCTGTGTGTTTATTGACATCTCTGTTACCTCAGATTGTGTTCCCTAGCAAGGTTTCATAAACTGTATTGCAATGGATATTTGTTGTTACATTGTGCAGATTTACTCTCAAAGTCATTAAGCTTTGTTAAAATCCCCACACCCCACCCCACCCCTTTTTTCCCCCCAAAACAATAATTTAAGGTCTGGGAATGTTTCCATTGTGTAGTAAGCCGTTCTTTTCATCTGGAAAATAAATGAGGTGAAATGCAACTTGTATTTGGGATCAAAAACATTGGATTTTTTTTTTCTTTTATTTTACAGATCTATTTGGTTACTAAAAAAAAAAGGCAAATGTAATATATTTATACGAACTTCATGCTCCTGAAAACAACTGGATTGATATCTTTGGAAAGTGTAACCTATGTTTTATTGTGCAACAAGTACAACAACAAACAGTGCCTAATCCCTCTGCACTGATAGGTATGCTCTATTAGCCCTTGATGCTAATAGAGGGGGTGGTTGTGTTAATGTGATCAGCTTGTGACTGACCTCCTGGACCACCAAACTCACATCATATAGAACATCATGCAGGCATTAAACAATAACAACTTTTTGCCACTGTCACCCTATCTGGATTTAATTTGATTTGCTTTGGAAATTGGAAGTTTAATGCCCCATCATCAAACATAGTACATTTTCCAGTCCAACTGCTTGGTCATTTTACAGTTCTTTTGGTGAAAAATATGACCAGAAATAGATTTTGTCAGTGGAGGTGGACCATTTTGGCATCTTTGGGATTTGCAGAAAATTGTCACATACGCATACAGGTGGAGGTTGCCTTTTTTTCTATCTTATCCTTAGTGAATGGCTTTCCACTTCTTTTCCGACAAGGGACATATTTAGTTTGTGATCTTTGGTGGGATGAGATTCTCATCAAAATAGTTTTGCTCAGTCAAACAGGACACTGATGAAAGAGTTCCTGGAGGAGTCGCCGTTGGGGGATGGAGAGGTGCCTGGCCATTCTGCAAACTCAGCTTTAGGAGGGGACAAGGCTTATTTAATTTAAAAAAAAAAAAAAGTTCTGATTCTCTGCCCTGAGTACATGGGGTGAAATCCTGACCCCACCAAAGATAATGTCAAAAGTCTAATGACTTCAGTGGGAGAGGGGGTCAGGAATTCACTTAACATATCTGTAATCTAAGGTCCCAGATCTGTTCCAAGATGTTCATGATTATTCAATGAATAAAATGGGGGACTGGTGCAGAAGGAATGCAATGCTGCCTCTCCTGCCCACTGCAGTTTGCCTTTCTTCTAAATGTTCCTTCATCCTCCCATTTTTTAAACTAATAAATGCGGATCTAATGCATATTTCTTTGTACCCTCCCAAGTAAAATGTTGCTTTTGCTGCTGTTGCTGTTTCTACTATTACTACTTCAGCTCTGGGAACAGTCTGTCTCTTGTGCCACCTTATCACTCCTTTTTTTTCCAATGGACAAGTGGGGGGGGGAGTTGCCATTTTGATTGGTTGGTGTTAATTTTTTGTGTACATGTTGCTACCTAAAAACACACCTTGTTTCTTTCTCTTCTGCCAACAGCAAGTAAATTGTTCCATTAACCTATAATAATCTGATTTCTTGTTTTCCCAGCAGTCTAAAATGGTTCCAACCTCTTTTCCACTGAAGCAGATGAAGCTGCAACAGAACAAGGCAATCAAAAGAATGGGTAGGCATTTTCTGGAAAGGAAATGAAAGTGAGGAGTACATTGATTATTTATAGTTGTTTCTTTATGCTGGTGCCTACTATATGGTAGATGCTTTCCAAGCACTAACAGATTCTCCCTGCTCTGAAAAATATCCAATCTAAGCACAACTGATGGTGTTTCAAGTCCTTTGGAGCCCACCATTGGGAGATAGAGGCCTGCCAGCAGAAAACCAAAGAAAAGCTGTCACTGGCATGGAAATGCTAACTGCCCTTCCAGGAATGCAAGCAACCTCACTGATGTAAGGAAGTATAATTCAGTTTAGACCTTTCTGTGCCACCTTTAGTGAATTAGGTTCCATTTGTGAAATGGGCATAGAACACCATATGGCCCTACAGCACGTAGTGATACAACATTGTATAAATGATTTAGAGAAATAGTTTTTGGGTGGTTAGTCTGCTTCCTACAAGTCCAGCTGAAAAACTTAATTGCCGGAAAAAATAAAGATCCCTGACGTTCTTGAGACCCTGCACAAACAAAATGTTTACACCAGCAAATATTTTTCACACTGTTATACAAGTCCCAGAAGACTTTCTCTGTTTGTGTAAGTTTCTTTCCAGAACACATCATCTGCCTGGAACAACAGGCAATGTGTATATATGCTGTGTGCACTACAGCCTCCATAGACTCCAAAAAGTGCATGGGACAGTTGTGAGGAGGCTTCAGTCTGTAAATGTTCTAAAATTCCCAAATTGTTAAAAATGAAAAGAAACCAAAAAAGCTAACTAAACAAAACCTTCCCAAAACCCCACCATACCATGGTGTGAGTGTGTGATTGGGGGGGGGGTGATTCTTGCTCATAGTGACCTTCTTTGTTCAGTAACTTGCATACCATCCCATTTATGAAGCCTGTGACTATCTTCCAGTTCTCCCAACATTACCTTTATTGTCTTGGTTGATGGGAGAAAAATGACTGGAACATCTGGTTGCATAGGACATCTCCCATGTGACCACCATCCCGTCTATTAGGTTTGTTGCAAGCACTAGGTAAGCACTACTGTCCTTAAGTCTAATTAATTTCTTTAGGGGAGGGGATAGCTAATGCCTACATTTTTTAATGCAGCAGCCATCAGGAACAATTAAGACTCCAGCCTTGGTTTTGTACCCACTGAAATCATATGCTAAGCTCACATTGACCTCAGTAGTGGAGAATTAGGGCTTTTTTTCTGTAACCTTCTGCTGCACTTCATCTGGTGCAAAATTCATGAATCCAACTCTATGGTTATTCATGAACCTCTGCTGATTGTCCATAGGTTTTGATAGAAGGCTGATTTCAGTTGCCCCTAAATCTTCAAGGCTGACAAATTGGTTTACCATGAACACAGCCACTCATGATGCAGCTTTTGGTGGCAGGTTGGCAAGATTCATTCAGGTGATTCATTGTAAAAGCCTCTTTTTACTCTTTATTTTTCTAAACAATCCATTTTTATATTACCTCTTTCTAAACAATCCAAGCTATTACTTTTTCCCCTCCAGAAGCAATTTTGCAGCAAAGTGTTCCTGCGAAGAAAGCAGAGTCAGTATGAAACATTACAGCTTGTTGTTGTGGCAAGTTTATGTATGTGTATGACACACGTTTTCCCCTGATGACTGCTGTCATATTTGCTCAATTTGATAGTCAAAATAATGTTTTTACTACTTTATGTACTACAGATTAATCTGAATTTGAGAGAATCAACCTGACTTTGTTTGCCTCATTCAATATCAGCAACATCAAGATATCAGAAAACTCGTTCATTTTCAGGAATGATTACTACTATTGAAGATGTAAGAGGCTGATAGAAGGCAGCTTCACTTTGACTAAACTAAATTGCTGCTGTAGGGCTTACAGTGGCTCTGAAAAAATTTGACAGGGAAGTCAGGAAGACTCTAAAGACGCTACATATGCAAGACATCATTTCACTAACTTTTCTTCTCTTTTTTTATACCAAATAGCAAGTTACAGAACAAAGGTGAACAGGACAAATGTAATAGATTCATCTGAATCATGACTAGAGTTTCATGAAGTATTTGTAACAAAAATGAAAAATTACTTGAAATTCAAGGTTCTTCATATGCTGTTAGGAACTCAAAACCAGGCCTATTTATATGGGAAATGTCACTAAGGTATGTATAAATCCCCATAAAAATGAGCTTATTTTCTTAGTTTTTCCAAGCAAAGATGACTTTTCCATTGTAAACACAGAAAACTACACATTTTTTCATGCAAAAAGGGGCATTCCAATAAAATGTGGAGATGATGGGAAAGCAAATTGGGGGGAAGGATGTATGTATGCAAGGTTATGTAAAATGAAATGGGGAAAGTGTGTGTGGAAATTTCATAATGACATCTTTTTAACAGTTGAAATCATGGCAACACAAGCCAGTCCCATGATCAGTTACAGTTTGGGATATTTCAGGTAATCCGTAATTAATGACTTTGTTGACTTCCTTGTAAAACGGTACCTTAATGTTGCTGATCAATGAGAAAGAAGAGAGAAATACAGGCGGGGTATCCAAGGACTTGAATGTAAGTCTCTTTCATCTTGCTATTGTACTATGTGATGCAGGGAACGACCTTGCTATCCTCAAACCCCATTAACCAAACCAAGAAAGAGATGATTTCAATGCCATTTTGGAAATTACATAAGGAAGCTTTGATGCTAAATTAGGGTAATATTAACTATGGATGTCTTCAGATTGCTTTAAAAACATAGAGAAGCATCTGTAAGTGACCCTGTATGAAATATCAAAGGGGTCTGATATCAACCAGTGGAGAATGAGATGGAGGGGGGCAGAAAGGGAGCTAATTTTACCTACAATTTGAAAGAGAGTTATATTCAAACAGTACACATGAACATTCCCTGCATCCTGGTCTTTTACTGAAATACGTCAGAGTGCAATGTACTATAATATGCATATTTTTTACTTTTTAACTGGCCTCTGATACTGTCAGGCATCCATTTTACCTGCTTGAAAGAACAGGAGCTGGAATCTGTTTAAGAAAAGAGAAAGCTTTGAATCATGATTAAATCAGTAGGCTTATGAAAATGAGCTCAATATCTTACTTTGCCACTACTTGTCAATTAGCAAAAAGGTGGTCCTGAGATTGTGTTGGAGATCTCAGCTGGTATCAAATACCATTTTACTTGGCTGCAGATTAGAGAAACAAATGTATTTGTTTCTTTTTTTGCATTAATTTCCAGCTGAGGGGGGAAAAAAAAAACCTCTCTTGTTAGTTGTCGACAATGTCACTTCCCCTTTTTCCTGTGATAGGTTTCTACTGCTTCTTATTTTGAAACAGAGGTGATAATTAATCTTCCCACATTCAAGCATTGCAAACATATTTCAATTTCAAATGAGATCAGACCCATGCTTGAAACGCCCACACTTACAATTTTAGATAGCTTTGTACCACACATTGTAACTGGCCTGAATTTTCTTCAAGGTACTGACATTATCAACAATGAACTTGTAAAGCTTTATATCTAATAGACAGCCTCTACACAATAGCTTGCAGGCTCATATGGGAGCTGGAGAGTTGGAAATGTACAACCAAAAGGAAATTGGTTACTATTCACCTACTTGCTGGACTCCCTCTTTCCTGTGTCTATACACTTTAGACTATTTGGATTCTTGCTGATAACTTCATTTTCTAGAATCCTCCCTACTTGTGCATCTTATGCCATTATTAATTCAATTACACTGGCTGCCCATTAAATCCAGCATTAACATCAAGGTCTTGTTACTAGCTTCTAAATTTCTTAAGATTGTTAGACTTTCCCACTTTTACATTAAGCAACATTAAGGTGTTCTCTAGCATTGTTTATGTTCATACCATCATGGTTTGTTGCTAGTCATCAGCCAGATATGCATCTTGGGATGATGCTAAGAATTCAATGAAGGGTTTTAACCCTGACATTCAAGACCCTAGATTCTGCTGTGCCAGCGCCTAATTTGTTTGTTTACAGTTGCTGGGAACCTCAGTTATGTTTCTGACTTGCCTTGTTTATTATTCTTATTTTATTATTTTCATTACTGTAACAGCAGTGGCAGGACAGGCTCCCTCTACAATCTCTCCAAGAGACTCAATCTGTATTACCAACAGTAGCACTGCTTGCTCTGGACACATGGAGCTCATGCCCTGAGTCGCAGTGCCAGTGCCTCTAGTGCCAGGGACCTGGGGCCAGGCTGTCCGTGGCGGCTGTCTTTCCCAACCCTGTCCCTTGTATTGAAATAACCCCCTGTGTGTGAACATAGCCTTAGAGGCTATGTCTACACTAAAGGGTTCAGTTAGGTTGACTAAATACCATCTACTTTAAGTTGATTTAAAGAAGACCTTGTTAAGTTGACTTAGCAAGTCCTCACTGAAAATGCCAGTGGACTGTCCATGTCCATACTGGCAGCTGCCACGTCACCCTAGGAGTGGTACATTGTGGGTAGCTGGCCCACAGTGCACCACAGCAGAACTTCTGCTCTCTCCTGGCCACTCCTGTAAAACAGCAAGTGACCACACCACCCTCCCCACTGTGCCTAGCGACATGGAGCCTGAGGAGGTCATGGACCCTGACATGCCCCAGAAGTGTGCCAGCACAGCGCTCCACACCAGCCGTGCATTGGCGGGACTCCTCCAGCTCTGGACCAGGTGACTTTATGAGTGGGAGTTATTGACTTAAGCAAGTGCTTTAAGTTGACTTAAAAAAAACTCCAAATGTGGCCATGGGATTGCTTAAATTGACTTAAGCCTCTAGTGTAGACATACCCAGAGTTAGTGGCTTTTACCTAATATCTAACCTAAATCTCCCTTGCTTCAGTTTAAGCCCCTTATGTTTTCTTCTGTCCTCAGTGGATGAGGAGACCATTTTATCACTCTCCTGTCTCTAGCAATCTTGTATGTACTTCAGGATTGTTTTCATGTCTCCCTCCACCACCTCAAGTCTTCTCTTCTTCAGATTAAGCAAACCCAATATTTTCAAACTTTGCCCATAGGTTATGTTTTCTAAACCTTTGTCTTTCTGTTGCTTTCCACTGGACTTTCTCCAATTTGTCCACACATTTCCCAGAGTGTGGTACCCAGAACTGGACATTGTACTCCCGTTGAGGCCTTATTAGTGCTGTGTAGAGCAGAAAAATTACTTCCTGTGTCTTCCTTACAACATTCCTGTTATATATCCCAGAATAACATAACTTAGATTCTTAAATTCTAGTGCTGTTGTTAATTTTATTAGACTTTTGTATACCATTTTTTATTTGTACTTTATTAAAGAAACTAATATTCAAGACATACGACCTTTGCAAATTCAGCTTCTCTTCTTTTTATCTTCTGCAAAATGTTCTGCAATTGTATTATTAATTATTATTGTATTATTAATATTATTTATTTTATTTTGCTGAGTACTGCAGGCTTGCACTGGCACCAAAAAGCAAGCAGTGTAGGATGATTAATAATCTTGATTTGCACTTATGAAGTTCCTAATGCTATGTCCGTTGACGTCAATAAAACTTTAACATTACAAATGTTAAAGACTGTAAGCCAAGTGCCTCCCAGAGCCTTGTGAAGTAGGGAAATAGTAGTATACATATTTCACAGACTGGTAAACTGAAGAACAGAGCTATTAGTAAATTGTCAAGGACACACAGAGCTGTGAATAGAACTCAGGAGTCATGATTTACTTTAAAAAAAAAAAATGAACAGGGATGGTGAGATGAGTAAAAGCGTGGCAGTCTTGGGAACAAGAGTCACTATTTGTATATCAGAATAGGAAAGATCCTCAGTTAGTGTTCATTGCCATGGCTCTAGTGACTTGAATAGAGTTAAGACATTTTCCATAAGCTTAAGATCCATCCTAAGAGTTTCACCACCAAAAAAAGGTGCTCTTAAGTAAGAGGAGGGGAGAACAAAAATATTGTGAACTAAAATGACTGTAAATTTAGAGTTCCTTTTCCTTTGTGGAATGAATATATATATATATATATAGAGAGAGAGATTGATATTGATATATAGATACCTTTATCTATGTATAGATATAGAGTATCATTTTATATATGTTTAGGGGATTAGATTTCCTAAAGATTAGTTGTGGTTTTTTAATTTACAGTATTTATTTACAGCTACCTAAGAAAACAATGAATGCCTCAAACACCATCTGCTTGCATTTTTCCCAAAGGATTTTGCATATTTTCAACAATAAATGAGTCTAAATATCTTGCAATTTTCTCCAAAATGTTTCATAATTTCAGAGCATCCCCACTAATGAAGTATAGCATGTGCCCTCATAATAAGCCAAAGTGATTCTGAATTGCAGACAGAATCTTCCAGTATTGTGAAAACATTACAAATGCTGCTGAAAAGCAGCAGCACTTTCTGTCTCAGCCTAGGAGAGAAAAAGGCTACAAAAGGAGTTTATTTTTTGGACTGGAATAGAGTAAGGGACTAAAATCCAGAAAAGCCAAGAGGTTCAAATTCTACTAGAAACTGTAGGAAGTGACCTGGTGAAGCCCAACTTTTAATATTATAGGACTGACTACCAGTTCATATGCATCCCAGTATTGGTGCCTCAGGCCTGTGTGACTCATCAGTCCTTAGGCCACCTCAAATTCCTACTCCTCATCTTAATGATGAGTCTTGATACTCTGCCCTGGTATGCAATCCTCTATCTGCCTCCCATGTACTTCTGAGTGCCCAAATCCTCTATGGCTACTGTGACCTGCCTGTGGCTAGGGTAGCCTCCTGAAAATGCCAAGATCAGGGCAGGCTGCAAAAGGAGAGCAGATTCTTTCAGTACTGCTGAGTGACCTCAAGTCAGACTTCCCCCACCAGCCACAAACAGTGCTTCTGATCCCCCACACTGATTACCAAGAAGCTAAAATAAAATATATTCAGCCCCCTTTACTACATCTCTGTGTCTGGCACCCAATCAACCACTGGGTCTAGTAAAGAGATAAGTCACTTAAAATTCCATTCTCTTCACCAGAAGGAAACAGAAGCCTGTGGTACTTTTTTCACCCACAAAAGCTCATGCAATAAATAAATTTGTTAGTCTTTAAAAGTGCTGCAGGACTCCTTGTTTGTTTTGCTGAACTAGACTAACAAGGCTAACCCTTTGAAATTTACCAGAAGGGTTCTGCTGACCACAAAGGACCACCCACATTACCAGATTTTAGTAACAGCTAGAGGTTTTTTCTACAAGAAAAGAAATGAACTATGAGGACTATTAAAGCCTTAATGCAATTACATACAAAAAATGTTTTATTAGCCCATATATGTCAAGGCCTTGGTAGAATTTGGAGTTTGCAGGATTGTATAGTCCCTCTGGTGTACATCCACTACTGGATGGGTCTCAGTCCTTTGTTTCACAGCTTCAGTTCTGGATTAACAGATGCAGAGGTAGATGATGGCTGAAGGCTGCCCTTTATGTCCCTTGACTTTTTTAATGCTGTTTGTGGAAGTTTACAGAAATAAAATGGAGTCCAGAGTCACATGGGCAAGTCCTGGTGACTCATCAGCTCTTTCCTTGGGCCCCTTGTACCCAAGCATTTTCGTAATGGGCCATTAAGCAGGCTATGGTTGCAGCCATTATGTCTGAGGTGTGACCCAGAAATACAACACAAGTTAAAAAACAGATATGACAAATATATTCATAACTTCCAAAACAGATATTACACATACCCATAAATAATCTAATCATATTTAACAAATTATAACCTTTCTATCAGTACCTGACATACCATATCTTATAGGGATTACTGTAATTGGAGTATTTGAATATTTGCACTAAAAATATCAGAAATGGTCCCCCTAATCCAGACAGTATCAGAAGTATGTCTATACTGCATTGTAAAACCCTGGACTTTGGGACATGAACCTATGAACTTGACACTTCCAACCCTCCTTTGTCTATCCACACTGCACTTTAAACATGGATTCTTAGCTGGAAGGAAACTTTTTGTCACTCAGTGAGCCCAAACTACTAGTAAGTAAAATCATTGTACTATTGTCTTACAGCTGTGCTAGTGCATCCATACGGTATTACATGGCTCATCTTCTAGAGCAGATATTCTGCTTGATCTGTGTCCACATGGCAAAATGACAGGGTTTAAACCTGACTCTGAGTTCTGATCCACTCTTGTAACAGGATCTTAGGACATGGGTCATGAGTTTTTGCTGTGTTAGTCTAGTAAAGCAAAAAAAGCGAGGAATCTTGTGGCACTTAAAGACTAACAGATCTATTTATTGCATGAGTGTTCATGGGAGAATATCCCACTTTGTCAGATGCTTTGAGGAGAGAACCAGTGGTTAGCCCTTAATGTTAAAACAAATGCCAGATAAAATATAGAACACAGGTAAAACCACTGAATACCAGTATGCATGAAAAGAAATATCCTGCAGGTGGCACTTCTCCAGTCATTTAATGCCACCTCTAAAATGATGAACTTTACAGCATGACCTGGAGCCCTACAACTCCAGGCTGTTTTGAAGCAAGGTGGAAAGAACTTTCCTAAAGAAAGGGGTCATCCTGGAGAATGCTTTGCCAACAACCCCCTCTCATTTATACTGTGATCAGGTCATGCTCTAGAGCAGGGGGTCCCAACCTTTTAAAGGCTGGGGACCCCCTTTGCAGGGGGAAGGGAGTCTGCGGGCCCCTCTGGGTGAATGAGATGCTGCCGTGCAGCAAATGTGGCCCGTGGGGGGGCAGAATGTGGCCTGCTGCTCCCCGTGGCCATGGTCCCTTCCCCTGGGCTGGGAGCTGCCACGGCCATGGCCCCCCTCCCCACTGGTTCCTCTCCCCAATCTCCTCCCACGGTCCCTTCACCTGCCTTATCTGGTCCCTGGAGCTGGGGGCACCTGGCCACCCCTCAGGCTGCTCAGGGCATGCTTTGCATGCTCAGGGCAGGAGTTTTAAAAACTCCATGGCAACCGGAGACCCCGGCACTTCTGGCCCCAGCTCCCTGCCCGTCCGTGGACCCACTGGAGCCATGCTGCAGCCCACCAGGGGTCCACAGCCCACAGGTTGGGAACCATTGCTCTAGAGTCTCTGCTGGTCACAGCTTTGTCAACAGCTTGTTAAAAAAACAAACCAAAAAAAGAGAGAGAGAATAAGCCCTGTGCTTTCCAGGTAACTATTTATCATCACTGTGTAAGTTTCTGTGCAGGATTGGAAACCATACCTCTGAATTTTTATTCCTTCCAACATAAAGGAGGAATTTGTGATTTGTGTGAACCTCTTTATGGAGAATGCACTAGAGTCTCTGCATGGGCAAATTGGGATGAAGTTTCTACCAACCATACCTGCATCAAATGGTGGATGTGCCCTCTCAGAGAGGGGGCAGTGGCAGGCATTAGTGTTGGGAGCTCTACCAGGAGAGAGAGCAGCTTTGAATTCCAGTCAGGGATTGAGAAGAGCTTTCTCTGTTGAGGCTGTCCAAGAGAAGAGACGAACAAACACGACTAATGGCCTGCGTGTCCCCTTCTCCTCCCAGGCCTGGTCTACCTGCATTAGTCTGTTTCTGAAACCTCAAGGGCCATGACAGAATGAGAACTAAAGATAAGTGATTGATGGACTTCCTGCTGCTGGTGGCCTGAAAAAAGGTTTCGCTTATCTTGCACTGACAAAATTCAAGTGGTGACCTGGGTCCCTATTTCTAGAATATGCTATCTGAATGCCAAAGATATCTATTAGAACTATAGAGTTACTGTCTCCTTTGAACTGAACCAGTCTCCCTCATTTATGTGACAATATTATGTGATTTTGCTTTCTCTTTTTCCCCCAAACCCCTCCACATTAGTTGTTACACCAAGGTCCTCATTAGTTTTCTCACTTAGAAGTTTGGTCTGACCAAATTCCTAGTTAGCTGATAACTTTCTGCCTCCCTAATTCTCCCCTGTGGTGTTATTTGGAGTACAATTATTTGTTTCTCATCCTTTAAAAAAAAAACAAAACAAATAAAAAAAAAAACCCACAGCCTAGTTAGGTATGAGTTATTGATACAGGATTTACTGTTTCTGTCCCCAAAGTTGGTTCTATGTCATTGACTGATAAGTGATCTCTAATCAGCATACAGTCTGTAAAATAGTCTGGGTTTCTCAAGGACGAGAAACTGCTATGTACCTGTGATGTGATATAATGAATTTATGTACTAGTAGTTTGTCGTTCAGGCTCACTGTGTGACACAATGTTTTCTTTGGGCTCCTGTTTTCAGGGTGTTGTGAGTTTAGTTACTATTCAGAAAATGCTTGACATTATTGTATTTTCAGGCTAGATAAAACTTTGTCTAAAAGCATTGTATTGCTTGCTGACTTTCTGTGGGCAGCCATTTGAATTTTGGGTCTTTGATTCAGAAGCAGGCTTCCTCTGCTCACAGAGGCTTAGGAGACTTAGGACATCTGGTTTTGAGGACCTTTTGAGCCCAGACACTCTTGAGATGCATATGATTGTGAGTGAGGTTGTGCTTTTTAAACCAGAGCCCTGCATAAGCAAATGCTGAGGAGCTGAGCCACTTCAGGAAGGACAATGAAGGGACATACAATCTCTGACAAAGCTGCTTCTTGCACATGAAATTGGACAACCTTGTCTATCCAGCACATTACCACCCCTCGCATGCATGGGCCTGTTCCGGAGGCTCAGACCCTTCTTAGCCCCCTTTCCAGGGTCTTGATGAACAGAACAGAAATAAAGAGCAAGTAGCCTCTGTCCCTATAGTGAGGATCTCAAAAGGCAGGTAGGGGGCATCTTTCTCTCCATCCACCCTTTTTTATGATGCAGCCTCTGATATATAGAATCATTGGTATAATTTTAATCACTGGGATGCTTAATGGGACAAAAGCCTTTGTGTATTTGCAGTAGGCAATGTCAAGGAAGAGGCTCTTGTTGCTTTTCTTAACATATATCTTTTATGTTTCTCATTCAGTAAGAGTGAAGGGTCCTTCAGGGGGAAGGAAGGGTTAAGGGGCTGAAAATTGTGATGCTGGCTTTAAGTTTTTGCAGTCACAGTAAAGTAAAATATGTTTAAGAGCTCTGTGATGCTTATATGCACCATGCAATATGTCTTCCATCAAGGTGCTAATTTCCTTGCCTCCAGTGACAAAAAATAAAAGCGACGGTTTCTTAAGCCCAGCTGTTAGGGTATCAAAGGAAATAAAATAAAAGGAAGAAATGAAGTGAGCACAGGCTATAAAGGGAAAAACTCAAAGTGATAATGAAATGAAATATTACACCTGAAAATGGAAATTAGTAAGGGAATGGAAATGGTGAGGTAACTATTTTGAGTCACCAGCTAAAATTTCTACAAAATATGACTTTGTATGTGCATGTCAATCAATGTCAATGCCCATTTCCTCTCTAATAGAAGCAGAAAATGATGATATATAGCCACTCAAATCCACTGCATCAGGTTCACATGAAGGATGATACTTGCAATCTGTCTCCAGAAATCTTCACTTCTCAGCAAGGTTCTTTACAAATTGGTTGTTAGCAAGAAGCACCTCTCCTTCCAGCTAGCCTTGCCCAGCATGTACTGTATTGTTAGCATCAACTCACTCTCACCAAAGGCACCAGTTAATGTCAGGGTTTGTTACGTATTGTATAGTTTACCTAGACTCCTCTCCAGGTTGGTTCATTTTTGAAAGCTAAGAGAGGGCAGAAGAAGTGTCATGGTATTTCTATCCAAAGGATGTAAATGGAAGTATAAAGAATTTGTTTGTATGTAATTGCTTTAATCCAAAGGGCAGTATCTTTTATAGTCTTCTGCTTATTCTCCAGAAATACTCATGCAAATTTATGTTAAACAAGTGGAGGGACAAACCTCCAATATATCCCAGATGGCCATGATAAAAGAGGAAGGCACTATGTTCTTCACTGTGGCTTGGGTTCTCACAGTTGCCATGAATCAGCTATTACTCTACAGCCCATGGTGCAGGAGCAGTAAACATCACACTAGCTTTTCAACCTCTCCTTTATGGGATTGAGTTTCCCTGATCCAGGGCTGAGCTGTCTTGACCAGCCGAAAAGTTCTCAAATGAATCAAATCATACATTTAAGTAACACAGCGGTTACTTTTGTTCCATCTCAAATGGAGATCAGCTTGGATGCTCTGGTTGACTATTCCCAGATCCAAACACTGGGATCCAGGTGAATTCATGAAGGCAGGTACTATAATATATAAAGGAATAGACACTCTTGTCCACATACAGCTTACAGTCCAATTTGAAATAAGACACAACAAATGAGCATGACAGAGGTTGGCTAGAAGATGACATTTTTGTTTTGTGACACCTTCTGAGAGTTCGTTTGCTTTTCTCCATTGGAATGAGCTTGAGTGGATCACAGAGGTAGGTGGTAAGTTTTGTGGTGTTACATGACCTTGTTTTTGTTTGTTCCCTTCCCCCTTCAGTTTTTAGGAACTGGTACTAGGTTGTGTATTGAAATCAGCTGACCCTAATCAGGGAACTATAAAGGTAGCCGCTCAGTCAGGCAGCAACACAGGTGAAGCAGCAGAGGAGTCAGTAAACACAGCTGAAAACAGAGTCTGAAGGGGAGTTTGTAAAGGGCGTGTATGTTGGAAGAGGGAGTATGGTGTTCTGGTATTTTTGGGGTCCTCATTAGGAGTGTGTTTTGGTGGGTTTTTTTCTGTTTTTGTGTCTCACTGATTGGAAGTAGGGGAAAGGCTGTGACAGTTACAGAGGCAACAGTAGTAATCACTCAAGCAATGGAAGAAACAAAGATGAATGGATGTGGAAGCTGCAGGCTGTACGTGATCCTGGATGGGGTACCTCAAAAAAGTTTTATATGTATGAAGTGTTGATTCACAGAGCTGATGGAAGAGGAGATTTGAGGGTTAGAGATGCAGATGGAAACTGGCTGAGTTTAGAAGGGGGTTCAGCAACTGATGGAGCAGAGGAATTACAAAGTTGAAGGGAAAAACCCAGACCTGCAGATGGGAGCTGATTTAGATGGGCTTTGGATATAGGAACAGCTGTTCGTTACTATAGTCAGTGTGCTAGCTACTGCAAAGTGAGATGGTTAGGGTTGAGTTCATGGCTCTGCCACCCACCCACCCACATAAGTAAAAACATGCTGCATCACCTCAGGGATACAGCAACACTTATCTATATTCCCTCTGTGATTCTGGGAGACATTGTGGATCTCTGAGTAATGATGTCTCCCAGAGATCACCCTGAGGTGATGAGATTCTGCACTTCCTCAATGTGGGCATGCCCCTAATCACAACATCTGATCCAAAGTGTGAAACAAGATGAGAAGATTGGGCAGAGCACAGGGCCTGATCTCCACTGCAGTGCACCACGATGTACATATGCAAAGAGTATATAAAACACAACTTGATAGAAAGGGCAACATTTCACAACCACATTACATTCACTATGTCCAGATGTGTCTGTATGAAGTGAAGTGCTATGTCAAATTGTGCCAAAGGGTGAAGATACAGAAAGGAATACGGTTGTGTGATACTTAGCAGTGAGGACATTAAGCTAGCATTCACTGTAAAAAGACATCAAGGATTTCCTTAGGTAGGTTTTTGTGCTCAACCACCTTTTTCTTTGATTTCTCCTTGCTTTTCAATGTAGTCACAAAGTTACATCAGTTCCCATGGCTGGAAAGGATCCTTTGCCTCCTGAGACCTTCTCATTTTACCTGAGGTGTAGGAGACCATATTGTTAAGCACAGGTACCACGAGGCAGCAGAAATATTAAAACGTGTGGATTTGAGGATACAGCAGGGGGCAGAGTTGCTGGAATTGTGTGAAAGAAGATGAGGAAAAAGGCAGTGCCTGGCAGCTAGTTAACTCAGAAAGAGGGTTGGTAGAAAAGACAAAATATTATAACTCAGACTATTTTTGAAAAAAATCACAGTCAGGAAGAGGGAAGGGAGGCATAATCACTCAGAGAAATGAAGATTAACAATAGGTTTGTCCCTTTCTTTACCCATTATTTCTATTGAGGATTTTATTGTTGCAAACATATGCACAAATACTGTATAGACACCCATAGAGGGTCAGATTTTAAACTCCTGCTTCACAAGTGCAGAAAAGGGGAAAGAGGCATATAAGAAACTTCATCATCTTCTTGTTCTGCTCAGGGACTGAGTTGGAATCTCATGGATGTGAGCATACAGTAGAGCATCTTGTGGATAGAAGTTGTTTGTACATTGAAATGTTCATAACTCGAACCAAACATTTGACTTGACTTTGACTTGACTTGATTATGGTTGTTCTTTTGAAAATTTAGGGAACAGTAACTTAATATAGTTTTGAAACACTAGTATTCCGAAGAAAAATGCTGCTTTCCCTTTATTGTTTTTAGTAATTCAAGTTTAACATAGTACTGTACTGTATTTGTCTGCTCCCTCCCTTGCTGCCTCTCTGTAGCTGTGTACTTCTGGTTCCAAATGAGGTGTGTACTTGACTGGTCAGTTTGTAACTCCAGTTTCTGTAACTCTGAAGCTGTACTGTAATATGCCCATACACACACATAACGTGTCATTGACGGTGTGTTTATCTGAATTATTCATAATGATGGGAAAGTCTACTCACAAGTGGTTCATGTTACTGGTAAACTGACATTCAGGGAAATCTTTACTGAAGTTTGATCTTTCCAGAGTCTATTCTGTTTGACCTGTTTATCTCGTGATTGAGCTACAAGTTGTGGGCAGGACCAAAATGAACTGATGCAAATATGGCTGAGGAAGTGCATATTCAGATGTACTAAGAGGACTCCTCCCCTGAAATTTAGGAAATCTTGTCACTCAGCTACACAGGGAATTGCCTTATTGAATCAGACCAGTAGGCCATCTACTTCAGTGTCCTGCCTTTGATGATACAAGTGATGTTAGTGCTTCAGAGAAGTATTATTGCAACATTATTTCTGTATTTCAGGAACAAAAAAGGTCTATGAATAAGTAACACCTCCCAAAAGAGGACTGCAGATGAGCATCTCTGGTGACATGGAAACACAGATGGAAAAAAGGAGGCCCACTCATACCAGTGTGTACTATTGATCTGTATCTGTCAAATTGAATCCACACATTAGAGCAGACTTAATCACCTATCAGTCTCCCATATAGGTTGCTGAGCTTGTTTGTGTTCATGAGGTGCTATGTATTATGGTAATCAAGACATGAGCCAGGATATTTGTAGGCTGCTTGCAACTGCTGTGCTAGTGTCTGCTTCCCCACACAAACATATGTTCTTCACAAGCAAGTCACTCATGCTGTGCAAAGCTTGTCTCTTTTGAAAACTGTTCTCTACATAGCTTTAAGAATTATGAAATGGCACGATGCTCCTCCCGTTGAAGTCAGTGGAATTTTTGCAGCTCCGGGAGTGAAACTGGCACTTGTGTGTAAAATGCTTATGAGGACTTATCAGCAGAAAAGCCAAGCTTTTTCTTCAAGCAGCTAAAAATGGGGTACCTTAGACTCTGAGCGCCTCGTTTGACAATGTGCAAGGGCCAAATGCTCAACACTTGGAGAATACTTGGCATTTTTTCAGTATCAGAGCCAAACACTTAGACATCCAAATTCAGTGTTCTTTTTCGAAAATCTTGGTGGAAGTTGACACACAAAGAGGACACAAAAAAACCAAGGAGTCCAGTAGAACTTTTAAAAACTAAGACATTTATTTATCACATGAGCTTTCATAGGAGAAAATCCCATTTTGTCAGATGCCTTGAAGAAGGGGATCTTACAGAATGGGACAGTTACTATAAAAATGAATCTTGCCAAGTTCCAAAGGGGCAGGCAGCCATGATAGTCTAGTTCAGCAAAAGAAGCAAGGAGTCCTGTGGCACTTAAAGACTAACAAATTTATTTATCCCATAAGCTTTTGTGGGGGAAAAAATCACATCTGATGAAGTAGGATTTTCTCCCACAAAAGCTCATGTGATAAATAAATTTGTTAGTCTTTAAGTGCCACTCTTTGGTTCTTTTTATAAGAATGGATAGCACTGTACTTTCCCATGTCCCTCTCTCTCTTTCTCTCACATTACTTCCTCCAGAATTTTGCGTTGTTGAATTCTTCACCAGACAATATGAACTATAAGATCCTGCAGTGTGTTGCATGCCTCCTGAGTGATGCTAAGCACACTCAACCTTCAATTACCTTAGTGGGAGTTGAGGATACTTGACACCTTCCAGAAAACACTCAGAACCATTCAGGTTGAGGCCCTTAAAGAGGAAGAACCTGAACTGTATCTTTGTTGCATACTGATAGGGGTGGGTGCATTTGTAGGGCCTCAGCTGAATTCTACAAACCAGAAAGAAAGAGGCTTTCCGACTGAGGAGCATGGGTGCCTTAAAGCTCCATTACACACATTTAAAATAAATTATGCATCCACTTGGCATCTGTTTATTAAATAATTCAGTTAGTTTAAATTCTGTCTAAATATTCCTTTTTTCCCTATCATTTATAAAATCTCTTGACAGACAAAAGGAAATAAACTGAATGCTCAAGTAAAATTATTTTTTTTTATTTTTTTTTTAGTTTTAGTTATTTATTTATCATCAGTGGAAGGAAACTGTTACACATGCTGAATGCGCTATTAATTTATTCAGTGTTACAGAACTGTGTCAGCATAGGTTGAACATTTCTAGATGAATGAGGTACATGAATCATATATTTAATAGTTTGTTTACAAAGCTCCAGTCTAAAATATTGTATTCATCTTTTTTTTAACCTGCTTAATTGCTTCCTCTTGACATCATTGCCAGAGCTCAATGGATTATCCATGGTTGTGAGCAAACGAGTACTATGTTCTTTCTCCAACTTTTTTGGATCCAGAGACAGCAACTCAACAGGTATAAGAAGGTGTACTTGTGTTTAATTTTCAAAGGGAGTAAAAAAATTGGTGGCATTCCTATCATCCTTTTCCCTGAGGAGAGATTCTGACAGCACCAAGCTGGAATGGTAAATATTTATCAGGAAAAGCTTCACTTCTTCCATTTGTTCTTTTTCCAGATTTATGAACCAACTTGTTTGAGTTTTACCACAGCAGTTTTCAAGCACAATCCTTTTAAGTACTACATCCTTTTAAGTGCAGCACTGCATGTGATTTTTGTCTAGCATACCTGTTATATGATTTGAACCTGTTTTCTAGTCTCAGTGCATTGGGCTGAATTACTCTGCAAGACATATTATCTGAATGATCCCAGTGGATTAGGATCTGTTGTCTTTATGACTGAAAGTTGTGCTGGAGATATTAATGGACTTAGTCCAGAAAAGAAAAAAAAATATTAATACAGAAACATTAGAGGTGGGGCCCAAACTGAAATCCTGGATCCAAGCAGCTGCACACTTGGTTTCTGTTTACAAAAATGTTGGTGAGATTTTTTTATTAAGGATAGATAGTTGGTGGCATAGGTACCAATGATTATCATTAAGATTGTTTATAATAGTTTATAACACACAAAACCTTGTGTTAAAACATTAAGATTGCAAAGTCAGGAATGCAAAAGATAGGAAATGCCAGAATTAAGCTTACAACCTTTATTTGTGCTCCGTGTACATATGAATTATGATAGTCTTTAATTATATGATCACATACTAATTTTTCCACAGGTCTCTGACTTCATTCAGTGCACTGGATGAACAGTGTTCGATTAATAAGCCACCATTCAATGTTCTGTTTGATTCTCTAACTTTGATGTACATACCCACATTTTATTTACTGGACACTATTCAAACTCTGCTCTGAAGACAGAATTAGTAATTCTTTTATAGGGTTTTCTATGCAATAGTATTAGTTCTTGATAGACAATTTGTTTGTACCATTACTGTGTCCCCTTTATACAGATGGGGAATTGAGGCACAGAGAGATTAAGGACAAAAGTGTTCACTAATTTTAGTTGTCCACTTTGGGACACCTAAGACCTGATTTTCAGAACACTAGACATTATAAAGCAATTCACAGGTTCAAAACATAGAATCATAGGGTTAGAAGGGCCATTTAGTCCAAAACTCTGAAGAGGAAAAAAAAAAAAAAAAAAGCAGGACCACTCTCACTAAATCATCCCAGCTGGGGTTTTGTCTAACCGAGCCTTAAATATCTCCAAAGATGGAGATTCCACCACTTTCCTAGGTAGCCCATTCCAATGCTTCATCACCCTCCTAGTAAGAAAGTTTTTCCTAATATCCAGCTTCAATCTCCCCAGCTACAACTTGAAACCATTGTTCCTTGTTCTGTCCTCTGTTACTACTGAGAACAGCTGAGCTCTATCCTCCTTGGAGCATCCCTTCTAGTAGTTGAAGGTTCCCACCTCAGTAGTCTCTTCTGCAGGCTAAACAAGCCTAGTTCCTTCAGTTTCTTTTCATAGTTCTTGTGCTCCATCCAGCTGCTTGATCATTTTTGTTGCCCTCTGCTGGACTCTAATTTGTCCATGTCTTTTTTGTACTGGGGACCCCAAAAATGGACACAGTATTCCAGATGCGGCCTCACCAGTGCTAAATAGAAGGGAATGATCTTATTCTTCAATCTGCTGGCTACACTTCGACTGATGCAGCCCAGCATGCCATTCGCCTTTTTGGCAGCAAGAGCACATTGTTGACTCATATCCAACTTCCCATCCACCATGACCCCCAGGTCTTTCTCTAGAATGCTGCTACTTAGCTGATTGCTCCCCAGCCTGTATCAGGGCATGGGGTTTTTCCGTCCCAAGTGCAAGACTTTGCACTTGTCCTTGTTAAACCTCATGAGATTTCTATTGGCCCACAGCTCCAATTTGTCTAGGTCTTCCTGAATCCTGTTCCTGCCCTCCAGCATGTCTACCATTCCACCCAGCTTGGTGTCATCTGCAAACTTATTGAATGTGCAATCTATCCCATCACGCAGATCATTAATGAAAATGTTGAACAGAACTGGCCCCAGGACCAACCCCTGGGGCAAACTACTTGTTGTTAGGTGCCAGCTAGACACGGAGCCATTGATTACTACTTGCTGAAACTGTTTATCTAGCCAGTTTTCTGTCCACCTGACTGTCCACACATCCAGCCCATACTTCCTTAACTTGCTGATGAGAATGCTGTAGGAAGCAGTATCAAAAGCCTCACTAAAGTCAAGGTATATCATGTCAACAGCTCTTTCCACATCCACAAATCCAGTCATCTCATCATAGAAGGCAATGAGGTTGGTCAGACACAATTTACCCTTGGTGAATCCATGCTGACTGTTCCCGATCACTCTGTTTTTCTCCAAGTGTTTCAGGATGGATTCCTTGAGAACCTGCTCCATGATTTTTCCAGGGATTGCGGTGAGGCTGACATGTCTGTAATACCCTGGATCCTCCTTTCTCCCTTTCTTGAAGATAGGCACTATATTTGCTTTTTTCCAGTCCTCCAGCACCTCCCCTGTTCGCCACAAATTTTCAAAGATAATGGCCAGCGGTACTGCTAGCTCATCAGCCATCTCCCTCAGCACCCTTGGATGCAGTTCATCTGGCCCCGTGGACTTGTGCACGTCCACCTTCTTTAAGCAGTCCCTAACCTGACCTTCCATCACCAAGGACCTCTCTTCTTCTTCTCTCCAATCTGGCATACCCAGTGTAGTGGCTGGGAGCTGGCCCCACCTGTGAAAACTGACATTAAAAAAAAAAAACATGGAGCACTTCAGCCTTTTCTGCTTTTTCCACCATGAGGATACCTGCCTCATTTAGTAAGGGACCTACGCCTTCCCTGATCATCATCTTGTTATTGACATACTTGTAGAACCCCTTCCTATTATACTTCAGATCCCTTGCTAGCTGCAACTCCAGTTGTCCTTTGGCCTTTCTGATTTTATCCTTGCAGTCCCAAGCAATATCTTTGTCTGCTTCCCTAGTCATCTGTCCAAGCTTCCACTTCCTGTAAGCTTCCTTTTTATGTTTTAGCTCAGTGCAAAGTTCTCTGTGAAGCCACACTGGGTGCCTTCCACATTTGCTGTTCTTTCCGCTTATTGGAATGGATAGATTCCATTGACTTCAGTTGCAGCTGTATGTGATCAGCACTTCTGTGGGTCAGACCTGAGGCTCTCAAGTTGAGGCTGTAGGCAATGAGGAATACACAACTTGTGACAACTAGTGACAGGTTTGGTTTAAGTGACTTGCCTGGCCTCACATAGGGCATGTCTGAATCAGCCATTAGTACTTGCCAAGCTGGAATGTAAAACCGCATTCTCAAACTCAAGCATGCTGTATGCTCACTGCTCATGTGGACCCTGTTGTTGAGCACTAAAAGTGCCCTGTTGAGGTGTAGCAGGCACGCAGATGAGGATTTCATGTCACAAATGCAGTTAGGGCCAAGAATTAATTGGTCAAGTGTATGAAAATGAACAGCAAGACATACCCTCACTTGACCAGGAATACAACTACCCATTATATGTACCACACAGTATACACCAAAATAGACTGCGTTGCTCATTTTTGGAGTCTGGAGAAGGTGAAAGAGATTACCTGTGATGAGGTGTATAGAATCATAGAAACTGAAAAGGACCATGAGAGATCATCGAGTCCAGTCTCTTGTACTCATAGCAGGACCAAGTACCCTCTTAAACCATCCCTGACAGGTGCTTGTCAACCAGCTTTTGAACATTCCAATAATGGAGATTCCACACCCTGCCTAGGCAACTTGCTCCAGTGGTTAATCACCCTGACGGTTAGCAATTTTTTTCCGAGGTCCCACTTAAACCTCCATCGCTGTAATTTAAGCCCATTGCTTCTTGTTCTATCATCAGCAGTTAAGGAGAACAAGTTTTCTCCTTTGTCCTTGTGACAACCTTTTAGGTACTTGAAAAGAGTTATCATGTCCCCTCTCCATTTCCTCTTTTTCCAGAGTAAACAAACCCAGCTCTTTCAATCTTCCCTCATAAATCAAGTGTTCCAGACCTCTAATCATTCGTGTTGCTCTTCTCTGGACTTTCTCCAATTTGTCCACATCTTTTCCTGAAATGAGTTACCCAGAACTGGATGTAGTACTCCAGTTGAGGCCTAATCAGGATGAGCAGAGTGGAAGAATGACTTCTGTAACAGCTGCCATGAGGCTAGTGGATCAAGTGGCTACTTCTTCACCTGTGGTTAATTATTTGACCAGCAACAGTTGGGCTAAAAGGTTGTTGCTCAGGCAAAGAGGGACTGATGTCAGGGTTTTAGAAGGACTCTTCACCAGCTACTGACTAGGAAGAAACAGTGCAAAAAGCTGGAACTTCCAAGGGTGAAACATTAGAATGAGCAGCTGCTTGAGATGGGCCTGATGGCAGATGAACGTAGCACATGACTGTAGGTTGGCAACAGAGAGTCTGAGGGAGCAAAACTCAGCTGCATAATCCTTGGTTTGGAGCCTCAAAGAGATGCAGGCCCTAGATTCTACCTACCTCCATGGAAGGGAATGTAGTCATTCAGATGCAAGGGGAGGTGGGCAGAATTGTTTTGCCCATGGGGGCGCTGAAGTTGTGGCATAAGATCACTGGACTATTTTGTTTGTTGGTCTATTAATTGCCATGGAAAAGGCCTGAATATAAATAATCTGGCCCAATGCCTGAGTCATGAGAAGGGGCAGGCATCAATAGATTGTAGACCAGTGGTGTCAAACTCACAGCCTGTGGGCTGCATCAGGCCTGCCAAGGGCACTGATCCAGCCTGCAGAGCAGCAGCCTAGGCTGTATCTGAGAGCTCACTGCAGTAGCACTGAACAACAAACACAGGCTTTCACCAGCAGAGCAGAGCTAAGCATGCTTGTAACTCAGATCATGCGAGTAAATTAGAACACGGGAACAAAGGAAGCGCTCCAGCCAATTGCAGCTCAGCTCTGCTGTGGTCTGCCAACCAATCAGAGTCTTTGTCACAGTAGGCTGGGCCATCTCCCAGAGAGCCGCTGCACCCTCCCCCACCCCAGCTGTTCCTGTCAGTCAATTGGCATGCTAATCTAATTGATTGCACATTGCATGAATCAAAAATAAGAAAAGGAAGAAGTGCCTGAGGGCCCACATGAGAATGAGCCAATCAGAGGCCACAATGCTGAGTGACTGACAGTGAGTGGCTGGGGCAGGGAGGCAGGAGCCCAGACTGCCTGTGTCTGTGACTGAGACTGTTTGCCTGCTGCCAGAATGGTAGGGGAAATAGAAAGGGAAGGAGAAGGGCGGTCTGGGAGTGGCCAAGCAGGGGAAGAAGGGACTGGGGCCTGCACAATGGGGGGGGGGTCAGGGAGCCAGTGTGGCAGAGGGGAGCCCACAGGATAGGGAAGAGGCAAGGTGTGGGAGAGTCTGTGGGAAAGGGGAGCCCATGCTTCTCTGAATATGGCAGAGGAAAGGGTTAGGGGGCCTGTGTGGACACATGGCCCGCAACAGGTGTCCAGCCCTCCAGTATGGTCCTGCACATTGAATGAGTTTGACACTCCTGTAGACAGAGGAGTTAGTCTGAATGCATTTGACGCAACGTAGACAGAGGAGCTAGAGTTGAGCAGGCTGCTACACTATACCTGGCCACAAGGGGGTACCTTAGATGATAACACTTCTGTAGTGCCCTTGGATGAAGTTGCGATATATGGTATCTTCTCACCTCAAATACAACTTCCACTTCTCAGTTTAAATAGTAATTTTTCTTTTTCTGTAAAATCTGGAAAAGAATCCAACATGTAAAAAAGTTTGTGCTTTCTTTAAACACTAGTTCATAGATGAGCAATAGAGGAGCCACAGACAGTATTTGAGGTGAAATATTATTTGTAGTTACTGTGCTAAACTTATGATGAGCTGCATGTGTTTATGAGTGAAATTTATGTATTTCTCTGCCTGAATGGCTCTCTTTTGCACTAAAATGTGATGCCATGAAACTGCAGGTCAGAGGACAAGACAGGTGGTGATAATCCCATGGAAAGTACTCTGTATATGCAAGTTTAAAATATTTGCAGCTCTCTTTTTGTATGATTTTGTATCCTTTGTATATAATCACATCTATGTATTTTCAGAGGGGCAGCTGTGTTAGTCTGTGTACAACAAAAACAACGAGTGTTCTTTGGCACGTTATAGACTAACAGATTTCTTCAGGCATAAGCTTTCGAGGGCTGTAACCTACTTCATCAGAAGCATCTGACAAAGCGGGTTGGAGCCTGTGAAAGCTTATGCCTGAAGAAATCTTGTTAGTCTATAAGTGCCACAGGACTTTTGTTGTTTTTACATGTATGTATGTGGCTTTAAAACACTATTGCCCCTTTTTGATTTGAGTTTTTATAGAAACTTTAGGTCTCATGGCTTGTTTCCATGTGCTGGAGAAATTGATGATGGAATGAGGTGTTTCTCTGATGGAATCCTGTTTATTTACAAAGAACGCACATAAAGCTCTCTTTTTCTAAATACGGCTGCAATCTAGCAAGATACTTTCTTTGCTCACAGTTCCAAGGCTCTTTTCAGCCATCATTGTACTCAACAAGTTCTTTCACTAAGCTTTTTTTCTCAGGGCCATGCTCCCATTCTTCTGCATCCTTGACTTCCTCTGTCTCTATTTTGGTGGCATTTCTTGCTGTTTCTCTTACACATCCCTCCCCTATTCAGTGCCCTAGCCCATGCATTTGTTATATCAGCCACAGGAAAAACCCTTCAGTTGCATGATGGTTTTTACTGGAGCATTGCAATATGCCCTTGTTTGGGGTTGTGCTCCTGTTGTTTGTTGCTATCTGTTTCTGTAAAGGTGTTCACTTGCTCTTTATGCTTCTCCTGAATGAAAGATGGCTGTTACCCTCACTGGTTTAAGTGAGGAGCAACCCAGCCTATATCAACACATGCACAATAATCATATACATAGAAAAAGCAGTCATATACAGGAGAGATTCATAAATATTTGAAACCAACATTTATAATGTACAGTACCTATATAAAATTAATGTGAAAGGCTAGCAAAGATCTGTGTGATTGGATACCCATCCCAGACTTAGGAGCAGGAGGGGATTAGGTTTTACTCCTCAGGAATGTCGAGAAATTAGAGTACAGCTTGTAAGATGCAGGTACCAGTGTTGAGGTGGGCAGCTGTGGCCTGAAGAGCATGTGCCCCAGGAGTTAAGTCCACTGAGCATGGACTGCAAGAAAAGACTACCTATGGGAAAAGTGTCATTATGCATTTGGTGGTATACCTGCACAGTAGTCCCACACCAAGAGGAAAGCTGTGTTAGGGAGCAGGTGCTGTCTAAGGGTACTTCCACACTGGAGTAAAAGACGTACAGCATAGGTCCCAGATGGTGCGCTCTAGCATAAGCCTGGATGTCTATGCAGCAATTTTACAGCCCTCCAGGCTGAGCCTTGAAAGCCTGGGTCAGCTGACTGGGAGAAGCTGCATGTGTTTAATTGGTGTGCAGATGTACTAACAGGCATAGGGCACCTCTGTAAAGTATGTGGTAAAGAGACAAGACAAGGTGGTGACAGTGGATGAAGAAAGAAATACATCCTTAATATATTTTCAGTATGCCAGTTACCCTCCATAAATAGTGTGTATATTATGGCATCTATATGTGTATGGAGCTGCAGTGAGTAAATTCCATGTGAGTCAGATGTGATTAGATGAAGAAAAGTACCCAAAAACCAAAGGTTTACCCAAATCTCTTCAGTCAAAAAAACTTGCCCAAGAACTGCCTTTCTCACAACAGTTCAGGCTAGTGTTCACATTCAATCAAATAAGGACTGGTTGCAAGAATGGCCACAACTGCTGAATTTCCTCACATTTTCAGGGATTTTGATCATTAATCCACATTAAGTGGGGGATACACTGTGTACTTGCCTTGAGATGAAGACGTGCCAGTTAATAATAGCTGGAAACTATGGTGCTAACTGCAGTTTTAAACATTCAGAACTACTAGGAGAGTAGCTTTCATAGCAGCAAATATCTGCTCATGTCCCACCCTCTTGCTTCCAAAATACTAGCACTGAAGATGAATTTGAAATAGATTATTAGTGACTGATATGCATTCGAGACCATGCAACAGTAAAGAAATTAAGTTCAAAGAAATGCTAATTAACTCAAAAGTGCCCTGACTACCTGGAATGACATGAGTTCAAAGGCATTTGTACCAGTTCTTTTCCTTGGCCAGAGCTGTAATCAGTTGATTTTAGCACAGATTCATAGCCAAAACAGTGACTACTTTGATCCCACAATTTCTTGGAGATCAAAGATTCATATGTATCACTGTACTTCAGTAGGCCCCAGCATAAAAGAATATGCTGCAGTCTATTATAAAGACCTAATGCACATGTAACCCTCTTCAGATGCTAGTATTCATAAAATTGAGACAGCTTTCCCCTTATCCCTTTGACTATGGTTTTTGTGTTGCAAGCTTTTGCATGCTTTGAAATTAAATCAACAAAGAAACTAACTCCCTAATGGTTTTTTTCTCTTTGTTTTCTGATTTTTTTCCAATGATTAATTGTTTGGGCAGCTCACAATAAAGACTGTCTCCCTTGTTATTGTATTTCTTCAGCTTTGACTTAAAAAGGCAACCTGTCTCATGAAGAGAGTCAACCCTTTGTCATTGTTCACTCTAGCTTTATCTTGAACAGCGGTTGTTAAATTGTGCAGAATGCACATTGTTGTTGTCTTTAATTTTAATTTAGGATTGATCCAAGTGTAGGCTAGGACTACAAACATCATGTCTCTTCAGTGTGGCAGCATGATTTTTATTACAGTTGAATTTTAAGCCCTGCAATTAGGATAGAAAAGTTAGAGATATTTTTCCTTTCTAAAATGATTGTAGAAATGCTGCACTTCATTGATCTAACCCCCCCCCCAAACTAACATATTTTTGCTTATTTCAATTGATTTGCAGAGCTTACTGCTTATTCCTCGTAAATGGGATTTTTTGTGTGAAGTCCATACACTGTACAGTTCAGACTTGACGTTGCACTCTTGTAGGCCCTAGTTTCACAATATGAACTATGTGTGAAAACATCTGTAATTGTGTGGTGCTCCTTTGACTTTAGTGGAATTTCATGTATGTGTAAAGGTCTCCCAGTATGGATCACAAGGCAGGAGTGAAGCCTTGGTTATTTATATCAGAAACCACTCTGAACCTGAGCTTTTTGGAGCTCTGCTAAGCATTTCTTAGCTGCAAGTTCCTCTTACATACATAGCAATGAGTTGATTGACCTTTTCACAATAAATTCTCTTCTAAACAACATTAAGTCTCAGGTCCCTTGTGAGCAAAGTGAACTAAAATGAACACAGAGAAAAAAAAAAAAGAGAGGAAAAATTGTGCTCAGCAAGATTCATACAATAAATGTAGACTGCTTTATGTCCAACATACTGGCCAAAATATAGGCTTCTTACAGTACTTACTTGGTTCTATAAACGTTATAGGACATGCATGCAGTGTTTAGCTGGAACTGTATGGGTGGGGCCTGGAGCAAACTATGGCACAGAAGTAAACTCTGAAAACCAAGGAGATGATTTGGTTCCCATTGTAGCCATTCTTTCCATCTATTTCAAAAGAAGGGACATGAGGTCTTAAGTCCCTCTATGCCATGGGTCATCAGGCTTATGTGTGTTCAGAGGCCAAAACTTGAGGGTTTGTTTTTCTTCTCTTCTGGCTTATGAACATCACTAAAATATCATCAGTGAATTTCATGTAGACAGATGTGATTCTCAACCTGGATCCAGTGGAACTTTTGAAACTGGAAGTTGCAGGAAGATGCTGGGGAGTAGAGTAGGGGATCCTAGGTCCTTGCTGCTTATGTCATAGAAAGGACCTGATCTTGCAAGGCACTGAGTGCCTGCAGAGATTTGAACTTAATTTCCATTAGCTGAAAGCACTTGGAACCTCTCTGGACTGGGACCAAGTTTGGGTGCTCCTCTATGTGTATGTCCACACGAGTCTTTTATTTCAAAACAACACTGGTTGTTTCAAAATAAAAAACTGAACGTCCACACGTTTTCTTATTTTGAAATGACAGGCTCTGTCATTTCGAAATAAGAACCGTCATTTTGAAACAGCTTAAACCCCATTCATTTTGAAACGGCTGTTATTTCAAAACGGTTATTTCAAAATAACACCATTTGGACATGTTGTTTCGAAATAACACCATTGTTTTGAAACAACTGTTTTGAAACAACATGTCCAAAAGGCCTTATTTTGAAATAACTGTTTTGAAATAACAGCTGTTTCGAAAGCAGGCTTTCCCTTAATTCGAATTAACATTTTCTTAATTCCAATTAACTTATTTAAAAATAAGGACTTTATTTCGAAATAACTCATTTTGAAATAATGATGTGTGTGTGTGTAACCTGCTAGGGTGGCTCAAATGCATTCACCTGACCCTCTCCAGTGCCCCACAGAGAAAACCCCTGCAGAAAGCAGCTGGAGAGCCAGGATCCAGTCTCTTCAAGACTCGCAGTGAAGACTGCTCAGAGTTCCAATCCCACATTAAACTACCACTCAGCATAAACATACAATGAACTTTATTAACTAACTAAACAAATCTTATTCTAAGAAAACATGATGAATTTAAACAAAACAGTAAGAAACCCAAGAGTCCCAAAGTTAAGGTGGAGTCACCCTTATCTCAATTGCAGTCTTTTAAGTCCTTGAGCCTTGAATGCAGAATTAAGCCATCCTCATGCTCTCTAGCGGCAGGAATCTTCAGGTGAATGCCATGCAGTCCTTTCTTCCTCCTGTGTAGCCAGCACCATGCAATCAGGTCACTGGCCATCCAACTCTCAGTTCCACTGCAGACAACTCCCCTGCAAAACAGTCCAAAGCAGAGAGAAAACATCCTGCAGTCCGCTCCTGCTCAGCTCCTTTCACTGAGTCCCTTAACAAATGTACTCTGCAGCTCTCTGTTTGCTCCTCTCCAGGCTGCTCTTCTCAGGCTTTTCTCTGGGCATGTAATTCCAGCATAACAATATAACTTGTGGAGCATGCTCAATGTGCTCCCACACCCTCTTACCAGAAGGTTCTGGTTTCTGGGCTGCAAAATCTGCCCAGCAACGTAACCCAGCCATAAGGGATCCCTGAAAGAGATTGCACCTTCTTATGCAGATGGGTTACATGTGGATATAGCCTATGATTCCTAGCTCAGCAACGTGTTTTAGATATAATACTAAACCTGTTGGAGGAAATGGGCAGTTTCCCATTGCCATTAGTAGGCTTTGGATCAGGCCCTTCATCCTCTGTAGAAAGATAAATGTTAATACTGGAAAGATTGAATAAGAAAGTTAAGCTATTTCCAAAAATATTGTACTGTATATTGAAAACCATACCAGTGGGTGATATATATATATTGTGTTTTTAATTAACAACATTAAGGTAGGAACAGGGCTGATCCAAGAATTGAAACAATTACTTGACTACTGCAGAGCCAGCGCTCTCAGGCTGGCCTGGGGTTCATCTCTGATAGTGGGACTGATTAATGAGAGGAAAGGCATCTTGAGTTTTTTTTCTTTTTCAGTAGGTTGGTGCACCAAGTTCCTGGCCCACAGCAGGATGAGGAGACAAAAAATATTTAGAGAAAAGCTGTGATTATAACTCCCTGTGAGGTTTTCACCTTCTTCTGTGGAATGGGACATGGGTTACTTGCAGATTAAAAGTAGTGCAAATGGTGGATTCTGTGTAACTTGAAGTGTTTACATCATGATTTGAGACTTCCATAACTCAGCCAGAAGTTAGAGATCTATTACAGGAGTGGGTGGGTAAGGTTCTGTGGCCTGCAATGTGCAGGAGGCCAGACTAGATGATAATGATGGCCCTTCTGGCCTTAAAGTCTTAAAAATTCTATGAGAATTTCAAATGTTCTCATTTTTAAACAGGTACATTTTGCTCATTCCTATTGCATAATTAATTACTAAGCTTTTCTTAGCAGCAGTCGTACTGGGTGGTTCCTATTGAATTAACAGCAGTAAAACTTGAGAGAGTGATGGCTTTAAATTTAAAAAGCAGAGGACAAAGGATGAAAAAGGAGGTTGAGTAAAGAAAATATTGAAGGAAGAAATCAAGACTGCACTTGTCATGCTGATGACCTCCCTCCCCCCAAAAAAGAGTAAGATAATGTTGGGTATGAAAGGTGGATCTTGAGTAGTGTTCCTATGATTTGTATGCCCCTAAATGCCATTACATCTTCCTGCTGCTGTAGAAACAGCAATTCCAGTGACATGCCTGACTAAAAAATCCCCTATATATATTACAGGGAAGAAACTGATATTCTGGTTAAGGAAGGGGACTGGGAAGCAAGAGACCTGGCTTGGTTTGCAACTCTGCCACTGTCCACTTACATGAGTGTTAACTCACTTAGGGCTCTTTCTTCAGTTTCCTCTTCTGTAAAATAGAGTTACTAGTATTTACCTGCCATCTATGGGAGTTGAGCTATACCTGATCAGCCCATAAGTAAATCTAGAAAGTGCATAAAAAGCACAATTAACACTATCACTTCAATGGGCACTCAGCATCTGGCCTATTGTGAGGAACTCTTATTAAGGGACATGACTTCAAAAAAAACCACAAGGAGAGAGGCCCTTACAGTGGGAGAGAAAAATGTCTGGGCAAACAACTGAACACTTTAAAAACAAAGCAGGCTTGCTTCTCTCTTTAATGGAGGCCAAACATAAGTGCAATATAAGGTGCCACTACGCTAAATCTAAACCCAGCCCAACCCATGTCCAAGTCACTTTCGTGGCAAGGATTCGCCTAAAAAATGGTAAGTTCCAGGCGAATACTTGAGGTAGATATGGAAAATGCTGGATGAATATTATCTAGAACCAGAGGATGACCTGACATCCTGATATTATTGGGATCATCCTGATATTAGGGGCTTTGTTTTATATATGCAACTAGACCCTCCCCACTTACCTTATCCCCCCACGTCCTGATTTTTCATAGTTGCTATCTGGTCACCTAAAGGGAAGCCATATCTATTTCATGTGGCATGATCTCCTCCTCTGGTTGTGTCTTTGTCTGCTAGAGATGGATGGACCTGCTATAGCCTCAGCTATGGGGATTATGTCTTTTAGTTCAGATGGTAATGGCTCACATTTTGAGATTCAGAACTCCAAGGTTCAGTCCCAACTGCTGAAAGCCCACCTGGTGCATTGTAATTAGATGGCATATTAGAGTGGTGAATGAGTCGATGTACTGAGCAAAGCTGATAGCTCACTATATGGTGATGAGTCTGCTAATTCCATCTCCTTGTTAAGACAGGAGTCAATAGGATCCACCTTGTTGACTCTCTGCAGCATGCTGGTAACTTTCTGTTTGACACATTGCATGCTTCAGATTTACTTTTTTAGAAGCTTACATGTCATAAAAGTAGCTTTCTGTGAAGTTTTCAAACCCTGTGCCGAACCCTGGCTTCCACCTACACTCACTCACACAGTCTTCTTTCACACCTACTCTGCCTGCTGGCTATAAAGAGATAAAAGTTTAGAGGAGGGAGCTGTTGGCTATACTTATTGCTGTGCATATGGTACACATCTCTAAACCCTGGCACTGGCTACTCTGCCCTGTGTATCCAGTTTAAATGAACCTTTAACTTTACTGTAGCGAGAACACTCAGCAGGAGCCAGATATGTTTTAGCTTTACACCTGCTCGGCCAAAAGCCCTCTGTTCAGCAAAGATAGTCTGGTGTGTAAATCACCAAATACACAGGCAGGTTGTGTTGATCTGAGCCTTGCAAATATGCTTCACCTGTTTTTATCATCACAAAGCAAGATTTCTCTGCATTCACAAACGGCAGCCAGAGGGGCAAGGATTTATTCTCTTCCTCTCACTAACGCCCCCCCCCTTAGTTGTCAATCAAAGTGATTTAGCAAGGCTGTCACTATCTACATTAATACTGAAATAAGCATTAAGCTTCACAAAACAATAAAGACTGGCTTGAGAGGTGCCAACAGCCCACCGATTTAATCTGAATCAGATTAAATATTCATTTTGATAAGCTCTGGAAAAAAAGTCTTTTTCTTCTTTTACACTCCTTTAACTTTCAGATCAATCCATGCAGAGAGGAGGAGAGAGGGCTGAGTCTGTATTATTGAATCCATTCTAATGGTGGTCTTTGGCCACTGAAAAAACATGGTTGTTTTGATTTTCTCTGTCCCCCACGCCCCTGCCCACCCCCCATTTCCTTGAAATCCCAAATCTGGCAAAAATCCTGAAGCAAATTATTGGGTTGTGGCAATGGGGAGGAAGTGAGACATTTCAAATGTCTGCCAGATCTACCTATCAAATTATTCATTTCTTATACTGCTTAAGGTTATTTAAATTCATAGCTTTTCAAACCACTGACAAGGTTTGCACACTGTGAAGAAAATGAATATTGTTAAGGGTTAAATGGACAGCTTCACACTTTAAATGCATTATAAATTCACACCAGGCAGTCTCCTACTGATTTTACTCTTTATTATTTTACAATCAGGGATTCTTCAGAACTGTGTACCATGCTGACAATTTGCATGACAAGAAGAGAATTCAAAGAAAATTAAGCTAGGTAAGTGACAATGACACTGTTTGTTACACAAAAGAATAATATTGGCATTGAAATATATAGAGTAAAATATACAGATAAACACAGATAAAACTGCATTACATATTTGTGGACAGTCACATGCAGCTGTGTATTTTTTGTGGGTGGGTGTCTTGAATGTCAATCGATTTGGGCACCTGACTTTTTTGAAAGTGTGTGTGTGTGTGTGTGTGTGTGTGTGTGTGTGTGTGTGTGTGTG